>JBCNJP010000007.1:76489286-76662826 GCA_039602395.1 Deinandra increscens subsp. villosa
TGATGATGATGATGATGATGATGATGATGATGATGACGATGATGATGATGATGATGATGACGATGATGATGATGATGATGATGATGATGATGATGATGATGATGATGATGATGATGATGATGATGATGATGATGATGATGATGATGATGATGATGATGATGATGATGATGATGATGATGATGATGATGATGATGATGATGATGATGATGATGATGATGATGATGATGATGATGATGATGATGATGATGATGATGATGATGATGATGATGATGATGATGATGATGATGATGATGATGATGATGATGATGATGATGATGATGATGATGATGATGATGATGATGATGATGATGATGATGATGATGATGATGATGATGATGATGATGATGATGATGATGATGATGATGATGATGATGATGATGATGATGATGATGATGATGATGATGATGATGATGATGATGATGATGATGATGATGATGATGATGATGATGATGATGATGATGATGATGATGATGATGATGATGATGATGATGATGATGATGATGATGATGATGATGATGATGATGATGATGATGATGATGATGATGATGATGATGATGATGATGATGATGATGATGATGATGATGATGATGATGATGATGATGATGATGATGATGATGATGATGATGATGATGATGATGATGATGATGATGATGATGATGATGATGATGATGATGATGATGATGATGATGATGATGATGATGATGATGATGATGATGATGATGATGATGATGATGATGATGATGATGATGATGATGATGATGATGATGATGATGATGATGATGATGATGATGATGATGATGATGATGATGATGATGATGATGATGATGATGATGATGATGATGATGATGATGATGATGATGATGATGATGATGATGATGATGATGATGATGATGATGATGATGATGATGATGATGATGATGATGATGATGATGATGATGATGATGATGATGATGATGATGATGATGATGATGATGATGATGATGATGATGATGATGATGATGATGATGATGATGATGATGATGATGATGACGATGATGATGATGATGATGATGATGATGATGATGACGATGATGATGATGATGATGATGATGATGATGATGATGATGATGATGATGATGATGATGATGATGATGATGATGATGATGATGATGATGATGATGATGATGATGATGATGATGATGATGATGATGATGATGATGATGATGATGATGATGATGATGATGATGATGATGATGATGATGATGATGATGATGATGATGATGATGATGATGATGATGATGATGATGATGATGATGATGATGATGATGATGATGATGATGATGATGATGATGATGATGATGATGATGATGATGATGATGATGATGATGATGATGATGATGATGATGATGATGATGATGATGATGATGATGATGATGATGATGATGATGATGATGATGATGATGATGATGATGATGATGATGATGATGATGATGATGATGATGATGATGATGATGATGATGATGATGATGATGATGATGATGATGATGATGATGATGATGATGATGATGATGATGATGATGATGATGATGATGATGATGATGATGATGATGATGATGATGATGATGATGATGATGATGATGATGATGATGATGATGATGATGATGATGATGATGATGATGATGATGATGATGATGATGATGATGATGATGATGATGATGATGATGATGATGATGATGATGATGATGATGATGATGATGATGATGATGATGATGATGATGATGATGATGATGATGATGATGATGATGATGATGATGATGATGATGATGATGATGATGATGATGATGATGATGATGATGATGATGATGATGATGATGATGATGATGATGATGATGATGATGATGATGATGATGATGATGATGATGATGATGATGATGATGATGATGATGATGATGATGATGATGATGATGATGATGATGATGATGATGATGATGATGATGATGATGATGATGATGATGATGATGATGATGATGATGATGATGATGATGATGATGATGATGATGATGATGATGATGATGATGATGATGATGATGATGATGATGATGATGATGATGATGATGATGATGATGATGATGATGATGATGATGATGATGATGATGATGATGATGATGATGATGATGATGATGATGATGATGATGATGATGATGATGATGATGATGATGATGATGATGATGATGATGATGATGATGATGATGATGATGATGATGATGATGATGATGATGATGATGATGATGATGATGATGATGATGATGATGATGATGATGATGATGATGATGATGATGATGATGATGATGATGATGATGATGATGATGATGATGATGATGATGATGATGATGATGATGATGATGATGATGATGATGATGATGATGATGATGATGATGATGATGATGATGATGATGATGATGATGATGATGATGATGATGATGATGATGATGATGATGATGATGATGATGATGATGATGATGATGATGATGATGATGATGATGATGATGATGATGATGATGATGATGATGATGATGATGATGATGATGATGATGATGATGATGATGATGATGATGATGATGATGATGATGATGATGATGATGATGATGATGATGATGATGATGATGATGATGATGATGATGATGATGATGATGATGATGATGATGATGATGATGATGATGATGATGATGATGATGATGATGATGATGATGATGATGATGATGATGATGATGATGATGATGATGATGATGATGATGATGATGATGATGATGATGATGATGATGATGATGATGATGATGATGATGATGATGATGATGATGATGATGATGATGATGATGATGATGATGATGATGATGATGATGATGATGATGATGATGATGATGATGATGATGATGATGATGATGATGATGATGATGATGATGATGATGATGATGATGATGATGATGATGATGATGATGATGATGATGATGATGATGATGATGATGATGATGATGATGATGATGATGATGATGATGATGATGATGATGATGATGATGATGATGATGATGATGATGATGATGATGATGATGATGATGATGATGATGATGATGATGATGATGATGATGATGATGATGATGATGATGATGATGATGATGATGATGATGATGATGATGATGATGATGATGATGATGATGATGATGATGATGATGATGATGATGATGATGATGATGATGATGATGATGATGATGATGATGATGATGATGATGATGATGATGATGATGATGATGATGATGATGATGATGATGATGATGATGATGATGATGATGATGATGATGATGATGATGATGATGATGATGATGATGATGATGATGATGATGATGATGATGATGATGATGATGATGATGATGATGATGATGATGATGATGATGATGATGATGATGATGATGATGATGATGATGATGATGATGATGATGATGATGATGATGATGATGATGATGATGATGATGATGATGATGATGATGATGATGATGATGATGATGATGATGATGATGATGATGATGATGATGATGATGATGATGATGATGATGATGATGATGATGATGATGATGATGATGATGATGATGATGATGATGATGATGATGATGATGATGATGATGATGATGATGATGATGATGATGATGATGATGATGATGATGATGATGATGATGATGATGATGATGATGATGATGATGATGATGATGATGATGATGATGATGATGATGATGATGATGATGATGATGATGATGATGATGATGATGATGATGATGATGATGATGATGATGATGATGATGATGATGATGATGATGATGATGATGATGATGATGATGATGATGATGATGATGATGATGATGATGATGATGATGATGATGATGATGATGATGATGATGATGATGATGATGATGATGATGATGATGATGATGATGATGATGATGATGATGATGATGATGATGATGATGATGATGATGATGATGATGATGATGATGATGATGATGATGATGATGATGATGATGATGATGATGATGATGATGATGATGATGATGATGATGATGATGATGATGATGATGATGATGATGATGATGATGATGATGATGATGATGATGATGATGATGATGATGATGATGATGATGATGATGATGATGATGATGATGATGATGATGATGATGATGATGATGATGATGATGATGATGATGATGATGATGATGATGATGATGATGATGATGATGATGATGATGATGATGATGATGATGATGATGATGATGATGATGATGATGATGATGATGATGATGATGATGATGATGATGATGATGATGATGATGATGATGATGATGATGATGATGATGATGATGATGATGATGATGATGATGATGATGATGATGATGATGATGATGATGATGATGATGATGATGATGATGATGATGATGATGATGATGATGATGATGATGATGATGATGATGATGATGATGATGATGATGATGATGATGATGATGATGATGATGATGATGATGATGATGATGATGATGATGATGATGATGATGATGATGATGATGATGATGATGATGATGATGATGATGATGATGATGATGATGATGATGATGATGATGATGATGATGATGATGATGATGATGATGATGATGATGATGATGATGATGATGATGATGATGATGATGATGATGATGATGATGATGATGATGATGATGATGATGATGATGATGATGATGATGATGATGATGATGATGATGATGATGATGATGATGATGATGATGATGATGATGATGATGATGATGATGATGATGATGATGATGATGATGATGATGATGATGATGATGATGATGATGATGATGATGATGATGATGATGATGATGATGATGATGATGATGATGATGATGATGATGATGATGATGATGATGATGATGATGATGATGATGATGATGATGATGATGATGATGATGATGATGATGATGATGATGATGATGATGATGATGATGATGATGATGATGATGATGATGATGATGATGATGATGATGATGATGATGATGATGATGATGATGATGATGATGATGATGATGATGATGATGATGATGATGATGATGATGATGATGATGATGATGATGATGATGATGATGATGATGATGATGATGATGATGATGATGATGATGATGATGATGATGATGATGATGATGATGATGATGATGATGATGATGATGATGATGATGATGATGATGATGATGATGATGATGATGATGATGATGATGATGATGATGATGATGATGATGATGATGATGATGATGATGATGATGATGATGATGATGATGATGATGATGATGATGATGATGATGATGATGATGATGATGATGATGATGATGATGATGATGATGATGATGATGATGATGATGATGATGATGATGATGATGATGATGATGATGATGATGATGATGATGATGATGATGATGATGATGATGATGATGATGATGATGATGATGATGATGATGATGATGATGATGATGATGATGATGATGATGATGATGATGATGATGATGATGATGATGATGATGATGATGATGATGATGATGATGATGATGATGATGATGATGATGATGATGATGATGATGATGATGATGATGATGATGATGATGATGATGATGATGATGATGATGATGATGATGATGATGATGATGATGATGATGATGATGATGATGATGATGATGATGATGATGATGATGATGATGATGATGATGATGATGATGATGATGATGATGATGATGATGATGATGATGATGATGATGATGATGATGATGATGATGATGATGATGATGATGATGATGATGATGATGATGATGATGATGATGATGATGATGATGATGATGATGATGATGATGATGATGATGATGATGATGATGATGATGATGATGATGATGATGATGATGATGATGATGATGATGATGATGATGATGATGATGATGATGATGATGATGATGATGATGATGATGATGATGATGATGATGATGATGATGATGATGATGATGATGATGATGATGATGATGATGATGATGATGATGATGATGATGATGATGATGATGATGATGATGATGATGATGATGATGATGATGATGATGATGATGATGATGATGATGATGATGATGATGATGATGATGATGATGATGATGATGATGATGATGATGATGATGATGATGATGATGATGATGATGATGATGATGATGATGATGATGATGATGATGATGATGATGATGATGATGATGATGATGATGATGATGATGATGATGATGATGATGATGATGATGATGATGATGATGATGATGATGATGATGATGATGATGATGATGATGATGATGATGATGATGATGATGATGATGATGATGATGATGATGATGATGATGATGATGATGATGATGATGATGATGATGATGATGATGATGATGATGATGATGATGATGATGATGATGATGATGATGATGATGATGATGATGATGATGATGATGATGATGATGATGATGATGATGATGATGATGATGATGATGATGATGATGATGATGATGATGATGATGATGATGATGATGATGATGATGATGATGATGATGATGATGATGATGATGATGATGATGATGATGATGATGATGATGATGATGATGATGATGATGATGATGATGATGATGATGATGATGATGATGATGATGATGATGATGATGATGATGATGATGATGATGATGATGATGATGATGATGATGATGATGATGATGATGATATGATTTTGAAATTTTGAATTTTGTATCACATGTTGATCAGACCGAAAATAAAGCAGAAACAAAATCTTTTTGGCTTTTAGAAAGTTTATATCAAAACAAACCTAAAATCATTTTGATTTTTCAAACTTATACTAAATCACACCAAAAATCTTTTTGTGCGTTTCTTGAAATGAAATGAAATACAATACAGAATGAAACTCTATTTTTGGTATGAGAAAGATCACTTTATGCTATCATATTGGTCATAACGCACTGAACTACACTTCAATTTCAATTAATTGAAGCACATAAGTCATGCTTATTTTCGGTATAATTTGTCAATCTTAAACTCAAGCAGAATCATACTCATAACATCTGGATATGTTAAGGTATTGATTTGATTTGCTTTGATCCGTGTATCCAACACTATCAGACATATTCAGACATCTTTTTTTTCTTTTTCCTTTTGTGCGATTACACTTGTGAACTTTCACAAAGTATAATATTTTTCATGATACCGTCAACTGGGTTCCATGCAAAAAGAAATAAGAACGTTAAATCGTCTACCTTAAGGTCGATCTTTCAATACGCAGATAAGGCCTCAGATTTAACAAAATAAGAAAAATAAAACAAGTTGAAATTGTATAACCCAACAAAAATCAGGTCGGTACTCCCGTACACGTAGAGAAAGTCTGATGAGTTATACGAAACACCAAAGAAAATAAAGCAAAACGTCAAACGAACAACAATCAGGTTGGTCTTGTGGACACGCAGAGAAAGTCCGATCGTTTGACAAATTAAGAAAATCAAACAAGTTTAAATCTTTGCAAAATGAACACATACACATTGACTTCTCAGTTTGATTTTCACACTTATTTTTCTTTTTGTCATAAAATACGCATCAAGATGTTATCCACATGGTCAAGCAATAGTATTTAGTGTATATCGCATCTGAATATTTTCTGATTTGCCGAGCCTACCAAACATATCAAAACAATGATCTTATGGCCCTTTCATCTAATCTATCCATGAGTCAGATACATAAGCCAATGTACCATCATTTCCAAATGATCAATTTCTCAAAATTTTATATATTGTGCATGTATTAACCTTCCTTATATATTGTTCATTTATTCACCTTCCTTATATATTTGGCATGTATTCACCTTCTTCCCATAACATGCATTTTCACAATTTCTCCCCCTTACATGCATTTCTCCCCCTTAAAATGAAAACTCTATGTTTAGATTTTCATTTTACAAAAACATGACTCTATTTTTGATTTTTATCAAAGGAAAAAGCATAAAGAAAGAAAAATTGATCAATCAACACGGATACCTTGCAGTGTTTAGAAATTTCAGAAAGTTTGCAGGTTAGAAAAATATATTGCAAGTAATTTAAGTTAAGCAGAATACTCCTCCATCAACAAGTTTTTAATCGTCGATAGGTCTTCTAGAAGTACCTGCACACTGGTCAAACTGATTAGTTCATAAATGACCTGAAACGGATCACTTCTGGTCGACCAGTGTCCTGTTTTTGCTTAGAAACCACCTTAGGTTTCCATTGTTGTGGTTTTGGTAATGCAGTTTTTTATGAATCATTCACAGGTGACTGTGTTGAAGAACCTACATTTTGAACCTTTTGAAACATAGGAACAAAACGTTTTTGTTATAGAAAGAATGTAGGTTCACATTCATCAAAAACTCTGCCTTGTTCATCGAAGAACTTTGATTTGGTAGAATTACCAAAAACTGGTTTCTGTTGAAACCTTTGACATCTATCAGCAGGAAGTGGACACTCGTTTGCTATATGCGCTTTTTGGCGGTAAACATAACATATACGTTCATATTTGTCCCATCTTTTAGGTGCCTGCACATAATTAAACACATGAATATCTTGAACATGATCAGAAAAAGAATCATATACCTGTCGGCGGTGATCATAAACCCATTTAGATTGTTGATGCATGAACCTTGTGTGGCCGTTACTGTTCGAATTGTCAAACAGACTGATTTGTCAGAGACATGAACTGAGGTCCAAAACTCAGCCGAACTCCAGGTTCGGTGTTGGCCGAACCTTGGTGGCCGAACTCCTGGTTCGGAGGGAGTTCGGACAGAGTTCGGAGGTGCCCAGTCCTGTCTAGTGTCTGTGTGATTGAGAGGGGAGGTTCTGTCCAACCTCCCCCAGAGCTTAAACGTTTGTATACTCCTTCGGTCATGTAATCATTTGACACGAATCAATGACAAAACTTCCGTCTCATCCATAGAATCGATCCGTATACGGTTTTTCAGTTGGTATCAGAGCTGTTGGCTCTTTCTATGGTCGAAATCTATCGTTTTTCTTCATTTCGAGACGTTAAACCTTCGGTTAGGGATGATTGAAAGTGTTTCTAGTTGGTTTTTGATCAATCGAGTCTTTCTGAGTCATGTTTTTACCTAACAGAAGCATCTGGATGTCCAAATTCGATCAAATTCTGAATCTGGTGCGATTTAAAAAATTTCCAGTTCGAGTTCGGACAACGTTCGGCCGAAGAACAAATCTGAAAAATAACCGCTCCGAACTCCAGGTTCGGACGTCCGAAGGTCAGGTTCGGAGGAGGTTTCGAAGGTCAGGTTCGGATGAAGTCCGAAGGTCAGTTTCGGAGAGGGTTCGGAGGATCGGGTTCGGAGGTAGTTCGGACGAACTCGGCCCCAGCCAGGGGCTCTGCCCCTTGGACCCCGCCAGGGGCTGCCGCCCCTTGGACCCCGCTTCTCAGGGGCGCTGCCCCAGAACCCCCATTAGGTGGGAATTTTACAGAAGCGGATCAGTTATCGAGTTTACCCTTGATTTGGTAGCTGTGGGGTGTTATGTTTGAAGAAAATCCAGATTCCGATACTTGTTACGAGTTAATGATCGAATTTCAAGAAATGAGTTTGTGAGTAGTCATTGTTGTTCTTGATGATGGACATAGATTCAAGAATACGTGTTTCTGATGATGGACAGAGATTCGGAGACATGGTTATGATTACTTGGGAACGTTTGTCGGAAATTATCATTCTACAAAAACTAAAGATTGAATGAGATTAAAGATTCCGTTGTGGGCCACTTGAGTTTATCATTCCATTACAAGAATGCGGTGTTGGAATCATAAGAAATTGAAGACTTGAATATGTCACTTGTTTAGGGGGGAAAATGGGGACCCCCTAAAATTTTCAAAGTTTCATAATTGAAAAAGTGAATATTCAAAAGCAATCAGTTCAGGGATGATGGTGGTTTTTGATCTTCATGGAAAGGTGGTATATTCTGATGTTCGTGCGAACCGATATGTCAAAGTTTTCAATTATGGTTTGGAACTTTGTGTCATATGCCCAAACTTTCTTGAGTTGTGGGAAGACTTGGTCAGATTCTAGTCTGCAACGAGATATACGTTTACCAGAGTAATATATTTGGATGGATTTTATGCTGAGGGGGAATTTCCGTGATTGAAGATGCTGATTGTGTCTGTTTTCATAAAGATCAGAATGTGTTACAATTCGATGAAGATTGAAGATTATTATCAAGATGCAGTGATGTTCGTGTGTCTTTACAATTTTTGGATACAACTTATGAAGTGAACCATTATCATACATGCCGGTTCCAATTGGATGGTTGTGCTTGAAGCTAGGGGGAACTTTATTGGTTGTGTAGATTGTACAAGATTCAAACTGTTTCCTGCATACCTGAAGTTTCAGTCCAAGGGGAGTTTGCTGAAGATCAAGATTTTCAAGATGTAGCAAGCTGACTGAAGATTGCTAGAAGATCAATGTCTGGATTCGAAAGTAACGTCCAAGGGGGAATTTGTTGATGCATGAAACTTGTGTGGCCGTTACTGTTCGAATTGTCAAACAGACTGATTTGTGGGAGACATTAACTGAATTAAGAAGTATAAATAGTTTCATCTTTGTATTTCTTTGTAAGTTTCTGTCTAGTGTCTGTGTGATTGAGAGGGGAGGTTCTGTCCAACCTCCCCTGGAGCTTAATTGTTGTATACTCCTTCGGTCATGTAATCATTTGACACGAATCAATGACAAAACTTCCGTCTCATCCATAGAATCGATCCGTATACGGTTTTTCATAGATGTGGGACTTCGAGAATGAGAACCATCAGAAGAACATTTGGCGGTTTGATTCTTCAAGGTTCTTGTAGCATCCTTTTTCTCAAAAACTTCGGAAATTTTCCGAGCATCAACGCAATGAAGAGGAAACTCCTTGTCGGAGAAAATCTGTTCCGAACCCTTGAGTTTGTAGAATCTCTCAGGTTGAACTTTGTCCGCTTTAAAGACCTCCTTTTTCACTTGCTTCATCTTTAGTTTCTTCAAATTCTGTGATGTTGATGATGCTGGAACTTCCTTAGCTTTGACATTCTATGCTTTAAAACCCAATCCAACAGTTTTTCCAAAAGCTTTTTCCTCAGAATTTGAATTCTGATGTCCACCCTTTGCTAATTTTGAAAATTCAGCTTTGATTTCTTTAATATTTTTCTGTTCAAAGAAGATCGTCTCATTAACTTCAGGCTGAGAACAAATCTTTTCACTTGAAGTAGTTGATTTCTCATAATCAGCAGAAGATGAACCAGAAATAAACTTAGGAGCAGGAGGAATTTCAGATTTCTTTCCTTATTTCTGTTTATTTTTCTTGGATTTCTTCTTCTTCACAACCTTCTCTTCTTTAGTAGTACATGATGAAACCTGGGAATAATCATAATCTTCAGCCTTTTACTTCACTTCTTTGAAAGCTTCTTTGATATGAGCAGGGGGTGATGCAGTTTTATCAAACATTTTCTCAAAATTTTCATCGTCAGCAAGAAAGCTTGTGAATAATTGAGAATCGGAAACATTATTCTGCAATCGATTGACATCAATCACTTGAATCTTTAAATCTGAAGACTTCATTCACCAACTCATCCCCTTCTTCACAGATCTTTGCATTTGCTACTTCAACATCTTTTTAATCTTGTTTTGAAATCTCTAAAACTTCATTCAGGAATTTGATCTCTGTAATACAACATTCATTCTTCAAAACCAGTTCCTTAGAAATCTTCAAATCTGAATTAACCAACTTAAATTCCTCAGAAAACTTTTAAATTTTTTCAACAATGAAGCATTTTCTTTCAACAAACTTTCCAAGTTTTCAGCAGATTCATAAAAATGGTGCTGAACTTGTATCTGAACTTGTGTCTGAACAATATTCTTCTTGTTGATCATGAGTGACAATCAAAGCAGATGAGTCAAAATATCTACCCCAATCATAAACACCATCATCTTGAACTGTTAAAGTTGTTGTCTTGGTTGAATTACTGTAGAGACCGTAATTTTGTAAGGCTTTTGCGTTAGAAATTCTTGTGAGCTGTTATAAATGTAATTAGGTTAAATAGTTTGTGGGTTGATATGGGTTAATGTGTCCGGTTGACTAAGGGCCATGTAGGCCGAAATTTTGTAGCTTGTTTCTCAAGATTAGGTTTTGCCTATTTAAGGAATAGGTAGACTATTTGTTTAGGGTTGCTTCTTTGTATTTTGGGTGTTCAAGTGTATCGAAATTCTCCTTGAGAATTTCAGATTTGGCAAGGTGTTGGCAATCAGATTTTCTCTAGTGTTTAACAATCGGTTTGTGTTTTCTGAATCGTGTTCGTACTTTTGTTATTGGTTATTTGTTTGTTCTTGAATCATCTCTAATCACCGAATTCCGCATGGTGATTAGTATACTTTGATATCGCGTGAGGGGTTAAATCGATCCTTACAATTGGTATCAAAGAAAAGAAACGCAAGTTTCGAGGCTCTTGCGATATCCGATTCAAGTTTTGGTAAACTAACGATTTGAGTTTTTGTGTTGTTTTTCCAGCTTTTAGCACAGTTCGGAAGTATTCTTGCATGTTTCGATTCAAGACAAAAGCTTTCGTTGTGTTTAGATCGTGATATTGTGACTTTTCGACCCTGTTCAAGGCTTTTCGATCGTCCCTTGATCGAAAAGCTCATCCAGTCGCACAGTTTCGATCGAGAAAGTACCTTTGAGACTTTTCGATCAACTCTCTCCAATCGGAAAGTCTCCTTTGAGACTTTTCGATCAGCCTTCACTCAATCGAAAAGTCCCCTTTGAGACTTTTCGATCAGCTTTCTCCAATCGGAAAGTCCCCTTTGAGACTTTTTGATCAGCCTTCACTCAATCGAAAAGTCCCCTTTGTGACTTTTCGATCAGCCATTTCGATCAGAAAGTCTCTCTGAGACTTTTCGATCCACTCACACTTTTCGATCGAGAAGTCTGCTTTTCGACTGACCCCCTTTCCGATCGAAAAGTACTTTTCGACCAAGCCTTCCCGACCGAAAACCACTTTTCAACCCAACCACTTTCGGATCGAAAATCCATTTTTCGACTCCCAGCTTGTTTTTTCGACATGTCAAACCTGTCCAATGCAACTCTGGAGATGCACGCGAAGATCGGAACCAACGCCAGACCTCCTCGCCTGATGTCTGGAAAAGATATCATGAGCTGGAAATACCGGTTTGTGAACTATGTGAACTACAATGATCCCAATATCATGCATTCCGTTGAAGTGGGAGACTATGTTCCGACGATAACTCCAACAGCTGGTCAGGAACCTCAACCCAAAGTAAAATCTGAATGGACTGAGGAAGAATTTGAAAAGGTAGAACGTGATAGAAAGGCTTTGGCTGCTTTGACCATGACTCTATCCCCAGAGGTAGCTGAAGCCTTCAAGGAGTACAAATCGGCCAAGACACTTGGAGATGCTCTTTTTGCTGCTTTTGAAGGAAATGATGACATGAAAGAGTCACAAAGGGAAAACCTAAGGGAGCAATTCAATGAATTTAACTATGTACCTGGTGGAAACATTGAGACTCAGCTTCAGCGGTTCATCAAAATTGTGACAGGAATGAAAGATGCTGGGGTCACCTACACACAGGTGGAGGTAAACAAGAAGTTGGTGAACTCTCTTCCACCAAATTGGGATAGCACAATTGAGTTGATAGAGAAGACGGTAGAAATGACAACTTCACCATTAAGTGAGCTTATGTCAACCATTAGAGCTTACGAAGAGAAGAAGCAGAAAAGGGCTAGAAAGTTGGACAATGGAGCTTTACTGAACCAAGTAAATCAAGCTTTCATCTCACAACCAGTTGCAGTTCCTACCAACTCACACTCTAATCAGATGGGATTTATTTCACAAGCTACTGGGTCTAGCTTATCTGGAACATCCAACCTTATTTCATTAGATATAAATAATCTAACTAGAGACCCCAGCTTTGCTCTTGGTGTAGGTATTATGAGTTGCTATCAGGCACTCGTTGCAGGTTCTCTTCTACCCGCTGATTTAACTCCATATAATGTCAATCAAGTCAACCCAGAAGACCTGGAGCATATGGACATTTCTTATCAGATAGGAATGTCAGCTTTAAGAGCTAAGCAGTTTATGGCCAAGACAGGGAAGAAGGATTGGAATGGAGGAAAAGGGATAAAGCTCAGTTTCAATAAGGCGAACCTGTGGTGCTACAACTGCAATGAGTATGGACACTATGCAAGAGAGTGCACCAAGCTAAAGGTTGAAAGAGATGTCAGGACTGAGGATAGAATCGAAGGTGTGAGAAAGGAGACCGGGAAGAATGATAGGGCACTGGTGGTTCAGCACACACCAGGATACGATTGGACTACTCAAGTGGAAGAAGGAGCACATAAGAAAGCTGCTGAAGTCTCTCACCATGCTTTCATGGCAGACATCACTCCAGGCTCTCAAGCCAGCAGTAATGAGGTATGCTCGAACTCTAAATGTCAATCTGTGTTTAATGAATGTAAAGACAAGGAACGTAAGTTCGTGAATGAAATCATAAATCATGAGTCAACTGCTAGAGATCTTAGGGAATATAAAAGTCAGAGTAGGATATTTAGAGAAAAACTAGAAGCTGCTAAGTTAGACATTAAGAATCTTCAATCTTAGGTGAGTGATAAAACTGCATGTCTTAGAATTGCTAACACTAAGGTTGAAAGTCTAACCAAGAAATTAGAGGAGCTTAAAGCCAAATTAGGAACCTCTCAAAATAAATTGAACGAAATGACAAAATTGTGTCTGAAATGTTGTAGGCGAGTTCTCTGTTTTACAATACTGATGCTAGAATGCGGCACGTTAAAGGGAACTCAGGACTAGGTTTTGGTATCGATGATAACAATGAAAAATCCATGCACTCTGTCCCAATGCCTTTAATGCATGAAATGATTCCTGATCATGAAATCTCTAAGACCACTTTAGAAGTTAAGGCAGAAATTGACTGAAAACTTGCTGCTTGTCTTATTAAGATATCTGCTCCTGTTTCTAACATTACTAACACTTCTACTAGTTGTGCATATAAAGGTAATAAAGAAGCAGGGGTGGTGAATAGCAAGGAGGTTCCTAAGAGTCCAACGAAGTCTAATTATGATGATTTTTATAAAAACTTTGATTTTGAGAAACTTGAATCTTCTGTTAAGTCTGAGTCAAAAACTTCCGAGTCTGTTTTGTGTGATAAAACTTCTGATTGTGGTGTGTTTAATTTTGGTAAATGTGATTCTAAACCTTTGAAACCCTTACGAACTGTTAAGATTTTAAGAAGGGGTAAGGGACCATAGGTTGCTGGTCCCAAACCCACAAGTGATGGGTTGTCTGGTGTGAAACTTTCTGAAAATAAGAATAACAATGGTGACCCAAATGTGCAGAAAGTGCGGGACATTAGACATCATGATTTTGTCCCGTACCTAGAAGTCAATTCTGCATATGACCAGTTTAAGCCGGTTCAGCGGGAGTACATTTTAACCACAAAGCCTCACGCTAATACCCATTGGATCCACAAAAAATGTTCAAAACCAACCTGGATATCCACTAGTCATAACCAACAACAGGCTCCCGCATATCCAAAGAAATAGTCTTGCCATGTCTGTGGTAGACCAGGACACGTGGCAAGAAATTGTTTACACCGACCATATGAACCCTTCTATCCCAAAAGGGTTCATCAGAGGCCCATTCCAAAGGACCAAAATCAAAGTGACCCAACTCCAAGGCCTGGTCCTTCAAAATCCAAGGTGCAGAAACCGGCACCTTAGGGACACAGAGTGCATCAGAAACCCAAGGCTCCTAAGAAACAGCCAAAGACTGTTTTTAAAGAAAACAAAATGGTTCAAAGATCTATAAAAGCAGTTCTTAAACCAGTTTGGATACCAAAATTTGTTGAATCCTTAAAACCTGTTTTAAAATCTGTCTCACCTCCACACCGGGTTTTGAAACCACCCATCCATCCAAAACCAGTTGGTCTGTTTAAGTCAAATGGTTGGAGGAAGGATGACAGGTGGAACATTCCAAAAGTGGTAAACCTGACCTTCAAGCCTACTGGGGTGTACAAAAAACACTCCACTTATTTCCAAGAGATGAATTTTCCAAAACAAAACACAAATAAAAATACACAAAAAGGGCTTTAGGAGAGTGAGAAATAAAATCACCGTCCCAGACAGGTCAACACAAAGGACATTCTCAGTCCAGCCAAAACTGACCCACCTTCACCCAGACCCATTAAGGCCTGGGTACCCAAAACTAACTAGTCTCCTTTGAATGCAGGGACAACCAAGGAGGACTGTTAACAACCTTTGGTAAGTTGACAGTGGTTGTTCCCGGAATATGACGAGCGACATATCTCTACTACAAGATTTGGAGCAATTTGATAGAGGGTATGTATTGTTCGCAGGAGGAGTTGGAGGATATATCAGTAAGAAAGGAACAGTCAGAAACGGATGTCTCAGCTTCCATGACGTCAACTATGTAGAGCAGTTGAAACACAACTTGTTAAGTGTTTCACAAATCTGTGACATAGAGTACCCAGTGCTTTTCAATAACAAGGAATGTCTGATTCTCAAACCCGGATACTCCATCCCTGACGATTGGGTGTTAATGCGCACACTAAGATACGGAAACTCCTATGTTCTTAACATGCAGAACCCCCCCCCCCCCACATCTGAGGTAGCATGTCTCCACTACAAAACATCTGAGAATCATGCTCAGTTGTGGCATAGGCGGTTGGGGCACATGAATCTGAAGAATCTGAATCGACTTGCAAGAGGAGGGCTTGTCAAAGACCTTCCAATCAAAGAATTTGTGCTCAAGGAGAAATGTGGGGCATGTGCGAAGGGGAAGCAGCACAAATGCCCACATAAGCCAAAGGTGTTCAATAGAATCTCATCAGTACTGGAGCTGCTTCATATGGACCTCTTTGGTCCAGTCAGTATGTTAAGCCTTAACCGGTGTGCATTTTGCTTAGTTATTACTGATGATTTTTCTCGTTTCATGTTGGTGTTCTTTTTGCCAAGGAAAAGTGACGTTGCAGGTATATTGATCGCATTCCTCAAGCTTATTGAAAACTAGTTAAACCTGAAGGTGAAGTCTATCAGGAGTGGCGACGCAACAGAACTCTAATTGAAGCTGCTCGTACTATGTTGTGTGATTCTAAGCTGCCTACAATGTTTTGGGCTGAGGCAGTTAACTCTAATTGATCTACCATGACAAGCCCAGAATTAGGCACCTTCAGGCTTTTGGGTGTCTTTGCACTGTTTTAGTAAATACCGATTTACCAAAGTTTGCTGCTAAACCTGATGAATGTTATTTTGTAGGTTACTCTGCCAGATCAGCCTACAGGGTGTTCACAAAACGACCGGTATTGTAATGGAGTCTACCAATGTGGATTGTCTTGAAGAAAATCCCTCAGATGGTAGAGTGGGTCCCACGCAGGCTTTTGACTACAATCAATTCTTTCTTCCGTTTGGATTGGACCCGGTCATAGCTGAAGAACTGTTTGATGACACAATCTCAAGATCATCAATAAATAATTCCATTACAAAATCTCCGGTCACTGCCTCCGACACAGACACAACACCAGTACAGGAAACTATGGATGCTGGTATTGATAATGAGGCAGATGACAATCCCGGTACAGACACTGCTCAATCTCAGGTAGCTCATGCAAAGGGAGAAGCTGAAACAAATGAAGAACTAGACCAAATAAACCTACCTCCAGAAATCCCCGTTCGAGACGTTGCTGAAACAAGGATCCACAAATAACACCCCTTGGACAACGTCATAGGTCCTTTAGCTTCAGGGGTGGTAACAAGAAGTCAATCTTGGGACATTAATCACTGCATGTATTCTTGCTTTATCTCTCAAATTGAGCCCCCAAATATCACAATGGCTTTAACAGATCCTAGCTGGGTAGAATCCATGCATGAAGAGCTGAATCAATTCTCAAGGCTTCAACTTTGGAGGTTAGTAGAGAGGCCTGCTGACAAAAAGGTCATCACAACTCGATGGCTTTACAAGAATAAAAAGGATGACAATGGCATTATTGTCTACCATTTGGATGTGAAAACTGCTTTTCTATATGCTGATATGGATGAAGAGGTGTATGTTACTCAACATCCTGGGTTCATTGACGAAGAACACCCTTATCATGTGTACAAGCTAGACAAAGCCTTGTATGGCTTACACCAGGCCCCTCGGTCATGGTACAAAACTTTGACTGATCATCTTCTAGCACATGGGTACACGAGAGGAATAGTAGATCAGACGCTATTCAGAAAGGAGGTGGAACATGATATAATCATGGTACAAGTATATGTGGATGACATCATCTTTGGGTCTACAGACGAAGATTTGTGTAAAGAGTTTGAGAAGGTAATGCTGACAAAATTTAAGATGAGTCAAATGGGGGAAATGGAATTCTTCCTAGCAATGCAAGTGAAGCAAGTGACAGCAGGATCCTTATTCACCTAGCCAAATATGTCACAGAGATTTTGGAAAAATACAAGATGGCAGATTCAAAGCATGTCTCCACACCTCTGGCGGCCAGGCCTGCTCTTACCAAAGATCCAGATGGTCAGAAAGTGAGCGAGCACATGTATCGGTCTATGATCGGCTCACTAATGTACTTGACAGCCAGCCGCCCAGACATCATGCTTGCAGTGTGCCAATGTGCACGATATCAGGCTAATCATAAACTCTCTCATTTATCTGCAGTTAAACGTATTTTCAAATATTTGAAGGGTCGGCCACGGCTGGGCCTCTGGTACCCTAAATAGTCAGGATATAATCTGTATGCTTTTACTGATAGTGATTATGGTGGCAATGAGCTTGACAGAAAATCTACATCTGCTAGAGCTCAATTCTTAGGAGACAGGTTGGTGCATGGCAAAGCAAGAAGCAGCACACGGGGTCACAATCGACAACCGAAGCAAAATACGTGGCTGCCTCTGCATGCTGCTCTCAGGTGGTATGGTTGCAGCATCAACTAGGAGATTACAGTTTGAATTTCTTTGACACTCCCATTTACTGTGATAATAATGTTGCGTTACAAATTGTTAAAAAACCTGTGCAACACTCTAAAACCAAGCACATTGACATAAAAATGCACTTCATTCGGGACTGCTACGAACGCAGGCTCATTCACTTAGAACGGATGCATTCAGATGACAATGTGGCGAACATGTTCACAAAACCCTTCCCCAGTGCTAATTTGGAAATGTGTCTCAAAGGCCTCTGAATGATAGCCTTTGATGAGTAATCTGACACCTATTATCTGTTTCTTTTAATTTAATTTTAAAAAAATCAAATATATCCAAAATAGTGTTTTTATTTTCAGTTTGTGTTCTGGAAAAAATCTAAAAGCAAGGGGAAGATATAAAATAAACATCTGATGTTTCCTCTAAATTTTGTGTGCTTTTAAATTTTTTACTGGTTTTGTTTGACCAGGTAAGGAAGTGATATAAATTTCTAGGTGTTTGTTGACTGACACGTGTAAGGTAGATGTGAAAAGCTGTGATTCATGGCTGATATACTTGGTAGGCTCTGCTGTTAATCAATCAAAAGGTATGGTTCATCACAGCACTTGAAGATAACGTATGATGCTTGATAGGAAGCACACACTTAGGTTAGTACAATTTCTATTTGACTGTGTACCAGGAATCCTAAGACACACGCCCGGTTCTGAGTTTTGATGTCATGCTCAAAAACTCCCATTCCCTATGCTTTACGTAAGCAATGACCTGGGAATGTTGTATGTGAGTCAGGACTCATCTGTTCTGCGGTAGCAGAGACCTGGAACCTCCCTGATCCACGTACATCTAAGATCACACTGTACATACACAATAAACCCAAAAGATGCCAATGTGCACAATTAAAGGAGACCCTCAAGTGTCTAAAACCCTCAGCCTTTATCACTGATGAAAGCATTTTTAAAAATGTTTCAAAAATTCAGTTGACCTTGTATATTATCCAACAAAAATCTCCATGATCTATTCTTTCTTTTCTCAACCCAGTCTGGAGCATGTTGTTAGGCTTAAGGAAAGGTGTCGTGAAAAAAAATGTTGTACGGAAACCAGGTGTACTTGATAGAATGTAGAAATTATACCTAGGACTTATGTGTGTGACCTGGGGAGATGTTTATAATTAATAAACCCTAAAATAAGAATTATGTGATGAAACTGCCGGAGTAAGCGAAAGCGGCATGAGTTTAAAGATGGACCAAAATACCGGCAATCGCCTGAACATTCAAAGTAACAGAAGCTGAAAAAGGTTCCTAAGTCACAAATTATCTGGCATGATCCCTCATATGCCTTCTCACTCAAAACTCAGTTTGTTAAGTTTTTTTTATTTATTTTATTTTTTATTTATTTTTAATTTTGTTATTTATTCCAATCTTTATTTTAATTGTCACTTTATTTTTTAAGTTGTCAGACATGAAGCTCTCGGGCTTGAGTTCAGGGGAAGTTTTTTTTTAAAAAAAATTGAGTTTAAAACTTGACAAAGTGGAGATTTTTTGAAAAAATTGAGTTTGACAAAGGTTTGTGACAAATTGTCATGTTCTCAATAGTGCAAGGGGTGGTATGAAAGTTGTTCTAAAAAAAATTAAACAAAAGGAGAACCATCGGTCCCCCCCCCCCCTTTCACTTTACCGTCTCCCTCTCTCTCTCCACTAAACCCTAACACACTCACCATCATCACCGTCGGCCATCACCCACCGCTATTACCTCCGGCGCACACCTCCACTGCCATCACCACTTCCTCGCGACCTCACCCCCACATCCCTCATCGAAATCCGACACCGAAACACCCCCTCACCTTCCCACAGTCGCCGCCGCTGCCCTCTCTCTGATCCGCCATCGAAACCACCAAGCGACGCCACTAGTGCAGTCGGAATCCTTCACTAAACACCATCCCGGTGTTGATTTTGAGCCATGGCACCCCAATTGAAGCATGCAGCTAGAGCCTCACAAGATCGCCTAGGGTATGTGTTAAATTTCTATTATTTCTGGGTCGGGACAGGGAAGATATATGGTTTGTATGTTTTTGAAAGAGAAATTGTGTGCAAAACACTCATATGTGGACTGTTGATCTGATTTGCAAGTGTTTCATAGAGAAGACGACCCTTTTCGATCGATGCAGAGGCTTTTCGATTAGGCTGCAAAGCTTTTC
Source organism: Deinandra increscens subsp. villosa (assembly GCA_039602395.1). NCBI lineage: Eukaryota > Viridiplantae > Streptophyta > Magnoliopsida > Asterales > Asteraceae > Deinandra > Deinandra increscens. Next base: position 76,510,608 of record JBCNJP010000007.1, read on the forward strand.
GATCAGTCTCGGTGCTTCTCGATTGAAGATTCTCGGTAACTCGGGACTTTTCGATCGATGCAGGCACTTTTTGATCGAAAGCTTATGCTTCTCGATCAAAGCCTAGGCTTTTCGATCGAGACATAAGCTTTTCGATCGGCGGTCTCGGTGACTGTCAGACATTTCGATCAGCACTATGGCTTTTCGATCAGGGATCCCGGGAATATGGTAGCTTTTCGATCAGAAGGATGATTTTCGGTCAAAACCATATTTTTCGATCGGAAAGGTACCTGATGATGTTTCAAATGGGTTTTCTCCATTTTTAAGTCGTTATGCTGCCCATCTTTCGAGAAAAATCTTATGACTAATGAATTTTTGTTTTTTTGGATTTTATTTGTGATTGTGAATGCATGGACTTGGAGTTTATTAAGGATCACAACACTTTTGCATACATGCTAGATCCACATGCTGAATATAAAGAGAAGTACAAGTCCTTAATTGAAGGATTGAAGAAAATGTTCTCTGCACTATGCTCTCACTGCAATCCCGTTATCTGTAAGAGGATGCAACAGGAATTCTGGAAGACCGTTTCTGTTTCTGATGATGGAAAACAAATCATTGCAAGAATATAAGGCAGAGCAGTGGTATTGAATGAAGAAAACATTAGATAGGATCTTAGATTGAAAGATGTTGCTGCTAATCCTATGGATTGGGATAAAAAAAAGTGGTTACCCAGTGTTTGAAAGAGATGGGATATCATACAGTGTCTCCTCCCACCATGAAAGCTCTTATTCCACCCTATTGGAGGATGCTGGCTCACTACTTACAAAAAATGCATCATTGCTAAAAAGAGCTCTACTGACCAGCTAAACCAGGTGCACACTCATGCAATGGTGTCACTAATTAGAGGTGTAAGATTCAACTGGTCCAGGGGACAAGAAGTTTGATGCAGTCCCAAGATTCATTCAACTAGCTTTGGATTCCAGATATCCAAACTTGAGAAAGTCCGAAGTTACACATGACACTAAACCAATGGGGATTGAGGTCTTTCCTATGATAAACTCCAAGAGGAAGTTAACTGATAAAGTCCCGTTTGGCGACAAGTTTGGAGAATTTGCTAAGACCGTGAGAGAGGAGGTTCCTAGTCAAAGAAATGCAATTATTGAAGAAGAACATAATGTGCCTGCCTCTCAAAAACCTATAACTGAAATTTCAGATAGTACTGATTGGGAAGATTTTGATCTAGAAGATGTGCAGATTGGAGCTCTAAATTTTGATGAAAGTGACGTCATCAACTACGATTCTTATCTTGATGACATAGAATTCGAGGAAGTAGAGACTCAGACTGGTGAGATGCCACTGTCAAGAAAACGGAAAGCCACAGAGGATACTCCCCTCGGTGCTTCTGTTACAGATGATCTGACTGAAAAAGTGAATATTACCACGGAACACCTTACTGAAGCCCTAAACGACCCTAGAAGGAAACGATTGGACCCACGAGAGCTTCCATCTACCAGCACTAGTGCTGGTCAATCATCATCCTCACAACCCACAGCCCAAGACAAAGGGAAAGTTGTAGAGACAGCAGAGTTCAGACTAGAAAGAGAGCTCAGAGCAGAAATAGCTGAATTAAAAGCTCAGAATACAGCCCAGAGTGAATTATTGGAGATTTAATCGATATACAAGAGGTCCACAATACCGAGCTGGAGAACCAGAAAAAGATCAACAGAGAATATACAAGGCAGTTCAAAGATTTGCACAAGTTGATCAGACAACTTAACTCAAGCAGGACAATCCTAAAGAAAGATGATAAGGGGGATCCAGGGAATAAAGAAGGCAGTTCAGGTGCAAGTGGTTCTTCACAATCACCAGTGTTTGATTTTGAAGCTGATATTGCGAATGCATCTGGTCCTGTGATGCCTGAAGGTACCGATGAAGACATGGATACAAGGGATAAAGACTACATGACTGTACCTGCTTCTGAGTTTGATGGAATTTGGGATGCACAAACTTTTACTCATCCTCCTAAGAGGTACCTGATTCAGCTGGGTGAACATTATCATGATAAACGAGGAATCAATTCAGATGTTAAGTCCTGGATGTTCGATGGAGAGAAGAATATGTTTATTGTTAGAAGGAAGGGTCAGTATCCATTGGAGTACTACAAATGTTGGACTCAATTATAATCCAGGACGACTATGGATATGGCGATGCTTTATAAGGCACCATTCTTTAACCCTTCTAGAAATGACTATGCTGAGCACTTTTACAAGAAGCTGAGGAATGCTGTGCTTAGTAAATTCAAGAGGTTTAAGGATTTTCCACACAAGAATTCCTACACGATGAAATACAAAGGTGTGTTTAAGGTGGATGGAAAGAAGAACTTTCCTAACACGCTGTATCCACCAACAGAGAAAACTAAAACCATTCCTCTGCCGATGAAGCATCTTGAAGGATGTTTAGATGACTTCCAGAATTGGGCTTACAGTGACTATACTGGTGAAGCAAAAATCATTTTCAAGTCGAAGACAATGAGGGTAATAAAAGTTCATGATCATTTGAGGTTTTACAAGAAGGACATACTAGTGCTATACAAGCATCAAATTGAGAGCTCTCCAGACAATGAAGAATACGCCAAGTGCTATACTCGAGCAATGGCTACAATTTTTGAAAGGAGCTATGGTATGATTCATCTACTGTGCAGATGTCCAAGAAGTGCAGGATGTGACAACTGTCTAATGCTAAAGCCTAGGGGAAGATTGTAGAGACCATAATTTTGTAAGGCTTTTGCATTAGAAATTCTTATGGGCAGTTATAAATGTAATTGGCTTAAATAGTTTGTGGGTTGATATGGGTTAATGGGCCATTTAAGCCGAAATTTTGTAGCTTGTTTCTCAAGATTAGGTTTTGCCTATTTAAGGAATAGGTAGACTACTTGTTTAGGGTTGCTTCTTTGTATTTTGGGTGTTCAAGTGTATCGAAATTCTCCTTGAGAATTTCGGATTTGGCCAGGTGTTGGCAATCGGATTTTCTCTAGTGTTTTAACAACCGGTTTGTGTTTTCGCAATCGTGTTGATACTTTTGTTATTGGTTATTTGTTTGTTCTTGAATCATCTCTAATCACCAAATTTCACACGGTGATTAGTAGACTTTGATATCGCGTGAGGGGTTAATTCGATCCTTACAATTGGTATCCTAGCTGGGTAGAAGCCATGCATGAAGAGCTGAATCATTTCTCAAGGCTTCAAGTTTGGAGGTTAGTAGAGAGGCCTACTGACAAAAAGATCATCACAACTCGATGGCTTTACAAGAATAAAAGATGACAATGGAATTATTGTCAGAAACAAGGCCAGGTTGGTGGTTCAAGCGCATAAACAGATCCAAGGGATTGATTATGATGAAGTATACGCCCCCGTTGCTTGACTAGAGGCAATTAGAGTTTTCTTGGCTTATGCATCCTACATGAATTTCACTGTCTACCAATTGGATGTGAAAACTGCTTTTCTATATGTTGATATGGATAAAGGGGTGTATGTTACTCAACCTCCTGGGTTCATTGACGAATGTTGATAAAGCTTCTTGATTGGAATCCACAAATCGATAGCATTCGTGCTTATATAAGTAGAAAATCGTTGCTTCCAATTCTGATAATCTTCCAACTTCAACAACTTGGGAACTTTCTGACTTGTTCCAATTTAGTTATCAAAATTCATCATAGTCTGCATCGCATTCTGCATCGTGGTGGAAGCTTGAAATTCCGAAATCGTTAAAAAATGAAATTCTGTTTGTCCGAACGTTATCCGAACCTAACCCTGTGATCCGAACCTGTTTCGAACCTCAAAACGATAACCGAACTTTGAACTATCACCGAACTCTGTCCAAACCTATACCAGACTTACCTGAACTCTTTCCGAAACACAAGCTGGTCCGAACCTTGACCGAACTACTACCGAACGAGAAACTTCCGAACGATGACCGAACTGTGACCGAACTCTAAAACGAAACCCTCCGAACCTCGTCAGAACTAAGACTTCGGAGCAGTTAGTCCAAACTCGACCTGTAACGTCCGAACTTCACCATTTTCGCTCAAAAAGTTCAATTTTGGTCAAAATTGTAACACCTATGGTAAAACCCTCGAGCTCGGAATATATAATCTCAAGTAAAATAAACAAAAATTTTCTGGAAGGCATGAGGACCGCATGCCCTCTTTAGTCCAACCTCTCGCGGTCCTCATAACCCGTCGGGTCGCTGGGTCAGGATCCGCATGTTTTTACCTTATGAGGACCGCATGGGGGTATGTTTGTGCACCTCTCGCGGTCCTCATTGACGCCCAGCACTATAAAAAAGGAGTTTTGCTCATTTCTGCTCATTTGCATGAGATTTTCCTCCAAGTTCTCTCGACTCTCCTCCTCTACTTCGCCTGAGACGTCAAATTCCGGCCATGGGAAGTCCGGTGGTCGAAGTTCATGCCCTTTGGAGCTCTAGGAGTGTTCGGGTATGTCCCTAGTTGCTTCATTTCTTCATATTCGTGCATCATTGTTGTGAACCCTCCCTTATCAGAGCTTATTGATGTTCCAGAAGTGGATGCATGTGCAATCAGGAGTGATCAGAGGCACTAGGAGCAAGATTGGAGGCGTTTCGTGGTAAGTTCATGTTCGGTTTTGTGTTCGGTTGAGTTTTATCAAGTTTTTGGATGATCCATCACTCATTCTACGTCTTGATGATCCATACAAGGGATATTCTAGCTTATGGAAGTTCTTTGGAAATCGAGGAAGTGCAAACCCGGTTTAGAGGCATTGTACAAGTTTTACTACACAAGATTGTCACATTGGAAACCCACCATCTCATTAACAAGATTGTCACATTGGAAGAGATTGGCAATCGGGTGGAGGTGGTGTTTGTAGTTTTGTGTTTAAAAACCCGAAAACCGAGTTATATGGACTTTTATCAAGTGATTGTGAAAACCCAGAGATTCCAGTAGCATATGGTTGTTAAAATGAGTTAAGATCAGTCCTTTGTTGGTAAATAATGAGTTGGAATGGGTGGAAATAATAAAAACCCGCTTGTAAAATGAGTTCGGGTAATATTCGGATCAAACCGGGACTTATAACGGGAGTTTGACACGGCCTGGAGGCCTAAGAATTTATATTTTGGCTACTGGAAATGTTGGGAATAAAACCCCATTGTGAAAACGAGCAAAATCAAATTTTAAGAAAAATTCACTAAATGACAAAACAGTCGATGAGGACCGTATGGGTTTCGTTTGTTGGTTTGCTCGCGGTCCTCATAGCCTGGAAAGTCATCGTGGTCTGTTGACCACCCATGTGGACCGCATGGGATGTTTTTCTGGTTTGCTCGCGGTCCTCATGTGTCCCTGGGCAGTTTCATTGTTTTGTTTTGTTTTGTTTTGTGTTTTGGGAAATATCGAGCGACCCAGTTTGGTAATTTTCACGAGTATGGGCATGTTGGTTTCTAGTAAAGATATTTCACTTTCCGGTTGGGGCTCTATGATCTCGTTGGGTGTTTGTTGTCCGCTCGGTATGTTTCCGGGAGTGTTGTTAAACCTCTCGTTTGCTTAGTTATTGTTGCTACAAATTGCTTAAGCGTTTATAGTTGCGGATAGGTTCTGATATAACTATGCATATATCATTATAATAGACTAGCCACTATGATACACTTGGACGTTTAGATTCTCGTGCCCTGTGACATATGCTTGATCCACCACTTGTTTATCTATGAGTTGATAGCTTTTTTCCTACTTTACCTTTTTAACGTTCTGGGGTGTACATGAACCATGTCAAACTATTGCTAATTTGTTTGTTACTGTGCTTAGGTATTTTGTTACCGAGTTATAAATTTAAACTCACATGTTACGAGACGTTTCATGTTGATTAGTATGGTTAATTTGGGCCTTAGTGTTAGGCCACAAAGACATATATTGCACCAATACAGATGTAGAGGTAGATCAAGGTGACTCATACCCGTTTGTTGGATCCATTAGGGGTCGGGTGATGGCATATATGCCTAGTCCACAAAGGGAGGCGTGCGGCCGTAGGATCGTACCCCCGGAGTGCTGGTTTAACCATAGGAATTTATAACAGGCACGGTATTGTTACTTGATTTGTGGAAACTTGGATTTGAGTCAAACGCACTACGACTCACCAACAACTTTTGTTGTTGACGTATTTTGGGGTTCATGTGCAGGTAAGTAAAGCTTTGGGTGGATGTCACGTTTGGATGTTAGGGACGAGTTGGGTTTTGTACCCGTTGGGGTTGATTTGGTTGATTTTGGGATTTGTTCCCCGTCATGACTATCCTTTGTTATTGTTGTCTTTTCCTTTGACTGTGTTGGTAGCCTTAGGTTCTGCCTGGGCGTAGACTAATGTGAATTACTTAAGACTTAACATATTAAGTCAATTATGGTCTGTATTTGATTTTGTATTGGACGGATCGTCCGTTTGTGTGTGTTGACCTTGTGATCTTGAATCTATATGTTTGCTTCCGCGTGTTCTGATACGAGCGGCCGGTCCCACTTTCCTCTCCCCCACGCCTGGCAGGGCGCGGTGGGGTGGGGTGTGACAAGAATTTGACGAGATTTGCAGCAGTGGACCAGAAAAAATGATGAGGAATGATTTAGGAGCAAAATTTTCACAAAAGACACGATCAAAGTGATCAAAAATCTGCAAAAACACTCAAAAATCACTCAAAAATACTCATTTCGTGTCAAAAACACCAAAAATAGCAACCATAGATCAGTAGAATGAACCAGAAAGCTGTGATACCACTTGAAAAGTCATGAGCGATGGATCGTCTATTCTATCTACCTATAACGGATACAAAACGAGTAATTAAGAGTTGTTTTATTGATCAACGAACAATTATAACTCAGAACACTTAAAACAGTGACACGGAGAATTACACCTTAGAAACACACACTTAAGATTCAGCTCTGCTACACACTCGTACACAAAACAAAGACCAAGCAACCTATTTATAGCTGCTGGCCGAACCCTGTCTGAACTCCAGGTTTGGACCAGGTTCGGCTGGCAGCAAACCTAGCCTTGAACTTGGACTTGTCTTGATTCAACTTGATACTTCACACGACACATAAATCAGGTACTAACACCCATGAGTAAACCAAGGTTGACAGTTTCTTCATATTCTTGTAGTTTACATGTCCTAGTCTTCTATGCCAAAGATCAGACTCATTAACTGAGGCTTTGGATATAAAACAAGTAGTTTCACTTGTAGGTGTAGCTACTGACATATCCAATACATACAAACCTTCTTTCTTGGGTGCTCTAAGCAGAATTATTTCCTTAGAATTTTGATTTCAGATTTTAATATGATTGCCTCTCTCTCTCATTAAATAAAACATTTAACTTCTTGTCACACAATTATGAGACACTACGCAAGTTAAAATTCATAGTACCAATAAGATTGACTCTATCAAAGCTTACCAAACCATTTGTAACATCTCCTTGTGCTGAGATGTACCCCTTGTTTCTTCCAAATGCAACAGATCCTCCATTTTGTATTTTTCTATCTTCTAAAATGTTTTTATTCCCTGTCATGTGACTGGTGCATCCACTATCAATGATCCACAGTCGATCTTGACTTTTATTTTGCACCTACACATGTCACAAATTTATTAGTTTTTGTAAGGGACCCAAGCCTTTGTGGTCTTGGGTCTTCCTAATGCATTATTATACTTGTACTTTTTCAGTACTAGAGTATTCAAAACAAGTTGCTCAGTGAGCAAGTCATAATTTTCAAAGTCTATGTCTTGATGAGAACTTTGTTGATGAAATTTCTCACCTCCTATTTTTGATTTTCTTTCCAAAGCCTTTCTTTCTCTGAACTCCTGAACTTTCTTTGTTTATTTGACTCAGTTTTTGCAAAATCACTGGTTAGAAATTGGTTTTGACTTGAAACTCTAGTTCTTTCTGGTGAAGCAGCATACTTTCATGATGCAAAGCTATTTTTAACAAATTTTTCACTTTGAAGTGGAAAAGTAGAACTTCCGCTTAAACTAGCTAAAACATCATTTTAACCAAAATTCCTCTCCATTTGAAAAAAGTTTTGAGGATTGACTTTTCCTCTTGAAGGATTTATTCTTGCTTGACTTTTAAATACTTCATAGTTTTCACTAAACTTCACAGATGATCTTTATTTCAAAGTAGTGATAGACCTGAAGTTTTTCTTGTTTTCAGGTTGGATCTGAGTTGGAGTGGAAAATTCTTCCGCTTGGAATTCAACCGGAAAATTGTTTTGCTTAAAGACTAAGAAACTTCCATTTCTTTCATTTCCAATTAAAACCTTGATTGAATTAGATTCAAAATGCTTAACTCTATGACTTTTAACAGGTGAGACTTTTCCTGTTAGTTTCTCCAAATTTTGACTTTTCACGGTTTTAGGTTTTGAAAATTAGTTTCTGCTCAGAGGATTGTAATAGTAATCAGCTGCCAAATGGCCAGTTTTACCACAAACTATATCTAGGGGATTTTTCACTTGTTTCTTGACTGGAAATTGTTTTACCAAAGATTTGACCTTTGCCTGTTTTGAAATTTTCAACATGTTTTCCTCCAATCTTTGAATCCTTTGGTTCATAAAAGGTAGGTGGAGGGACAGCAAACGTTGGTTTCAAAATTTTTGATTAATCAACTGCTGCAGAGGTGCTTTCAGCAGTGATTTCAGTTTCAAGAGTTTCACATTACTTTTCAACAACTTTACAGGGGCAATATCATCAACAACTAAACTCAATGTGCTTTCAGTTTTTAAGGCAGATATTGGCTAAAATACTGGTAAATAATCATTGGTTGTTTGACAGAATTGTAACCGATGCCAATTTTGCCATACATAGCACCTTTCCAAAGTTTTTCAGCCTTTTCATTTACTTTTTGAAATTTATCAAAGGTAAGTTGAGCTTCAGGTAGCTTCACCTCAAAAGCACCCACATCTGTTTTAGCATCTTAGGTTTCTTTCCTTGAGGTGTTCTGCTTGGAAACAAAGTCATCAATCTGACTTTCTAAATTTGAGTTTGTTTGTTTTAGTTGCTTAATTTCATCATTTAAAACAGTGACTTCTGAAATAGACGAGCTTTCAGTTTTTCTAAAACACTCTTTTAACTCTTTCAGATTTGAAACCTCTTCAATTAGATAAGAGTTGTGATTCCTGTATCTTTCCACTTGCTCAACACAAGTAGAAGAGCACAGGTGAGCTAGCACTTTTTCAGGAATAAGATTTACCCGAGCAGATGATGATTCTTCCTTTGCCATAAGAGCATGGTTGGTTGGCTCAGACTCCAAGATAACTTCCTCCCAGTCAATATATTCCGTTTAGTTGGCTACAGCTACTGTTGAATTGCTGTTACTTCCATTTCAGCTTGGTTTTGGTGGTGTTGGCTGTGAACTTGAGGAACCATGGCTATTGTTGTTCTTGTTGCTGTTATTGTTTTCATGATGGCTTCCTTCACTCTTAGCTTGAGTTTGATTTTGAAACTGACCTTCTTTTCTTGGATTTGAACACTCTCTTGCAAAATGACCCAATTGGTTCAGTTATGACACTTGACCTTGCTTTTGTCAAGAACAATAGGTGCATTTTTGGCACATTTGTAAGTTCTCCCGGTACGTTTATAGAAATGTTGAGCTCTTGGTGAGACCATAGCAAGTGTGTAAGAATGTCCATCTCCTCTAAATCCTCACGTGTGAAGTTAGAGTGCGAGTCTGTGACTACAAAGGCATGATGGTTGTTCTCAAAATTATGACACACATTTTCATAAAAGTTTAAGTTCATGTTTCTTTGACTTTGAAAATCAGTTGTCACAAGTGCAATTGATTGTGGCTGAGTTGTTTCAGATACTGAGTTTTGTTTAATGTTTATCTCCATCTCATACGCACATAAGATACCGTGGAGTTCACTCAGTTTCATTTTCTTAAAGTTCGTGCACTCTCTTATGCTTACTATATAAACAGTCCACATAGAGGGTAGTGACCTTAGAAATTTTCTATTAACATCCGCCGGTTCCAGAGTTACATCAGCTCTTTGAAGCTCATCAAGTAGAGAAACAAAGCGAAGATACTGGTTGGTCATGGTTTTACCAGTTTTGTAACTGAAGTTTTCATATTTCTGTTTTAAAATATCCTTTTTGTTCTCTTTAACCTCACTTGTTCCTTCATACATCTCATTGAGAGCATTCCACAAGTCAAAAGCAGTTTTGTACCCCTTAAAACCAACGAGTATGGAGTTGGATAGCGCTGCTTGCAAGGTCTAGTAGGCCTTGAAGTTTGGCTCAATTAATTTGTTGTCCATGTCGGTAAATTTATCAAGTGGTTTTGGAACTTGAACATTTTCATCATCAGCAGATGGTACAATTACAACAATAGGACCAACAGTCAGTGACTTCCAAATACGATGGTCTAAACTTCGAACAAACCCCTCCATACAGAGCTTCCATGTGTCAAAATCATCTGGAGTGAACATGGGTGGTTTGTTTGTGCTACCGTTTGAAGTTACTAAGCTAAGATCGTTCATTTTGAAAGTGTTTTCTTTTAGAAAAAGAAAAGCTTGAAAGTAGTAAAGTTGACAAATAAATATCAACTTTGACGCACTTGAAGTGTTCAAAGTGAGAGCCTGAGCTCTGATACCACTTGTAGGATCGAGGTATTTAATACTTAGTTAGATTACAAGATTTACTTGTAAGATTAACCTTGCAGAATTAAGTTAATCTCCACTCTAGTCAAACGATTAACACTTGTGAATAATGGTTGTTTGCATAAATATAGTAACACATGAAGTAAATATACTCGGCACTATTTGCATTAACTCAACAATATTACACAACTAGTATTAAATACCCATGCATCGCACGGCTGGGGTATAATAAAAAATTGTAAGGTAAAAATAATAATATTCTAACAAGCATAAATTCATTTCGTTATCTAAAAAATTACAAACTGAAAAATACAGATTTGTATACAACAATTCTTCGAGCTTATGATCTTTAACACAAACTTAAGTAAAATAAGTTTGAAACTCAGATTCCATACTTTTTTATGCCATAATCCTTCAACGGTTAAACATGTAATTAGGTTGTACACAAGAACGATTTCCATTACCGCTAACAATTGCACGTACCTTAAATGCGGGAACTCAAATATCTTTATAGGAAGCGCATATGAGATCAAATAGAAGGTAATATAAGAGCCAAATAAACTAACACAACACAAAGCTCGATGCACATTTTACATATATCTTTCAATTACATTAACTGATCCAAATAATATATCTTTCTAGTTTATAAAATATACCTTTAGTTTCTTCTTTAAACCATAAAATTGTCTAGTCCAATCCCTCAAAGACTCTTTAAACCTACTATGAAATGAAACATACGTTTGAATTAGTTGGCATGCAATAGTTATAGCTTGTTAGAAAAATTACTCTATCCAATAAAGATTCATTCTTGATTAGTATAAAAGCAAACCCATGTGAAAAGATACATTCTTGATTAATCTAACTACCAACCTGTACGAGGTAGCCGTATGCAAAAACAAAGAAAAAAACATAGTTTTAGAGTGTATGCAAATCCAATAAACCCAAATCGAGTCACAAAGTGTGACACCTCGTCTAAAAACAGGTCAAACCCCTCTCCGTTGACTTTTTAATTTAAATGTTCATAAGTTTTAATTATGTGATTAGCTGAATTAGTTTCGATAATTAACTAATAACCGATAACTGATTTAATTCCACGTTTGTATACCCGTAAAATCTGAAAGTTTTCATATATTTTAAATATGGAACTTCAATAATAATAAAGAAAAAGTAAATATAAAAATCAGAATTTTATATTTTACCAAAATAATACAATCAATTCACTAAACATACTTTTTACGGAAATAAAATGTTATATAAACATTCCGTTGTCAAGACTTAGCCAAACGAGAATACCGTTAACCTATTGGGACCGATTAGGCCCATTAAGCCTAAAACAACCCGAATAAACCCGAAACTTTACCCGAAGACTCGACTCAGCTCACTGAGTAACCAACTCGACCCAGAGGCCCGACCCGCAGCCCAAATGGCCTTGGGCCGAACCCGATCCCTCCCTCCTTTTCGGCCCACTCGAGAACCGGCCCAAACCTGGTTTCCCTCCCTACACGACCCAACTAAAACCGGCCTAGCCCACCCGAATTTAATTGGGCTTCGGCCCGACTCCTTTCCCGAATTTAATTGGGCTTCGGCCCAACCTCCAACCCTTTTACTTTTATAGTTTTTGGCCCATGAGAATTTTTATAAAAGAGCCCACTAGTCTTTTATAAAAACTTTGGCCCATCAACCTACAAAACCACCACCTTTGTAATTAAACATACTTGGTTTACATTTTATAAAGTTATGATTTTTAGAGACCCCTAACCCTTCCATATTTTATAAAAGTCTCCATCTTTTTTTAAAATACATGGAAAGTTTATAAAATTAATCACCAACACATGGTTTAGTTGGGTGTATGAGAATTAGACAACTCACCTGGTCTACACCTTGATTAGTGTCATTACCCAATGGTTAATAAACGACACTTTTAGTTATAAGAGGACAAACCCACAAACATTCTCCACACCTCGACAACCCAAATCACTTGCTCTCTCCCTCTCCCTTCACCTTTTCGGCCGGACACCACAGCCCAGCCCCACCACCGTCGGCTGCCTCCACCGTCGAGCCACCTCCTGCCACCGTCGGACCACCCCAGCCCCACCGGACCATCGCCATATCTCCTCCTCTCTTCTCGGTTCCTTCTCTTCACTCCTTGTGAGTCTTTCTAACCCATTCCTTCTATGTTTCCTTCTATGTTTAACACCCAAAGTGAAACCCAAGTCTTGACAACTAAACTTTTAAATGCTTGCATCTTGTTAAAACAACTAACCAACTCTCTTCTCTATCTCTTTTCTTTCAAGATCAAACACTCTCTTGGTGCATTTGAATGCTTAAAGGTAGCCAAAGAGTGTGGTGAAACACACTTGTTAAATCTAATAAAAGTAATAAGTGTGTACCATGATTCTTGTGTTCATGAAATCTTTGATTTCAAAGTTAGTTGGTTTAACAAAACTCAAGCCTCTTCTTTTTAATAAAATGACTAACTAAAATGTTAAATGATTATATGATTGTATGTTTTTTTGTCCTAACACTTAAAAGGTGTTAGTAGATTTGAATTTATTTGGTCCTAACACAAAGTGTTAGTTGATTGTTATTTATTTAAATTTGTCATAACACAAATGTGTTAATTGATTGTTATTCATTTAAATGGTCCTAACACTATATGTGTTAGTCGATTTAAATATGAATCATGGATTATAATAAATTGGACTTATTAGATATCAAGACTAATGCTAATTAAACAAATAAATCTCCTAACAAGATTTATGGATTTAAATATAAGTTACACATGTTATTTATGACAATAAATGACTATACAATTTGTGACAAGTAAAAGGAAAAAAAAAGAATGTTTCTTGTTTTACTAAAAACATAACACATTAAAGTGTTATAAAAATCTTACAAGACAAAAGGAATATATTTAATTTTTATTAAAAATGGAAAGAATAAATTTATGTCAAATGATTAGTTTGACATAAATTCTTGGATTTATTACAAGTTTGAACAATAAAAGAAATGTTATAAAAATAAAAAAGGTTTCTATAAAAGGAGAATTGGAAAAGGAAAATGTTTTATAAAAGATCTTTATAAAAATAATCAAAAGGCCAAGCAATTGACTTCAATTATTTTTATAAATTTTAAGTATTACTTTGAGGAATCAAAGTAATCAAATAAGAATACGTTGCGTAGTAATAAAACCGGCACCATACGGTGATATACGCGAAAACGTAAATGTTTGAAATCTCAAACCAATTACGTATCATTTTTAAATAAAACAATCCAAAAGTTCATAATAAATAGACTTTTATAAATCCAAGCGTCGCCAATTAATGTTTTTTTAGAACAACGTTTTAAAAAGAAATGAATATTTCATACAAATGAAATATTAAACGATTTCGAGATATTAAATGATTAAATGTTGTGACTTAAAATATATCTTTCAAATGATTCATGTTTTAAAAATAGAATGAACTTTAAATAATTATTCTTTGGCTAATAATTTTTTATAAAGTCTTAAACTATGACTTAATTAAAGTTCACCTAGAAATGTTAATTATAATTATTTAAAAATAATTATAACTTGCTTAATTAACAAGTCGAACACATAATTATTTAATTAAAAAAATATATATAATTATACGAACTAATGAAAATAATAATAAACATTATTATTTTTAACTCGGTGTTCAATACTTGATTTAAATTTTTAAATGATAATTTCTTATTTATTGAACATAAATATAAATCATCACAAATGTATTTATTTAATACTAACTAACGAGTTTTCAAACGAATACAAACGAGATTAAAACGTCAAGACTTGACCGGTATCACTTGGGTGACTTATGTTACTCAATTGATGGTAGACCTTATGCAAATGCCTATTTATTTATTTAGGATGTTACTTGCTACCGTTCCTGCACCACTTATTTATTACCTACCTACTGATCCAGTGAGTTTCACACCCCTTTTCTTTTAACTGTTTTATACTTTGGAGGAGAAATCATGAAATCTGATAAATGCTTTTTACTTAATATTATGGTTAATCTGTTAGCCGTATAACTGCTTGTTCTCTTATTGAGGGCCCAATTATGGTACATTATCGTTATAAACGTTTGTATAACTGTATCCCACCATTAATTGATTTCAATTAGTTCTGTACGAAACGATAGCTAGTGAATAGATATATTTGGGTTGACAACCCTGCCCTAACTGGTAGCTCCAGTTCTGATTCCGGATTGTCTTGGGGTACACGTCAGTTATTCTGCTCTGTTCAGTATCTCATTGGCGAGATACTCTGGGTGGGTAAACAGTTAGTATTTGAAATCAAGGTTCAGGTGAGTTCATACAACCAAAATGGTAAACCAATGTAATATTCAAGTATATTGAAACTGTTTTACCAACTTTAAACGTAGAGTCATAAACCTGTGAACCTCACCAACTTTATGTTGACCCTTTTAAACTCATGATATCTTATGTAATTGATGCAATCTCTGGAAGACATGCAAATGGGGCTTCATCATGCTATCGGACATGCTTTTGGAGTCATAGTCCCAATTATAATCCGTTTTATGTTTTCATTTCTAATTTAAGACTTATGATTTTCAAATGTAAGACATTATCATTTCCACTATCTTTTCTGCTACAACGAAATGACGTAATGTTTTATGAAGTTTAAATTTATTAGAAGTTGTTCTATGTATCCTCGACTATGATTCCATTCTCGTTCACACCGTTCACACCCAAACCCGTTGACCGGGGTGTGACAGATTGGTATAACCCCCTCCGAAGCTACCATTTGCATGCAAGACCTTATCTTTAACATGTTTACTTGTGCTAGCTTATGTATTACCTATGAAATACTCCTTTACTTGAGTTTCTATACTATCATGATGTTACTGACCACTGTTTCCTGTTGGAATATTATCACAGAGATGACTTCCAAGGAAGTTATTTGCATTGCTGGTTCTGATGGGGAACAAAGCGTGGAGGATTACACCCCTTCGCCAGAGGACCCTGCACCAGAGGACTACACGCCCTCACCTTAGGACTACGTACCCTCTAGTCCTGAGGCCGAGGCGGCCACGGTTGGTACTGTTCGCTTCTCCACCATCCCATCCAGCTTCTTGAGGCCACTTAGGCCCCTGACCTCCGACGACTCCCTAGACCACCCTACTCCCACCGCTACTGCTGGCGGTGTGGCCCCTATTGGTGCTTCGAGCACCACTGGCCCCTTTGCAGACGGGGATATACCCCGGGACGGGCGTCTGGCCCATCCCTGAGTCGTGAGGTTGGAGACACCCCTGAGGAGCCTGCGCCCAAGCGGTGCTATGTGTTCGAGCTACCCCACTTAGCTTGGATACCGGACCAGGTGCAGACATGGCGGATCCTGGAGGAGTTCCCGAGCTGTTATGCACGGGGTGAGTCATCTCTCCCCGATCCCTCCCGCCGTGTCCCGATGGGTATCTCACCATTCACTAGGGAGCCTATACCCGACACAGTACCACTTCTGGTGGCCCGCCTGAGACGCATTGAGACAGACCTTGGAGAGCTAGACGCGACTGTTTCCCAGCTCCCGACCACTGATGAGGTTAGGGCCCTTAGGGACTAGATAGCCAGATTGACGGGGCGTATGGGAGCTACTGGTGAAGCCATGAGGACTCTCCATGCCCATATGATCGGGGTTAGCATGGCCACCACTGATCTTCTTCTGTCTCATGAGAACTTGCAGAGGAGGGTCGCCACACTGGAGTTTATATCTGAACAACTCCTCTCCTTCCTTGTTGCCATGTCCCAGGTTACCACCTCCCTTATCATGCCCCCAGGTCCCCCACCACCACTACCCTTCTAGGTAGATTTGACCTAGTCTTTTGGATCACCATTTTATAGATAAATCATGTTATTGTCTTTTGATTATGATGTATGACCGGGACTACGAGCCCAGGATGAAAACTTATTCTCTTTTGGTATGTTTTATCTGTAATATGGTGGAAAACAATGGTTGATGTATGTTATGATTAATGTTATCTCTTTATGGTTATGTATAATTTGCTATTATCTTGTTATGGTCGTGTTACTTCTATCATTATTACTACAATGGCACATTATGTTACCTCTTCCTTTCTATCTTATGTTTCTTGGTTGAGTTTGCGCGTAATATGTTATGGAAATTGATGTATGTCGTGGCAGTTATTCTCGAGCATGTAATAACCCCATTTACATATTATCTAAAATTTCTTTATGTTGACAATTGTAACTTAAAGCGAAATCATGCCACCACGATGCCGAACCACCAGGAACACTTCACTTCCTCCTGCTATGACCGCTGCTGAAATCGAGGAGATGATTGCTCATCGCGTCTTAAAGACTGTAGCCGCTGTTGAAACCCAACGTCAAAACGACGATGGGGCACGCGGTAAGAACGAACTGACCGATGTTAGAAAACCTTAGACTACAATTCCAAAAATTGTATTCAAACGTTTCAACCTAACAAATGCAGGCCCCCGTGAATGTTCATATAAAGATTTTATGAATTGCAAACCCTCAAATTTCAAGGGCTCTGAATGCGTTGTTGGTTTAATTCACTGGTTTGAGAAAATGGAGTCCGTCTTCCGCATAAAAACTTCCCTGAGCAGTACATGGTTAAATATTCCACATGCGCACTCACTGATAGCGCACTGACCTGGTGGAACTCTCATGCGGATGCTATGGGAACTGATTTGGCTTATGCCATAACATGGGACGAACTCAAACAACTGATTCGCGATGAGTACTGTCCTACAGAAGAACTTCAGAAACTTGAAGTTGAGTTCTGGAACCTATCCATGAATGGAGCTGATGTCGTTGGCTATACCAAAAGGTTCCGGGAGCCCGCTCACCTCTGTCCAACCATGATCACTCCACTATATAAGAAAACTGAACGGTACATCTGGGGACTTGCACCGCATATCCAGGGGAATGTCCTTTCCTCAAATCCTCAGACTTTTCAGGATGTTGTGTGTCTGGCACATAACCTTGTTTACCAAGCTAATCGTCAAGGTGTGAACCTTGGCAAGAAACAGTCTGAGAGCAAACCCCCTGATGCCAGTACCCCTCCTCCTGCAAGCAAGAAGCTTGACAACAAGCGGAAGCCAGGATTCTGGAAGAATCATGAAGAAAAGACCCCTGCGAAGGAAGCTGAGCCAGTGAAAGTCTATGCTGCTACAACCCCTACTCAAGCTGTCCGAAAGACCGAATATACCGGTGGTGCACCCCTCCGCAACAAATGCAACCTCCACCCCACCCTTGACTGTGGAAACGTCTACTGCAACATCTGCAAGACGAAAGGACATGTAGCACGCGGTTGTCCAAAGCGTACCTGCTACAGTTGCGGAGCCACCGGTCACTACAAGAAGGACTGCCCAAAGGCAAGAAACCAGGATGCTAATCAGGCTAGAGGAAGAGCCTTTGTGATTAATGCCGGAGACGCTCGTCGTGACCCCAACACGGTGACGGGTACGTTTCTACTAAATAATCATTATGCTTCTGTTTTATTCGATACTAGTGCCGATAGAAGCTTCGTGTCTACCGAATTTGGCCAATTACTTGAAATTACTCATTTTTGCCTTAGACAGTAAGTTCACAGTAGAATTAGCAAACGGAGAGTTAGTAAAAACTGGTATAATCTATCAAAATTGCTCGCTAGAACTCTCCGACCATCCCTTCAGCATTGATTTGATGCCCGTTGAATTAGGAAGCTTTGATGTAATCATTGGTATGGATTGGTTATCAAAGAATCATGCAGAAATTGTGTGCCATGAGAAAATAGTTAGAGTGCCACTTGCATATGGCAACACTCTAAAGGTGCAAGGCGAAAAGAGTGGAACCAAGCTAAATCTCATATCTAGTATGAAGGCACGAAAATTCCTCCGTAAAGGATGCCATGCCATACTAGCACACGTGACTGAGAAGAAACTAAAGGAGAAACGAATGGAAGATGTTCCCATTGTCTGCGAATACCCGGAAGTCTTTCCCAAAGACTTTCCAGGTTTACCTCCAATGTGACAAGTAGAATTTCGCATTGACTTAGCACCCGGTGCCGCCCCCGTAGCCAGATCTCCGTACCGTCTGGCACCATCCGAAATGCAAGAGCTATCTAGTCAATTACAAGAATTGCAAGATAAAGGTTTCATCCATCCAAGCCACTCTCCATGGGGAGCCCCCGTGTTATTTGTTAAGAGGAAAGATGGAACATTCCGGATGTGCATCGACTATATAGAATTAAACAAGCTAACCGTGAAGAACCGTTACCCGCTTCCCAGAATTAAGGACCTATTTGATCAACTTCAAGGATCAAGTTTCTACTCTAAGATCGATCTGAGATCAGGATACCATCAACTCAGAGTTAGAGACGAAGATGTTTCGAAGACAAAGTTCAGAACACGATATGGCCATTACGAGTTCCTTGTAATGCCATTTGGTTTGACTAATGCACCAGCTGTGTTCATGAATTTAATGAACCGCGAATGCAAACCTTATCTGGATAAATTTGTTATCGTGTTCATTGACGACATCCTTATCTACTCCCGTAGCGAGGAAGAACACGAGCAACACCTGAGGCTTATCCTGGAATTGTTGAAGAAGGAAGAACTTTACGTGAAATTCTCCAAATGCGACTTTTGGATTCGTGAAGTACACTTTTTGGGTCATGTGATCAACGATCGAGGTATTCACGTGGATCCAACAAAAATTGAAGCAATCAAGGATTGGAGTACTCCCACGACTCCAACCGAGATTCGACAATTCTTAGGTCTCGCTGGCTATTACCGCCGATTCATTGAGAATTTCTCAAAGATAGCCCAGCCACTAACCGCCCTGACCCAAAAGGATAAGAAGTTCATATGGGATGCCAAGACTAAAGCAGCATTCCAGTTGTGAAAGCAAAAGCTATGTGATGCACCACTTCTATCACTGCCTGACGGAATCAAAGACTTCGTTGTATACAACGATGCATCGCATCAAGGTTTAGGTTGTCTACTAATGCAACGTGATAAAGTCATCGCCTACGCATCACGAAAACTGAAGATTCACGATAAGAATTATACGACCCATGATCTGGAACTCGGAGCCGTTGTCTTGGCCCTTAAAATCTGGAGACACTATCTGTATTGTACTCAATGCACCATATTCACCAATCACAAAAGCCTCCAGCACATTTTTAATCAGAAGGAATTGAATATGAGACAATGCCGATGGGTGGAACTGCTAAATGATTACGAATGCGAGATTCGTTATCACCCGGGAAAGGATAACGTTGTAGCTGACGCTTTAAGCAGAAAGGAACACGTCAAACCACTTTGTTTTGGAGCATTAAGTATGACCATACGCTCGAATCTCAATTCACAAGTGCATGACACTCAGATTGAAGCCCTCAAACTGGAAAACCTTGCAGAAGAAGGTTTACGTGGAATGGAGAAGCAACTAGATGAGAAACCTGATGGAACCAAGAATTTCATGGATAGACTATGGGTGCCTGTCTATGGAGGGTTAAGGCAATTAGTATTCGATGAGGCTCACAAGTCAAGATATTCCATTCATCCCGGACCAGATAAGATGTACAACGGTCTGAAGAAACAATTCTGGTGGCCCAACATGAAAGCCGAGGTAGCCACCCTATGTCGGCAAATGTTTAACATGTTCAAAGGTGAAAGACAAATACCAGAAACCTTCTGGATTGTTAACTCAACCTATAATCCCGGAATGGAAATGGGAAGACATATCCATGGACTTTATCATAAAATTGCCTAAGTCTAGATCTGGATATGACGCTATCTGGTTGACAGTGGATCGATTGACAAAATCTGCGCACTTCTTTCCAGTCAAGGAAAAGGATAACATGGATAGGCGAGCCAAACTCTACATTAAGGAAGTCTTCTCGCGACACGGTGTGCCTATATCTATCATATCTGATCGTGATAGCTGTTTCACCGCAAACTTTTGGAGATCCTACAGAAAGCATTGGGTACTCGACTCGATATGAGTACTGCCTACCATCCACACACAGATGGCCAAAGTGAGAGAAAGATCCAAACACTTGAAGATATGCTGAGGGCATGTGTGATTGATTTCAGACCTAATTGGGATGAGCATCTCCCTCTTGCCGAATTCTCTTATAACAACATTTATCACACCAGGATTCAAGCCGCACCCTTTGAAGCACTTTATGGAAGAAAGTGTAGATCCCCACTTTGCTGGACTGAGATTGGAGACAGTCAGTTAACTGGTCCCGAGTTAATCTTCGAAACGACTAAGAAAATCTTTCAAGTTCGTAATCGTCTGAGAGCTGCCAGAGACAGACAAAAGAGCTACGCCGACAACCAACGCAAACCCTTGTCCTTTAAAAAGGGAGACCGCGTCATGCTAAAGGTGTCACCTTGGAAAGGTGTCATTAGGTTCAGCAAACGAGGAAAGCTCAACCCTCGTTACATTGGTCCCTTTGAGATCACTGAGACCATCAGACCTGTAGCTTACCGACTATGCCTGCCTCCCGAACTAAGCAGCGTACATGATGTCTTTCACGTTAGTAATCTTAAGAAATGTCTATCCGATGAAACGCTCATCGTGATGAAATTCAAGTCGACGATACACTACACTTCATTGAGGAACCTGTCGAGATACTTGACCGTGAAATCAAGAAACTGAAGCATAGCCGCATTCCTATAGTCAAAGTGCGATGGAACTCTTGAAGAGGACCAGAGTACACTTGGGAGCGCGAGGACCAAATGCGTCAAAAGTATCCTCGTCTATTTGGAAACGTCGCATCCACCAGTAACCAGAACTGAATTTCAGGACGAAATTCTTCTAATTGGGGGAGAATGTGACACCTCGTCCAAAGACAGGTCAAACCCCTCTCCGTTAACTTTTTAATTTAAATGTTCATACGTTTTAATTATGCGATTAACTGAATTAGTTTCGATAATTAACAGATAACCGATAACTGATTTAATTCCGCGTTTGTATACCCGTAAAATCTGAAAGTTTTTACATTTTAAATATGGAACTTCAATAATAAAAAAAAAGTAAATATAAAAATCAGACTTTTATATTTTACCAAAATGATACAATCAATTCACTAAACATTTTTTTATGGAAACAAAATGTTATATAAACATTCCGTTGTCAAGACTTAGCCAAACGAGAAAACCGTTAAACCTATTGGGCCCGGTTAGGCCCAATAAGCCCAAAAAAAACCCGAATAAACCCGAAACTTTACCCAGAGACTCAACTCAGCTCACCGAGTAACCAACCCAACCCAGAGGCCCGACCCACGACCCAAATGGCCCCGATCCCTCCCTCCTTTTCGGCCCAATCGAGAACCGGCCCAAACTCGGTTTCCCTCCCTTCGCGGCCCAACTACAAACCGGCCCAACCCACACGAATTTAATTAGGCTTCGGCCCGACTCCTTTCCCGAATTTAATTGGGCTTCGGCCCAACCTCCAACCCTTTTACTTTTATAGTTTTTGGCCCATGAGAATTTTTATAAAAGAGCCCACTAGTCTTTTATAGAAACCTGGCCCATCAACCTACAAAACCACCACCTTTGTAATTAAACATACTTGGTTTACATTTTATAGAGTTATGATTTTTAGAGACCCCTAACCCTTCCATATTTTATAAAAGCCTCCACCTTTTATAAAATACATGGAAAGTTTATAAAATTAATCACCAACACATGGTTTAGTTGGGTGAATGAGAATTAGACAACTCACTTAGTCTACACCTTGATTAGTGTCATTACCCAATACCCAATGGTTAATAAACCACACTTTTAGTTATAAGAGGAGAGACCCACAAGCATTCTCCACACCTCCACAACCCAACTCACTTGCTCTCTCCCTCTCCCTTCACCCTTTCGGCCGAACACCACAGCCCAGCCCCACCACAGCCGGCTGCCTCCACCGCCGAGCCACCTCATGCCACCGCCGGACCACCCCAGCTCTGCCGGACCAGCGCCATATCTCCTCCTCTCTTCTCGGTTCCTTTCCCCCACTCCTTGTGAGTCTTTCTAACCCATTCCTTCTATGTTTTCTTCCATGTTTAACACCCAAAGTGAAACCCAATTCTTGATAACTAAACTTTTGAATGCTTACATCTTGTTAATACAACTAACCAACTCTTTTCTCTATCTCTTTTCTTTCAAGATCAAACACTCTCTTGGTGCATTTGAATGCTTAAAGGTAGCCAAAGGTGGTGAAACACACTTGTGAAATCTAATGAAAGTAATAAGTGTGCACCATGATTCTTATGTTCATGAAATATTTGATTTCAAAGTTAGTTGGTTAAACAAAACTCAAGCCTCTTCTTGTTAATAAAATGACTAACTAAAATGTTAAATGATTATATGATTGTATGTTTAATTTGTCCTAACGCTTGAAAGGTGTTAGTAGATTTATATTTATTTGGTCCTAACACAAAGTGTTAGTTGATTGTTATTTATTTAAATTTGTCCTAACATAAATGTGTTAGTTGATTGTTTTTAATTTAACACTATAGGTGTTAGTTGATTTAAATATGAATCATGGATTATGATAAATTGGACTAATCACATATCAAGACTAATGCTAATTAAACACATTAAAGTGTTATAAAAGTCTTACAAGATAAAAGGAATATATTTAAATTTTAAACACATTAAGGATTTAAATATAAGTTACACATGTAAATTAAGACAATAAATGACTAAACAGTTTGTGACAAGTAAAAGGAACAAAAAGAATATTTCTTGTTTTAGTAAAATTATAACACATTAAAGTGTTATAAAAGTCTTATAAGATAAAAGGAATATATTTAATTTTTACTAAAAATGAAAGGAATAAATTTATGTCAAATGGTTAGTTTGACATAAATTCTTGGATTTATTACAAGTTTAAACAATAAAGAAATGTTATAAAATAGAAAAGTTTTCTATAAAAAGACAATTGTAAAAGGAAAATATTTTATAAAAGATCTTTATAAAAAGAATCAAAAGGCCAACCAATTGACTTCAATTATTTTTATAAGTTTTAAGTATTATTTTGAAGAATCAAAGTAATCAAAATAAGAATACGTTGCGTAGTAATAAAACTGGAACCATACGGCGATATACGCGAAAACGTAAATATTTGAAATCTCAAACCAATTACTCATCATGTTTTATTAAAACAATCCAAAAGTTAATAATAAAAATACTTTTATAAATCCAAGCGTCGCCAATTAATGTTTTTTTAGAACAACGTTTTAAAAAAAATGAATATTTCATACAAATAAAATATTAAACGATTTCGAGATATTAAATGATTAAATGTTGTGACTTAAAATATATCTTTCAAATGATTCATGTTTTAAAAATAGAATGAACTTTAAATAATTATTCTTTGACTAATAATTATTTATAATGTCTTAAACTATGACTTAATTAAAGTTCACCTAGAAATGTTAATTATATTTATTTAAAAATAATTATAACTTGCATAATTAACAAATCGAACACATAATTATTTAATTAAAAAAATATATAATTATACGAACTAATGAATATAATAATAAACATTATTATTTTTAACTCGATGTTCAATACTTGATTTAAATTATTAAATGATAATTCCTTATTTATTGAACATAAATATAAATCATCACATACGTATTTATTTAATACTAACTAAAGAGTTTTCAAACGAATACAAACGAGATTAAAACGTCAAGACTTGACCGGTATCACTTGGGTGACTTATGTTACTCAATTGATTGTAGACCTTATGCAAATGCCTATTTATTTATTTAGGACATTACTTGCTACCGTTCCTGCACCACTTATTTACCACCTACCTGCTGATCCAGTGAGTTTCACGGCCCCTTTTCTTTTAAATGTTTTATACTTTGGGGGAGAAATCATGAAATCTGATAAATGCTTTTTACTTACTATTATGGTTTATTTGTTAGTCGTATGCCTGCTTGTTCTCTTACTAATTGCCCAATTATGGTACATTATCGTTATAAACGTTTGTACAACTGTATCCCACCATTGATTTATTTCAATTAGTTCTGTACGAAACGATAGCTAGTGAATAGATCTATTTAGGTTGACAACCATGCCCTAACTGGTAGCTCCAGTTCTGATTCCGGATTGTCTTGGGTACACGTTAGTTATTCTGCTCTGTTCAGTATCTCTCGGGTGAGATACTATGGGTGGGTAAACTGTCAGGTGAGTTCATAAACCAAAACGATAAACCAAAGTAATATTCAAGTATACTGAAACTGTTTTACCAACTTTAAACGTAGACTCATAAACCATTCACTTCACATCCCTTAAGGCTTAACAACAACAAACACAACAGAATTAGGAATCATCACAAAATAAAAATTATATCATATGTATTGATTAGTGCCATAGTGATTAATGCTATTGTCTAGAGATACTCCAAAGAAATTAGATAAATTATATAGTATGGGCACAATATGTTGAGGGGATTATTGAATTTAAATAATTGGCAATATAGAAGACTTGTAAGGAAAAAGTTACAGAAAGATTTAGAAATGGAATTAGGCTCCATACGATTAATTTATTAGGGTTTAGAGATTTACTTAATCCATCATGACTTGGCGGGAACATGACATGCCCCTTTCGAGCTACGGCCGAAAACTCTCCTTATGTTGAAGCTAAAAATGGTCGATTTCTATCTTCAAAGAGCATAAACCAACATCAACTCAAAGCATTTTTAATGGTTGTCACTTTATAACACTATATATCTTATGGATTAAGCAAGCACAAATATTAGCAACATATTATTAAACTCAAATGTGTCTCACATTTGCTATTAAGGTGAAACAAGTATCACCATATATGATGTCTTTATTACCTTAACCTCTACGAAAGACTCAAAGCCCCGTTAGGTATCCCCCTTCATGATCAAGAAAATGTGAACAAACCTGGTGAAAGAACAGAGTCAAAGCAAGTAAAAGTTATTCACCTGAAACCAACTTATAGGATTAAAAGCAGCGAATAACCTCAAATTAGATGAACACATGCATCAGATTAAATAAAAATCTAACGTAATTGGAGAACTTTTTCATGTTTTGTTTTCCCTTGACCGGAACTTAATATAAATGTCATTTGATTGCATCTTCTACATGTTGTAGTTGCTGACAGTAACAAAAGGAAGGAACTCAAAAATACCTTCACCTCAATACGTATGAAACAAACAACACACTACAAAGAAAACAACAAACCTTTAGAGCATAGAACAAAAGGGGTGCTAAAAAAAACCAAAAAAACAATACAGAAAAATTTATTGGAAAACCCTAAAGCAAAGACATAAATTTACCTGTGGAAAGACATCGATCAGATCCAAGCACCTCCCTCGAATTATTGACTTTTTTTAGTTTCATATAACAACAACAGTAGCATCTATGAATTTTAGGCAGAGTACATTTTACCCAACCTATAACATCATCATGATGAACAAACAAAGTGGACATATATGCAAATAAAAACATCTAAGTAACTAACCATTGTATAAATTCAAACAACTAAGCCTTATCTAAAGTAGATGGAAGATTTGCAGCAACAAAACACCTACAGAATATGGGCATCCAAGTGAACATCATAAAAAAGCAATTATTGAGTTTGGAGGCTCAAAGAGAGGCAAAACCCATAACAACTCAACGATCACCTCAAAGAGAGGTAGTGGAAAAAAACTGATAAATACACTAACATCACTTTTCTTTTTCTTTTTTTTTCCTAAAAAAATCAACAATTTCATTATTGATTACCCAATAAACGTCCACAAAACAAAATGCAAATACCTTAGAAAGAAACAATGGAAGGCACAGAAGATAAATTTTGCAAGAAAAAGGTTAAACTTGCATATAACTTGAAAGCCACACAATCGCTATTAGGATATGTACATGTCGAAACAATTCTCTACGTAAAAATCAAACAATAGAAAAGGCTCAAACCCTATTCGATTTTCTGCTCCGCAAATCATAAGTGACAAACCTAAGACAGTAGATCATGAAACGGTGGCTAAATTAGGGCATCGAGCTAAAAATAAGTTGAAACCAACAGAAGGCGATTATAACCCTAAATCAGTCAAGATACAAATCTCCATCATAAATTGGTGATGATTTGGTCGACGTCATCGACCTTAAGAAGAGAGAGAGCCGATCGATTTTCAGAGAGAGAAAAGGACGATTTTCTTGTGATAGGGCAATATCTCCAGCGTATAATGTTGATGCGACATCGCCGGCGTCGACGATCAGAGAGAAAAGGGAGGAGCGGGTGTGAGTGAATCGATGATTGACTGTTTAGGGATAAGAAAACCCTTTATGCGATCGGGTTAGAAGAAAAAAAATTGGTAACCCGAATTCGAACACAGGATCCACGAATTTTAGAAGGGGTTTTATTAATAAATTTGTGTCCACATGTGGATACAAATTACAAAGTAATTGTGACTAATTGGAGGGCTGTGGTGATGCCACATTGGATTGAAAACTTTTCTTTTATTAAAATAGGTAGATGTCTTGCATAGATTCATGCATACAAATGTTGTAGATAAGCTATGCTATATATAGTTCTAAGGGAATCAATGATAGCCATTGATTTCCATACGATCATCTAGACCGTTGATTACAAAAGTCAAACTATACTACCAAAAGAATAATCTTCAACAGATGGGATTGATGGCGTATGATCAGCAACATACTACTTTAGGAGAGCAGCTTTGATAGATTTAGAAGTAACCAGGAAGCTTTAACAGAGAAAAGACAATTGAAATTACTTCACAGGAAAAGTCCGGTTGAAATCTTTATCTAGTGGATAACAGAGTTCACCCGAAATATTTGCATCTGGTATAAAAGGGCTTCTTCTAGTTGATTGGTCTTCTCCACTTGAACTCAGATTTCCGCTTGAACCCAGTTCAGCCATAACTGCTACAAAATTAGACTTCAACCGGAATATCAAATGCAATATTCCTTACAGTTAGAGAAGAAAGACAGGGTAACGATCACTGTTGTTGTCACATTGTTTAAGAGCACCAGTGTTAAGATCCTTCACAGTGAAACCAGAGGGATCAAAATCAACAGAAACCCTGTTATCAATGGAGAACTGACGAACATATATAAGGTTTGTGACCATTTTAACAGAGACATGAATGTTATTTAGAGCTTAATTGTGTCGTGACAAAGGAAACAAACCATTACCAATATGAGTGACCGGTAGTAAAGCACCATTACCAACCATGATAGACTTAAGAGTATCACAACGTGTAAGGGAAGTTAAGTTACCTTGATGAAATTGCATGTTATCAGCTCAGGAGTCCTAGTGAGTTGGGATCCTTGTGAGACGATTGTTAAGGAGTGAAGGAACTATATCCAGTAAAATGAGACTGCATCGGTGAGATCATTGTATGTCGTATCTGCAACTAAGGAAATGTCTAGTTGGATGCAAAGAAAAACTGGTGACTTGTGTGATTTGGCATGGAATGCTGAAAAGGTTGTTGCTGATCAGAGTAACCACATGTATTACCTATAATAAACTAAAGTAAACCAGAATCATTAGTTGCATGGCCCTCCCCCTTGGAAGTCTATCTTCCCTATGACACCCTGTTCCTAGGCTTGGCTCCAGGGAGGGTCAAGCATCAGAGTTATATAAAACACAAGATAAAAAATCAAAAGTAGTGAAATAACAAAGGTTTTATATCATAAGTTGCCAAGTACACAAAAGATACTACGATCAAGTATAATACATAAGGCTCTAATCTATGCCAGTTTATTCATAGGTAGAATCCGTCCATGTTCATCCAAAAATTGCTAGCTTTCCTTTGAGGTTCCCTGCATCATTCTTTCCTGAATATGCATTGCTAAAAGGGTCAGCTTACACTCGTGAGTGCAATCAACCGAAAATTTAAAATCTATTGTCACATAAAACATAATTACCAATGCTTAGGCTATATCACACAAACATATGTACAAACAAATATAACATGTGAACTCCACCCCTTAAAAATATCATGTAATACGGGTGTGTCGCGACACCTAAAGGGACTCTATAATACGGTGACTACTTAGGTCCTAACCACATTAGCACTAACCACCGTCTACCAACCGGACCTATTCGCAAGCGTTAAGGTTTTCCCGTTCTGCCAGCCGAAGTCCTAAATATTTTAATAGCAGTTTGGTTTGATTCCCACAAAAAGTCTTTTGACACTTTACTTGGATTTTAAAACTAAAACATTTATTGCACATTAAAAGCATTTTGTTGATCAATGAAGACGAAGTGTTGCAGAATTCTTGGCTGATCCTGAATTGACTTAGCTACTGATTCGGTTGTATCTCATGAAGTATTATTACACTCCACCCTTTTACTGATTGCAACAACTGAATAGTTCCAGTGCACATAATATCAAGTATCTAAAATCCAACACAGAGAATATCATTGTGTCAATCGTGAAGCATAAGTGAAGCAAGATACATTGATGGTAATTTCGATTATTAGTGTGGAAGATTTCAAAACCAAGTACAAAATTTAAAAAATTACAAAATTCACAAAAATATGTTCTTCTGCCTTGTCTTAGTTTTCTTAAAATCATAAAAGGTTTGGATACACTATGGGAATTGATAATACATCTACATATACATGCCTCACCATGAACTCGCTTGGAATAGGTCAGATAATACTATTATATGATTTATCAGTAGGCTCAGCTATTAGTGGATTAAGCTTTGTCGTGTTATACATCTAAACTAAGATTGCAGAATTAATGATCCATTTAAGTTTAAAAAAAAGTCTTAGATATGTTCTTGTCAATTTGTCATAGGACTTGATTGCATTGAGCAAGTAGCTGTTAAGTACCTGAGAATTCATAACTTTAAAAGGTCAACATAAAGTTGCTGAGTTGAAAGGTTTAAGTAGAAGGACTCGTGCGAGTCAAGTTTTACAAAGCTTTGATAAAAGTTTGTATAGTTTCAATGATAAATGTTTGTACAGTTTGATGTGGAAAGACATGTACAGTTCAAGTTATACAATGTAGAAGGTTTGAAAGACTTATGAAATTCACGTAATGCAATGTATAAAGTTTGAAACATTTCTGCAATTCAAATTGTGAAATGTATAAAGTTTAATGCCCATGCAAGTCAGGTTATGCACATATTATTAATCAAGTTAATATTTGTTAGGATAATGTGCTTGTAAGAGTAACATGAACCTTAAATTCAAATACAAACTTATTACCCACTCTTGGCACCATTTCCAAATGATACCAAATGAACAAGAATAACTGGCATTTACCTATTTATTATATCCTTTGGAGTCAGGAAATTTGGGCGACCAATTTTATATGAAGGGGCGTCAACCCAATAGATCTACTCATTAGTCATTGTCTCGTACTGAACTAATCAAATACAATTAATAGTGGGATAGGTACAACAATGCATTTGCGTTTGGCATAAGATATTTTGGAAATAATGAAAAGAACATGTAATCATTACGTCTTACGTGATATCCTCATTGTCAAGTATGATATTGTTTGATGATAAATATTTAAAATGTACTTGTAAATGTAAATATTCAAATATATAATTATAAAGGGTTGCAAAGATAAATGTTTATTGGTAAATATTTGCAAAGATAAACATTTCGCAATAAATAAATGTTTGATATGAATTATCCCCCAAGTTATAAAACAGTAAATAAAAAGGGGCGGTGAAACTCACAATGTTTGAAATGAATAATGATAAATGTTTGAAATGAATTCTCTCCCAATATTTAAAAACTGTAAAAGTAAAAGAGGTCATGAAACTCACCTGGGAATGGTGATGTATGTACCACACGAGAGAATATGTATGTGACATGTAAGTCCTAAATGTATATATTAAGACAATCAGGGTCGGCGTTTATTGAGTAATTGTTCCATTACTCGATTAACTTGGTCAAGTCTTGACTTTGGACTCATTAGTATCGTTGAAAATCATTTGTTTGAAAGTATATTTATTTTTCAAATAAATATATAGTTGATTGGAGGCATATTTATTGTTTAAAATAAATATATAACAAGTTTTTGGCAGAATATTTATCGTCTAAGTAAATATTAAGCATTCGATTTGCGTTACGACATAAAATAATTAAGATTATATATAGTCATTACGTATGTCTATAATACATTAATATATATAAGAAAGAGAACTATGAAGTGTTGAAGAATTAAGAGTTATACAAGAGTATGATGCATATTGCACAACTAGCTAAAGCCTAAATGTCTTAAAGTGAGAACTGGGAACTCAATGTGGGTACCCAACTACTTGCAAGCTTGCCTTTTCCTTTTTGATTGCAGCACCTTTACTTACCGACAATGTGATTTACTTACCCCATTCAACCTCCTTTACTCATTTTAAACCCTAATTGAAATTATTTCTGGAAGCACAAAGATGCAGACACCTAATTCAGGAAAACATAGAGAAATCGTTGCTTTCTTTAGCTGATGAATTAGAAGATTCTCTATATTTTGAGACCTATTTCTACTTCCGTTCTTCTTCATAGCGGAAGAAACCTAATCTTAGGAACAAAACAATGGGAAATTTGGATTTCAAATTTAAATGAATTGTGTAGAATTTTTCACTCTTCCTTTTATGATGTTTTCATCTCTCTGAAAGTTTTGGAGCACCGCTCGCCACCACCACGTTCGCCGCCACCGCTGCAATTCAAACACTTGCGATGGTAGTCGCCATGAAAGAAAATCTACGGGTGTACAGCACGTTCGCCGCCGTCGCTGCACCCCTAGCTATGTTTATTTCCCGATTTCTGTAATTGACTAATAGTTTTGCTTTAGATTTCTGGTGTTTTCACGATCTCTAGAACACTGTAAGTTTTCTTTCTTCCGGTTTCTGAGTCCTAATTTTGTTCAACATAGTAAGTTGGATATTGATTTGATTTTGTTCCAGGGTTTTCGGCTTACTGAGTAGGATTATAACTATCATGTTCAACCATGGTTCTGCAATGTTTGCTTCTACGTCATTGTTTTTCTTTTCCTTTTCCTTTCGTTACTGTTTTCCTATTCCTTTTCCTTTCATTTAGGGGTCCCGGCTTACTGAGTAGAATTATCTTATTCATTTTATATGTCTTTTTTGTGTGTGTGGGTTAAATAGATCAATAGTGTTTATACTCAAATAAGGGTTTTCCCTTTTGCATTTTGTCTGTATTTCAATGATTCTTCATGTGTTTCTTGAAATCCGTGTTTTTTTTATAAATTTTTGGTGTTTATTTGAGGGTTTTTATTGAATGAACATTCATCATTGAATGTGTGTAAAATATTTGCAAAATTGGTTATGTATGCATGTAAAATCACCATTTTTAACAACCTAGGTTAAAAGGAAAAGTCCCCTTTTGATCTTGTTGATGTTTTCCATGTGTCTTTAGTTGTTTTTGTTGGAACCCGTTTTGGTTGTTGGCAACACAAACCGTTCACCGTTGAGTATTGCTGGTGAAGACCTCTTGATGACTTAACTAGAATTGACACTTTGCTTTTGTAATAGATTTTGGGTTTGTACTTAGTAAAATTATGTTTCTGTTTTAGCGGACTTGTATTTCTACTTAGCGAACTTCTGATCTTGTACTTAGCGGACTTGTTTTGTATTTAGCATACTTGTTGATTTATCAATATACATGTCTTAGTGAACTTAATTTGTTCTTAGTAGACTTGTTTACTTAGCAAACTTGTTCTTGATCTTAGCGAACTTGTTAGCGAACTTAGTATTGCTTAGTGAACTTGTTAGCAGACTTGTTTGTGTTTAGCGAACTTGTTATTGCTTAGCAGACTTGTTATGGAACTTGTTATTGCTTAGCAGACTTGTTAGCGAACTTGTTAATTCCTAACGAACTTGAACTAATGCTTAGCAAACTTGTCTGTCTAATGGAATATTCATTGTTGAAATCTATGTAATGATTGTTGTGTCAAACATTTCTTTTGTCCTATGCTCTCTTGTAGTATAAATACAGTTGAGAAAACCCTATTTGGGATACGCCACTCCTGGATTATTCTACAGAGAGCATTTTGTGTGTGTGTTCTTGGTGTAGTGTGTGTTCTTGAGCTTTAGAAATCATCAATGGGTGAGCATTGATGCAGATTCAACCGGAATCGACCATCACACATGATTTCCGCACTTGTGTTATAAATCATATAAGAAACTTGTGCTCAAATCAGGTCCTGACAATTGGTATTAGAGCCTTGTTCTTTATTTTTGAGGTTTTTCTCAAAATGAAGAAAATCTCATATGAGTTGTCGATTTTAGTTGGTTTTGCTAGTTGTTTGAGTTGATTCTTGGTAGACATCACTCAATTAACACAATGCAATACTCAGATTTCTATAAATCTCATGCTATTTAGTCGATTTCTAGGGTTTAGCCAAGTATAGTTACGCCATTTTTAAGGTTCTGTACTTGAGCAAATTTTTCAAATTCGTTCAAATGTTGATTCTCTGTTAAAATTGATGGATTGCGAGGTTATTACACCTAAAACCAAATTGGTAGGCACTCATTTCACTCAAAGACATCAAGTTTTGAAGATTTTAGAGGCCAAAAGTCACTTTTTTGGTGTTCTTCACATAATCTTACTATTCCATCAAATTAGGTCATTTAGAGTGGTTTTTGGAGTTTGTGTTAGTTGAATCAAATGATCCTACATAAATTTCGAGACTATTGATGCCCTAAAACACAGATTTCGTTAACTTTGATTTTTGAACTTTGAATTTGCTCAAGAACAAGCTGTTCAAAATTTGGCTAAGTCTGGAAATTTGACATTTCAAATTTTTTGCTGAAATCTCACTTGCTAATGACTAATTATGCGTGTTATTGTTTGTGAATGTAGGATTTGTGTGAATTGAAGCGTTCTACAAGCATTCGAGCATTCTGAACCAAGCGTTCAATCTGTCTGAACCGTTCATCAATTTAGCAAGTTTGTGCCAAGTTTTTGTGTTTCTCACTACCAATGGCTGAAGGCAGCCAGTTTAATCCCGTCGTGCAAAGTAACAATCGTCCACCAAAACTAATGGGCGCGAGTGACTTTGATGATTGGAAAGGAAAGTTTGTGTTGTTATTGGAGTATGTAGACTTTGATCTTTTGACTTCAATTGTTGAAGGTCCTGCTGTGTTTGAAATTGAAGAGGCTACTGCTCCTGGAGTTACTGTCACTGTTGCTGATCCACCAGCTCCCAAGAAGAAGATTCCAAAACCTTTGGACAAGTTAACCTTGGCTGAACATGCGCAGATGAAGATTGACAAGCGTGCATTAGGTTGCATTAAGATGGCTCTTAATGATGATCTACTTCATCAATTTAAAGAGGCCACCTCAGGTCATGAGATATGGGTTGGCTTGGAGAAAAAGTATGAACGTAATGCAGCCACTAAAGAAAGAAGACTTGAAAAATTGAGATTAGCTTTGAACACTTTTGCTCACAGAAATATAGAGTCATTTGAAACTCATGTCAATCGATTTTGTAGAATCATTATTAAATGACAACCAAAAGAATTTGTCCTGATTCTGGAGATATCATCAGGAAGATTCTGCATTCTTTTCCTCAAGAATTTTCCTCCTATGTCATGTATCTAATTGAAAGCACTGATCTAACCAAGGATGACTATCTGGATATGATTGACAAGGTTCGAGACTATGAAGTCAGAGCAGTTGAACGTACAGGTAAGTCACTCATGGGTAATGTGACTTCAAGGAGCTCATCTTCTTCGGCTCCTAATGCTGCTTTTGCTACCTCTGCCTGTGAGGAGAATTATCAGTTTTCCAATTCTTCTGGCTCAACACTGACTGCAATTGCTCCATCTCCTGTACCTGTTGGTCCAGAATCAACAACCGTTCACGATATTATCTAATCTAGACGTGCGGAAACCGTTTAGATTAGTGATTCAAGAATAGAGATGAAGAGAACACAAGAATACGATGATTAAAACAATAAAAACTTGATCTTTGCACACAAGATGAACTTGTCGGGTACAAACAAGAAATCGTAAACTCCTCTCTCTCTAGATTCCGATCATAAACACTAGCTCTCTCTCTAGAGTCATCCGCCTTCTCCTTGAATAGTAAACTCATGGGGTTTATGTAGCCATCCCATGAGTTTACTATTGGGCTCTTAAACCCTAATCATAAACCCAAGCCCATGCCCATATCTAATAGTAAACTAGCCTAAACATAATAATAAAACTAGCCTACTAATCTAATGAAACCCTCTAAGCCCAAACCAACATATTTAATATTACAAGCCTCATAATCTAATCTCTACAATCTTCCCCTAGGCTTGTGATATTAAACCATCTTCAATCTTTGAAATTCTTCTTCTTGACTGGCTGGCAAAGATGTTGATGAAGATTCTTTCCACGGAAATCTACAATGGGTTTCATGACGGGCTGGGACTTCCTCTTGATCAGCATCAGCTCGAACTTCTTGAAATGAACAAGTTAATGAGATGGAGGATTCTCATTGACTTGCTTCTTTTGAAAGAACTGGTTCTTGCTGAATCTTCGGTAACTATCCTGAATCTCAAAAAATTATAGGGTAAAATTTTTAAAGCCTCTAACTGTGAAGAACTTGATTGTTGATCTTTAAACTTCATGATCTCTGACTGCTCTCTACATCATTTTCTTCATCAAAGATCGACTTGAAATCTTCAGCTTCCCCTAAACATGTGAACATCTTCTTTGAAGCTCTTTTGAAGCTTTTGAAAACTTGTAAAGACACCAACAACTTCCCCTAAATAGTTGCTTTTCCAGATGAAAGTCTTGTCCGGCTGGTTCTTTAACTTGCTTCTCAATGACTGGTTCTTTAACTTTGAGCAGTAGCAACATCTTTCTCTCATCAACCTGTCTGACACATACCAGAAAAAATATACTCCTCCAGACATTTGATGACTGGTCTTTGGGTTAGAAGGTAATTATCATCTGTTCAGTTGATTCAAATTAACACTATTTTAACCAAAAACCCTAATATAGATTACGGGTTTTCTATAAAACTTCCCCTGAACCAAAGACCTCTAAAGACTTCCCCTTAGCTAATTACTTCCCCTCAGCTAAGGACTTCCCCTGAGATAATACATATTATCTTCGAGTTCCCTTCAGATACTATGTATTATGGAAGTCTTTTCATTAGATAATAAGTATCATCCTCGAGTTCTCTTCGGATAATACTTATTATCCCCTCTCCTTCCCCTAAAAATTTGTCAAGATCTGCAGGGGGCATACTGTCATGCATCAAAACCCATGAAAACACATTTTGACTTCTCAAATTTACCTGGCCAAGACGTAAACACAACCAAAAAGAACTTAAAGACTCACACACGAAAGATAAAAATAAACAAATACTTACCAATATCAAACATGAGAAAGTTTACAAGGGATCAAACCGTATGAATCTGACTGAGGAACCCTTTTTAGCTTTAGTTACTCGACTAGTCCAGGTGATTGCCGGTATGTTTGTCCGCGTTAAACTCAGACCCGTTCAAACCCAACCAAATGCATCATGCTTAAGAGATTACTAATTACCAGCATGTTTAATCGTCCCCACACCTAATTGTACATAGCAAAACATACCCAACCTTAGAGTTTATTGAGGATTCACAAACCCCCAAGTTGAGGAACCATGCAACATAGTTATGACTACCACTTAGTTCATTAATCATCAGTCGGTGATGAGGTCGGCCGCATAAGCACGTAAAGAAGACCAAACTGAATGATTATTTTTCATTTTCTTTTTCTTTTCTTTTTCATTTCTTTTCCATTCCTTTTTCATTTCTTTTTCATTTCTTTTTTCATTTCTTTTTCATTTCTTTTTTTTTCATTATGTGGTGTGGTCATGACAGCAGAAACATGGTGTGTGAGAGAGTGAATACTAGGTATAATTACGACTCTCAACCCGTTTTTGCTGGGACTCAGTTTTTTTAAACCATGCAAACTGAGATGAGAAACTAAACATATTTATATTTTAAGTTCATTGCACT
Organism: Deinandra increscens subsp. villosa; assembly: GCA_039602395.1. Lineage (NCBI taxonomy): Eukaryota > Viridiplantae > Streptophyta > Magnoliopsida > Asterales > Asteraceae > Deinandra > Deinandra increscens. The sequence goes on from JBCNJP010000007.1 coordinate 76,547,241, forward strand.
TACATTGGTGGTCATAAGATTAGGTCGAGCCTACCGAGCATATCACCGTGGAGCTTGCTTTTCACTTCCGCTGTACACGTGTCAGTCATCTCCAATCAGGCCATATTTCACTTCCCATAGCTTTCTTAGAAACAAAACGCAAACAATTAAAAATTGAAAAGCACACTATTTTTTAGGGGTCAACTTTTTCTTCATCTTAACATTTCTTCCCCTTGCTTTTTGATTTTTAATGTCACAACTTTTGTGAGCATCATTCATTTTTTTTTATATAATTTTTTATATGTTTTTAATAATAACACACACACAAACAGAACAAATAAAGACACACACATCAGGCCAAGCTAACCTTCAAAGTATTGATTTGAACATTTTTAGAAAAATGGGTTTTATAGCATGCATACCTCATTTTTTTTAATTGAACAACCAAGCACCAACTGAAAGTTTTAAGGAATTTGGTTTGACACAAACACCCTTTACCGCTTCATCAAACAAAAACCAAGTTAAGAACAGTACCTTTCATGCTGAATTTGACATTTTACCTCTCAAGGAAACATATCCTCCATAATATATTTCTTGTCATGTCATGAAGATACGTCTCCTAAACTGCGCCTGGAACAATCTCTTATCAACAAACAAATTAATAATAAAAATGTTAGTGATAATCCTTCTTGACTGTTCCTGCACATAGTGAGAGATTAGTTAGCCAATGGTACCCATGCCATTGTTTTTCTGGGTACTCCTGAGGAATCAATAAAAGATACTTCTTGTAAGAACATCCCCTTTGAGAAATCAGGAAGTTGGGATGGAGCTGCCTTGATTTTTGGTTTCAAAGTTCCAGGTGATTTAATATTTGTTTTAGTCACTTTTGGAGTTGTGACTTTAGGTATTTCAACCTTCTTCGTTTTAGATTCATTTTTCAAAACAATTTTTGTTTTAGTCACCTTTGGAGTTTTGACTTTAGGTATTTCAACCTTCTTCATTTTAGAATAATTTTTCAAAACAGTTTTAGTTACCTTGGGAGGGGTAACTATGGGTTTTTCAGACTTTGGTTGATTTGAAAACGGTTTCTTCACCTGTTTTTTGGAAATTTTGGTAACTTGGAAAGCTGTTGTTTTGATTCATAGATTTTCTTTCAGCTTTGGCAGCGCCCCAATGTTGATCATAGGGTTTAACCTTAGGAGTAACAGTCTTCCTTGCCTTAGGTGTTTGCACCATCATCGGCTTAGACTTTACAGACTCCTGAGATGAAGCCCTTTGACTTTGCGGATAATAGGGTTCATAGGGGCGATAAAGATAGTTTCTAGCAATATGACCAGCAATGCCACAATTAAAGCAAGTCTGCCTCTTTAGATAGAAGTCAGACGTGAACCCATTTGTCTTTGGTGGCTCACCAATCTCAATCTTAGCCTGATCATATGAGAAAGTCTTCTCGGTGGCTAATCCACGATATTTCTCAATGTCTAATTTTTGAGCTTTCACCTTCTTTTCACTCTTCTCCCATCTACCCTTGAATGAACTTCTGGCACATTGGACATCATACAATTTGATTTCTAAATTTTTTATAATTTGCTGAAGTCCAGGAATTAATTGCGCACATGTTGGATTCGAACATTCAACACCAGCACTTTCTGTCATGAGGACACGTTTCTCATTTTCTTTCAGTTCTTCGTCCTCATTTCTATAGTAAGCTTTGTGCAAAGCGTGCCAGAGTTCTTGAGCATATTTACAGTTTTCAAATCTTTGGGCTATTTCTGGAGATAAAGCCATGAATATATTTTCACGTGCCCTTTTGTCAATGTTAACTCTTCGTTGGTCATCTTCAGAGAATTCAACTTGAGTTTTAGGCACTCCTTCTTTAGGCCAATTTTGATGTCTTGGTATGAACGGACCATCAATAATTGATTTCATCATATATTGATCTTCATTGTTCAAATACTTTACAACCCCATTCATCCATTCATTAAATTCGTTAGAATTGATCAACCGCGGACAAGTAGAGTAAGAACTTTGTTGTATTGAGGATGTTTCCGAACTCATTTTCTTTCTTTAGATATGCAGCTTCTGAAAATTTTGAAAAATCGGCAAAAATGGCAAAATCGGAAAAAGTACTATTCAAGGAATAGTGTCAAAAACTTAAAACGCGAAAACGGAGGCCTAGGGTAATTCTGGGGCTCGGTGTCACGAACGTCGTGTTAAAATTTGAGCCTCTAACTCCAAACGAGTCAAAAGTTATGTCCGTTTCCGTGAAAGTGTGAAATAGTGACTTTTTGTCGTAAACCAACCCTATTTCTGATCGTAATCCCTGTTTACGATCGTAATCACCTGTTTACGATCGTAATCACCTGGGGATCGTAAACTCATCTAGTCATAAACACCTTCAGTCATAAACTCCTTCAGTCGTAAACACCTTCAGTCGTAAACACGAGTCATAAACTCAGAATCGGAATCTCAATCATAAACACCGCGAGTCATAAACTCAATCGTAAACTCATAAAAATGCTATCTTGAAGTCGTAAACAGCCTGTTGACGAAGAACACGAAGAACACTAGATCGTAATCACTAAGAAATGCCCAGAACGAGTCGTGAACACCTCAACCAGCCCAAAAACATATCGTAAACACTGAAGAACAACACTGAAAAGTCGTAATCTCCAAGAACAGCCCAGAAATCTTCAAAGAATTCGAACTTTTTCCAGCAAAAACTTGAATCCAATATCGTGAGAACCTCGAAACACACATTTCTTGGCTCTGATACCAATTGTTGGTCCAGAATCAACAACCGTTCACGATATTATCTAATCTAGACGTGCGGAAACCGTTTAGATTAGTGATTCAAGAATAGAGATGAAGAGAACACAAGAAAACGATGATTAAAACAATAAAAACTTGATCTTTGCACACAAGATGAACTTGTCGGGTACAAACAAGAAATCGTAAACTCCTCTCTCTCTCTCTAGATTCCGATCATAAACACTAGCTCTCTCTCTAGAGTCATCCGCCTTCTCCTTGAATAGTAAACTCATGGGGTTTATATAGCCATCCCATGAGTTTACTATTGGGCTCTTAAACCCTAATCATAAACCCAAGCCCATGCCCATATCTAATAGTAAACTAGCCTAAACATAATTATAAAACTAGCCTACTAATCTAATAAAACCCTCTAAGCCCAGCCCAACATATTTAATATTACAAGCCTCATAATCTAACCCTTACAGTACTAGCTCCTGTTTAAACTGAAGTATTTACATCACATGAAACTCATCAGCCTTCCAATGTGACATTTGTTCAACAGCCACCTTCTGGGTACTTGGTTCAACAGTCAGCACCAATTTAAACCAGCAACACTAGCTTACATCAAGAGTTGTGTAATGCTATCCTGGCCTGCATGAACTCTCAAATGTCAGGAAACATTAAGAGCATGACTGTTTGTCAAGAAGATCTTGACCAAATATCTGCTGATGATCTGGAAGAGATCGATATTAAATGGCAGATGGGTATGATTGCTGCAAGAACAAGAAAATTCTTCAAAAAGACTGGGAGGAAGCTGTTTCAACCTCCTTCAAACGCTAACATTGGGTTTGATAAGTCCAAGGCTTAATGCTACAACTTCCAGGAGCTCAGACACTTCGCGCGTGAATTTAAAAAACCACGAACGTGGAATGTTCCTGTAAGCTCGGGTGGAAGTAATCAGGCTTTTCAGAAACAAGCTGGCAACATAAACTAGTCTTATCAGAAGCAAGGCAACTCATCCTATCAAAAGCCCCAAAATAGAAATTCAAATGTCTCTCATCCTGGATCGTCAAGTTCACAATCTGCTCAAAGAAATGACAACTTTGGCAAGGCATTGGTCTCACTTGAAGGTGGTAACTACAACTGGACGTCTTCATCAACATCTCAACCTTCAAGCCAGTCAGATTGCGCACTATTGGTCAATTCAGATGGAAAAGAGATTAATGAGTCTGTCGTATTTGACCCTCTATTTCTTACTGATTTCTGTGTGAGGCTGGAGTTGACGAGATTCTTGAAGAAACCTCTTCTTCTATCGGAAACGCTACTGCTGTGAGTTCATCTGAGGTTGGAACGGAAGCTAGCAAGCATCTTCTTGAACTGCAGAAAGGAACAGTTCCAGATAAGGTAAAATTATCTTTGTGTTCTGACAAATGTCTTGAAGCTGTCGCTCGCTACCGCACATACAACCTAGAGTTGCATGCTAGGGCGGCAGAGAGTGAGAGCCAAGTTGAGCTTCTTCAAGCAAATGAAAAAAAAATGGTTAAAATTAAATCACTCCAGGATGATATTGAATTCAAGGAAGCTAGCACCACAAACGTCGTGCCTCTGATGGGATCACACCCAAGGACTCGAAAAAGAATATTTAACTAAGGTGAGATGAACTATAAGGAGTTCTTCCACAAGGAGGGAAAATGAAGGAGGTGAATACTCAAGCCAAATGAGCGAATTGGAATGAACCACCAAGGCCCTTATTTATAGCCTTAGATATTCTCCTTAGTTTAGTTATCCCACCAATGTGGGATAGAGAATTTTGAAATTCCCTTGGCAAAAAGGAGGATTTCGAAATTTCCAATGTGGGATATAAGTTTTCCCAACTAATCAACTATTGATTAATTGTTATTCAATCCTTCTATTAACCAAACCGTTAACTAGCCTCCTAAATAGTTTCATTTAATTATCAACCACAATAATTAATAAACTATTTTTCCCCTTTTCCCTTATTTATAAATTCTACTTTTATCGAGTCTTGAGGGCAACCCAAAAGGACTATGCTGCTATCAATTATAGTTATGGACTTAGACACTTAATCAAACAGTCTCCCACTTGGATAAGTCTAATAACTATAACTTCCTAACCGATCAGCAAATTGTAGCTCCAATGAATGCTTTTGAATTTTGACCTAGTCAGTAATGTGTCCTATGATAAGAGATCATATAGTCCTCTGTTCTACAAGATATCATTTGAACATGAGACATGGAATATAATCAATCTCATTGTCCAGTACTTTGTTTCTCGATTTCCGATTTGAAATGACATAGAACATCCAATTGAACATATCAATTCAGTCCTGGCCGGGCCCGGCACTATAAGTCAACATCAAATCACCGAGGGGCCCAAAGATATCGCTTTTCCCGTTAGCGCAAAAGGAATGGAATTTGACTTATATTCTTGCACCATCTACTCATCAAATCACGCACAACAACACGTTTTATAGCATCAAGTTACTGATGCGTTTACGCATCATCAATGCACAACTGACTTGTAAACCACAACTCATATATCTCCGTTTAAAGATTATAAGATATTATCGACTCAGAATTACTAGTGATAGATTCCATGAAGTAATTCTCTGAGTGTGGGTTAATCCAATACTTAAATCTCCATTTCGAAGTACTCATGAACACTGCAGTAATACAATTGCTATGTCTAAAACTCCTTATACAATCTACAGTTCCATTCATGACAATCTTAATTCACTACTTACTTCCAAAAGTATGATCGACTGTGGAGTTTTGAATAATCTAATCATTCGGGAAGTAAAACATGCAAAAAAATGAAACACAATAAACACTTGACAAAAGGTAGTAAACAAACTCATATATAATCATCCATTATTTAATCACCAAAAGTCAATTACATTTACTTTGTTATAAGTTTCAACCTAACTATTTAACTACTAAAATTTACATCATCCTTCAGACCATTGTTCCTAGCATGCTGATGGTGTTAGACCCTACTCAGACCCTTTGTCAGTGGATCTGCAGGATTCTCTTCTGATGATACCCTCTTCACAATGATGTATCCTTCTTCTACTTTATGTCTAATGAAATGGTATTTTCTGTCGATATGCCTGGAATTACGATTATCTCTTGCTTCCTTTGCCAAAGCAACCGCTCCTTCATAATTATAGAAAAGTTCCACTGGCTCCTTGATGGTTGGCACGACTCCAAGATCTCCGATGAAATTCTTCAGCCAAATTGCCTCCTTTGATGCTTCGTTTGCTGCTATGTACTCTGATTCACAAGTAGAATCAGCCACTGTCTCTTGCTTGGAACTTTTCAAAGTAACTGCTCCTCCATTTAAGGTAAAGATCCAGCCAGTTTGAGACTGGAAATTATCCGTATATTTTTTAAAGCTGGCGTCACTATACCAAGTCACTCTCAATGTATCATAGCCACCAAGTACTAGGACCCAGTCCTTAGTCCTTCGCAGATACTTGAGAATATTCTTAACCGCTACCCAATGAGCTTTACCTGGATTTCCCTAATAACGACTGACCATACTCAAAGCAAAAGACACATCAGGACGAGTACATGTCATAGCATACATGATAGATCCAACGGCGGAAGCATATGGAACTTTACTCATTTCTGCTATCTCTTCATCTGTACTCGGAACTGAGCTTTACTCAGTTTGGTATTACTCTGGATGGGCAAATCTCCTTTCTTGGAGTTCTCCATACAGAATCGTTTCATTACTTTATCCAAGTACGTACTCTGATTCAGTCTAATTAACCTTTTACTCCTATCCCTTGAAATCTTTATTCCCAGAATATAGGCAGCCTCTCCTAGATCCTTCTTAGCGAAACACTTTCCAAGCCAAGACTTAACATCTTGCAAGGTTGGAATGTCATTTCCTATAAGAAGTATGTCATCAACATATAATACCAGGAAGGTGACTACGCTCCCACTAGATTTAACATATACACAGGACTCATCCTCACTTCTAGAGAAGCCACACCCTTTGATTTTCTCATCAAAGCAAAGATTACATTTACGAGACGCTTGTTTTAATCCATAAATGGATTTTTCAAGCTTGCACACTCTATTGGGGAACGTCACATCTACAAAACCTTATGGCTGACTCATGTAAACATCTTTAGCCAACTTACCATTTAGGAAAGCGGTTTTGACATCCATCTGCCAAATTTCATAGTCATGAAACGCAGTTATGGCTAGCATTATCCTAGTAGATTTTATCTTAGCCACTGGTGGGAAGGTCTCATCATAGTTAACCCCTAGGGTTTGAGTAAATCCCTTCACCACCAGTCGTGCTTTGAATGTGCTTACATTACCATGCATATCGGTCTTCCTCTTGAAGATCCATATACAATCAACCGTCTTCTGACCAGGTTGTTGATCAATCAAATTCCAAACTTGATTATCGTACATGGACTTGATCTCGCTGTCCATCGTCTCTTTCCATCTTGCTGCCTCAGGGCCTGCCATGGCTTCCTTGTAGTTAGCTGGCTCATCCAAATTCACCAGTGTATTATCACTGATAAACGTGTCCTCGTCTGTATTTATATGGAAACCATAGAACTCAGGTCGCATGCTAACTCTACCAGAACGCCTAAGAGGTAATGAAGTGTCAACCAGTTCAACTGGAATCTCTTCCTCTGGTTGAACCCTAGTACTTTCAGAGGTTCCTTCATTGGCTGACTCTTGAATCTCTTCAAGGTCAATGGTGCTCCCACTATCCTCTTTGCATATGAGCTCTCTCTCTCTCAAAAGACTCCTCTTCGTGCTACAAAAACCACGTTTTCACTAGGTCTGCAGAACAAATATCCAAAGGAATTCTGTGGATAGCCGATGAAATTACATCGCTAACTATGAGGTTCAAGCTTATCGTGAGTTTCTCGTCGAACGAAAGCTTCACAACCCCAAACCTTAATATGTGCTAACGAGGGAACTCTTCCTGTCCATATTTCGTGAGGTGTTTCGGTAACCTTCTTTGTTGGGACAAGATTAAGAATGTGGGCGGCAGTCTCTAAGGCTTACCCCCAAAATAAGATTGGAAGTGAAGCTCGACTCATCATGGAACGAACCATGTCGAACAAGGTTCGATTACGTCTCTCAGCCACACCATTAAGTTGTGGTGTCCTAAGAGGTGTCAATTATGAAACTATTCCACATTCCTTGAGATAGTGGTGGAATTCAATACTAAGATACTCTCCGCCTCTATCTGATTGGAGCATCTTTATCTTCCTGCCTAATTGATTCTCGAATTCTTGCTTAAACTCTTTGAATTTTTCAAAGGTTTCCGACTTATGCTTGATTAAGTAGATATAACCATATCTGCTACAATCATCAGTAAAAGTTACATAGAATCGATTAGCATCTCTTATGGATGATCTGAAGGGCCCACACACGTCTATGTGTATGAGATCCGACAAACCTTCACCTATTTCACAAGATCCAGTGAAAGGCGATTTTTTCATCTTACCCAAAAGACAAGTTTTACATTCTCATCTGGCCTTAGGTCAAATGATTCCAACACCCCACCCTTTTGGAGTTGTTCCATGCATTTCTTGTTAATGTGTCCAAGACGGCAATGCCACAAACATGATTTGTCTATACCATTAGACGAATCAATTTGAAATACACTATTACCTAAATTGTCTACACATGTCACAGTTTCATACACACCATTACAAGGTAAAGCTTCAAAATAAAAAAAACACCATTTTTATAAACAGAAATAGAACCATTCTCATCATTGAAATAATATCTAAAAGCTTGTTTGAACAATGCATGAATATAGATAACGTTTCGTGTCATTTCTGACGAGTAGCAACAATTCAATAAATCCAAACTAACACCATTACTAAGCACTAAACTATAAACTCCAATCTTGGTGATAGGTGAAGATCGCCTATTCCCCATGATTAAGTTCATTCTACCATGCTCCACATCCTCACTTTTTCTTAGTCCCTGCAAAACAGAGCAACTGTGGAATCCACATCCTGTATCAAGGACCCAAGATTTAGAAGATAATGAGTTATTAGATTAAATAGTGTATGTACCTGCAGAAGATGGCTTCACTTTTCCATCCTTAAGATCTTGCAGATACTTTGGGCAGCATCGTTTCCAATGCCCCTTTTCGTTGCAATAGAAGCAAGTGGCCTCTTTAGGATCAGAGACAGGGGTAACATCAGAACTGGATTTACATGAGACTTTCCCTTCCAGTTTTATTTAGGAGGATCTTTTCTCTTCTTCCCCTTTCCTTTACCAATGGCTAGAACGGGAGTATTAGCTGGAGCAGTGGCAACACTCTTTCCCTTCATTCCTGTTTCAGCTGTTCTCAGGAGGTTGTGCAACTAAGCCAATGTGGTCTCAGTGTTGTTCAAATGATAGGTCAAGATGAACTGATCATAACAACTTGGTAAGTAGTTCAGGACTATGTCAATAGCCAATTCCTCATCAAAGTGCACACCCAACCTCAGAAGTTGATCCACGTAACGTTGCATCCTTTACACGTGGGCGCTAACAGATTCCCCGTCCTTCATCTTGCTTGATATGAGGGACTTTACTATGTCGTACTTTTCTTAACGAGCTCGCTTATGGTACTTTTCCATAAGGTCCGTGTTCATCTCGTACGGCCAGTAATCCTCATAGAATCTTTGCAGTTCAGGGGTCATAGTGGCAACCATGATTCAAGCAACTTTGTAGGCGGCTAATTCATCAGCAATGGTTGTCTCTTGGTCAATTTGAACTAGCTCCTTTTCAAGGACATACTCCTTGTCTTCATAACGAAGGGCCATTTTGATGTTACCCATCCAGTCGTTGTAGTTGGAGCCATCTAATATCACCTTTGAGCAGATGCCCAATAGGGAGTAGTTGTTGTGGGTAGAGGAGGAGGAACCGGAAGCATCGGTAGGAGCAAACCTTTTCTCTTCAAAAGAAATAGTTAAAGTTAGATAAGAAAACCGAGTTTGATCCAACTATAAAATTTACAACTTAGAAGAGGGAAGCCGTAATCTAATTGCCAATTTCATAAAGGTAGGTTTCCTTCTGAGATTCATTGAAATTATTCAATGGCATGTTTAATCTCGGATTATGCTCTTCCATTTGTGACTGGGATACCGAGGATCACAAACAAGTTGTGAATAACCATGCAAATGTGCTTGGTAACCTTAATGTCATTTATCATCTCAATTGATGTGCTGCTTAACCACTAATGACTTATAAAGTGTAATGTGCCATTTCATGGGTTTGCATACAAATTAACATTTTTCCTAAAGTAACTAGGAATTTATATTAAAAGGTTTAGTTACTTTTAATGTCATTATACTTTTAATGGGAGTTAAATTTAGTCCTATCAAAACCGTTCGGCTAATGGCCCTCCACTAATCAAGGAAGCGGTGGGTGAGAATGGACACCCATTCAACTACCATTTTATAGGCAGTTTCCTTATACCCCCCCCCCCCCTTTATAGACTAGCTTCGTGAATGATGCCTACTATTGATTTGACTGACTTTTGTTCTTATACATATAATAACAATTAATCTTTTAATCATACATATAGTATAAGGTGTATCTTTAAAACTTTTAAAAATTCCAATATTATATATCAATAATAATAATAGGATAATAAATTTAAACAATTAAATTAATCCTTATCCTAAAGGCATTCGGAACTTAGGGGGCAAGATTAGGGTTTCAAAAATCCTAATACCTAAAATCGAATGTGAGCCTCCTAATAGTTCAACAATTATAGCTAATTTAATTGAAAACAAACCTTATGCTCTGATACCACTGATAGGTTTCATGCACTACAAGCAAACTTAAACAATTAAGGGTGCATACAACCTAAAACAAGAACTATGTTTTCACAATTTAACCTATACCTATGAACATATCATAAACCCTAGAAAACAATCAAAATAAATACATAAACTACTAAGACAAATAGGGTTACATTCCTCTTAGTTGTTATAGCAAACAACTATAATAATCCTTCTCGACTTTAAGGAAGCTAGCACCACAAACGTCGTGCCTCTTATGGGATCACACCCAAGGACTCGAAAATGAATATTTCACTAAGGTGGGATGAACTATAAAGAGTTCTTCCACAAGGAGGGAGAAAGAAGGAGGCGAATACTCAAGCCAAATGAGCGAATTGGAATGAACCACCAAGGCCCTTATTTATAGCCTTGGATATTCTCCGTAGTTTAGTTATCCCACCAATGTGGGATAGAGAATTTTGAAATTCCCTTGGCAAAAAGGAAGATTTCGAAATTTCCAATGTGGGATAGAATTTTTCCCGACTAATCAACTATTGATTGATTGTTATTCAATCCTTCTATTAACCAAACCGTTAACTAGCCTCCTAAATAGTTTCATTTAATTATTAACCATACTAATTAATAAACTATTTTTCCCCTTTTCCCTTATTTATAAATTCTACTTTTATCGAGTCTTGAGGGCAACCCAAAAGGACTATGCTGCTATCAATTATAGTTATGGACTTAGACACTTAATCTAACACATACAACCTAGAGTTACATGCTAGGGCAGCAGAGAGTGAGAGCCAAGTTGAGCTTCTTCAAGCAAATGAAAAAAGAATTGGTTAAAATTAAATCACTCCAAGATGATATTGAATTCATGAAGGACACTGAGTCAAACTTAAAAATCCAAATTGCTGATCTTTTAAATAAATTAACTTCTCTGAGAAACAGCTACGCTGAAGCTCAAGAAAGAATCGATTTGATGAAATTGAATCCTTCAACTTTAGGCAGTGCGGTTGCAAAGGATATAATGTCGCATCTTCGATCTGGTTTAGGTCTTACTCGGGAGATACTGGATAATGCTGCTGAACATCCTCTAAATCATAATTATCTCTATGTCCCCGAATTGACCAAAATCAATCCAAAGAGCCATATTAGGTTCATTGACCCCAGTTTGATTCCGAGTGCCTCTGAAATCGATTCGTTGGAGGACCAATTGGCTAACGCCGAAAATGGTTCTGGTCTTCCACCGATTGAAGAAACACTTAAATTTGGTGATTTCGATGCAATTTCTTTAAATTTTGTTAATACCAGTATCTTAGAAGCATATGTGCAAAAGGCTGCTGAAACCGAGTTTCTCAATCTGTGTACTCAAAACACATCTGAAGGGCAATCGTTTTTGTTCAATTAAATTTTTTATGTTTTCAGCATAAATGAAATTCCTAAAAGGACTAAAACCGTTCGGAGGCGTAACACAAAGATGAAGGTTGCAAATGAGAAACTTGTGGTTCAGCAGGTCATCAATGATGATGAGTTTAGTCGTGCTTTTACCGAAATGGCCTTAAAAGATGGTAAGACAGTTATGCACACACAAGCTGGTCTTACAATCACCGATGGTAAGGTGATCACTGTTCGTGCGACATAACTGAACGCTCCAACGATGCCTGATAAAGCATCTTCAGCCCATGTTTGTCAAACCAAGTAAAGCATCTGTCAACATAGCTCCTAATGAGGCTAGGAAATCCACTATGGCACTATTCAAGACAAGTGATCCTAAGAAAAAGTGGCCTCAATGTGAACCTCTTTTGATTGGTCAACCAAGTGTTGAAGATCAGCCTGCTGTGGTCGAGCTAGATGTTGTTACTGTTGATGCTTCTGAATGTGAGAACACACCAAAGAAAAAGAAACAAACTAGTTTATTTATGTTTTTGTGTCTGTCCGTCAGACCTGCAATGTGGAAGATAAACCAAAAACATTGAAAAATTGACAAAACAACAAAAAATAGAGTTTGTTTTATGATTCAATAATTGTTTTTAAACACAAGTGAGGAACAAAATGTGAGGAACATGATATGATTCTGGTCTTGTCGATCTAACCATAGGATATGATGCAATCGACCTATAATTCAATCATTTGATATGTCGGTAGGCTCAACATACTTAGAAGTAGACTATTTTTGTGATTACACATTAATTTTCTTGAAAATGTGAACCTATAAGTCTACCAGTGCTAAATTCTTTAGATTTGCCTAAGTCTGAGCTAAGTACGATATGCCAACACACACGCATATTTCTTTAGCATTAAGTCCCTGATTTCACTCATCAGCACACCATCTGTTTTGCTTAAGCAAAGACCTTGGTGCTGCTTCATCCATCAATAAATCCGTGGCATTTGCAAAAGCAATGACCTTGTGTCCACGCGATCCCATCATCACATTCATCATTATCCATGACACATCTGCTTTGCGAAAGCAATGACCTTGTGTTCACGCGATCCATCTTAACATCCATTCATGAAATCAGCTACTTAACACTAAAGAAATAGGGGGAAATAGTATATGTTATCATATGTTGAAGAAATTCCATATGTTCCAATTTTAAAATTCTTATGTGTGTGGGCTGTATCCAAAGTGCAAAAAAGGCCTATGGTAGAATTCTGGTGAGTTATGTTGTATATAAGGTTAATCACATCTTTCTCTAATCGGACAAAACATGATAAATACATCACAGAAATATGTTAAAAATTACCTTGTTTGAGCTTAGGTGGATAAACAATACCGATAATCTGACTTAGGGTACCAGATACGAAAGGTGATTTGAATTGTTAGTGTTATCGATCACGTAAATGACAGGTATGATTGTAAACATGTCTGACCACGACCATGCAGTAATAAGTGAGTTTTAAGTCAAAGTACTTAAATTTTCCAAATTTGGTGAAAAATTGACCAACTTGTGCTAGAATTAATCCTTGAATTGGTTTGAAATTTACCAACTTGAAAGAAAACGCCTTCTTGAGTTCGGGTGGAAAATTGACCCAACTCGGATGAAAATGGAAATTTTGAGTTCGGGTGGAATTTTGACTAGTTAAAGTCAAATTTAGATACTAGATGTGTCCTTGTCAAATTTGTTGAAGTTAACAAGTGCTTAGCTTATTTATACAAAATTTATCTTCCTGGTAGGTTACTGGTGGTAGGCATGCCTTCATGTTTTTAGTCTTGTGGTTAAACTGCAATTCTTTAAATTTTTTAAAATTTTAGGACTTAGAATTTTTTCCTTGAAGTTTTTCAAAATTCTGGTCTTGGCGGACTTGTTTTTGTCTTAGCGAACTTAATCATAAGGCAAGTCCGCTAAGAACAATTCACATGTTTGAAGGCTTGTTTGCCTCTAGCGAACTTGTTTGTGAACTTGTAAATTTTTTTCTTGTTTTTCCTTACAAGAAGTCCGCTAAGAACAAATTTGTTCTTAGCAAACTTCCTCTTTCATTCTTTTTAACTCTAAGACGAGAAGTCCGCTTAGTTGACTTTAGTCCTTAGCGAACTTCTCCTTTTCTGTTAAATTTTTTAACTTTAAAACTTGTCTAAGTCTTGAGAAGTCCGCTAAACATTTGTTGTTTGCGAACTTCTCTTATATACTTAGAACATTTTTCATGGGATGTGAACTCCGCTAAGTAGAATTTGTCCTTGGCGAACTTCTCCTTTGTTTACTTTTTATTCAAGTGTTTGAGAAGTCCGCTAAGAAGGTATTTGACTTAGCGAACTTCTTCACTTGTCAAAAGTCTACTGAGGTCAAACTAGTTCTTAGCGAACTTGTTTACACCTTAGCGGACTTCAATTTTTACTTAAAAAAACTTAAATTCACAAGTTTTAGTTTGGCCTTAGCGTACTTGTTTCAAGCCTTAGCGAACTTCCTTAGGCTTAGCGAACTTTCCTTGCCTTGGCGTACTTGTTTTAGACTTAGCGTACTTCTTTCAAGCCTTGGCGAACTTCCTTAGGCTTAGCGAACTTTCCTTGCCTTAGCGAACTTCTTTTAGGCATAGCGTACTTCTTACAGGCCTTAACGAACTTGTACAAACATGAATCTCCCTTTAGCGAACTTGTTTAAAAACTTAGATATTTCTAAGTTCGCTAAACCTAATACTATAAAAGGGAGACTTAGTCTTTTTCTTCAATCACTCATTCAAACCTTCACATACACCCGCTCACTCTCTCAAACCGGCAACTCATCTTCACCACTGTTCGATCAAAATCTCCTCTCTCGCTCTTGAATCTGTAATACATTCAACAATTGGGGTTGATTCACTCACTCCTATTGTGAATACAGGTTTGATTTCTCAGTCTTATTAGGTTATTTTGACTCGATTAGGATCGGTTGTTGATGTTCTTGAGCCGTGAGTGTGCGAGATCAATTTCTAGGGTTCTAATATTGAAATTTTGCTGATTAAACAGATTTCTCTGCTATTTCTCATTCCATTTCACTTGTGAGCATGATTAAGGTATGTAAATCTCAACCCGTGAATTTCACACTTTAAACCCGAGAAGATTGTGTACAGGGGTTAAGATAAAAGTGCTTGAACCTGAAATTTCTTTAAGCTTCTATAACAGATTGGTTAAGATTGTTTTAGTTATTGGTTTGAATGGTGTAAATTGATACATTGTTTGAATCAAGGCCATAAACTGTGACCTCTGTTCTTTATAGGTGTTTAGAAACTTTTCTTTCTTTATGTTCTTACAAATTATGGAATGTGGTTGATCATTAGGATCCATAGGGCTGCTACTGTTAACCTATAATATTTTACAAAATGTGGTTAAGTGGATGTACACATAAATTCTATATTTACCACTATGAGTTATCCATGATTTTTTTACTTTGATGTTTGATTGACTTTGAGAATTTCACATTGAGATATCTCACCTTGTCTCAAACCATAGTCACTTATTCCTGCTTATCATTGACTAATTGATGAATTGAGAACTACAAACTGTTAACCAAGCTTTGTTTAATTGAATCTATAGTAAAATTGATGGTTTGGTTCATTTTTCTCAATTATGTCTTTAACTCAATTTGTTTTAGTGTTTGCCTATATTTTCTGTGTTTGTCTATTTCTTGAAGTCTAATATAGCTTGTCTGATCCCATAACATAAATTCTTACTGTTGTGATATTGATCACGAGCATTGCATCTCTTTCTAGTGATCTTAGCAAATTTTAGATAATCAAAGAGGTATGTTGTTCTAACAAATGGCAATTTGAGTTAAGGCTCAAAATTAGCTACACAGGGGCAAATCATTATTGTAATTGTTAGATTTAAATCTTGTTTGATTTCTAATTTAAATTGCTTGATCCCAGCAGATTACTCATTGAGTCATTTGAGATTTCACTACATCTTAAATTAGATCTTAGACACCTATAGATCTTCACAAAGGTATGTGTTTCTCAATACAAGCATTTAGATTATTAATCAGGTAGTACATGATCAACTTTTCCATTATTACTTGCATAAATGCCTTTCCTTATGTCAATTAACATCCAATTGAGCCCAACACTGGTGGTTTAGTCTGGTTAGGATCCACTTGGGTCTGAAACTAGTCAATAACTCAGGTGAAGGGATCTTGGTATCATTTGACACAAAAGTGAAATTAATTAATTGTTTTGACCTAATCAAGCTAACTTGATCATCTATGTGATCATTAGTGAGCATAATTACCTAGGGTGTGATCCATGACCTATTTTAGGCTCATGTGAACCAACTTAGGTGACTAAGCTCTGATTGAACACATTTTTGGTCACTTTGACTTTAATAAGTCAAATTTTGCATGAAATTGACTTTAAGAGACTTATGTGGGTATCTTTCTTGAATGTGAACTTGGTGACTTTTTATGTTCTTTTTGATCCCTATGTGCATGAGTTATGTGTTATGGATTGAATTTAACATATTGAAGCCATCACTTAATCTGTTGTGCATAGATCATCACATTTTGTCTTTTATTGCTCAAAATTGAACTGTTTGACCCATTAGGACACTTGGCATGTTTATGTGTATTAACTTGACTCTGTTTCTTTAAGCAATCTCTGTTGTTGTTGAAATGTGATTTAGACACTTCATAGTAAGTTCTAAGTGTTATGAATCTGCATTAGAAGTTCTACTGATCTTAGCAGACTTGATTTAGTCCTTAGCAGACTTCAAGTCTGCTTAGCGAACTTGATCTGTTCCTAGCGGATGTGTTCACTGCTTAGCGGACTTGATCTGTTCCTAGCGGACTTGTTTTCTGCTTAGCGGATTTGAGTCAAGTCTTCATACCATTTGAACAGTATTTGAACTTCTGATACACTAGGTTTGTTCTAGTAGTTTGACAAGTCAATGTTACACTTATTGCATGCATCTAATTGGCCTTTGAAATAGGATAGACCTGTTATATCCTAACTTCCCTTTCCTATACCTAAATGTGCTGATTTAGACTAAGTTGTTCTTGTTCTCCATTGTAAGACACCAAATCAATGGATTCACAAGCTCGGGTGGAACCAAGTCCCAAATGTGACTTTCCCTGAATTGATTTGACAAACTGGGATCCTAAAACCTCATTTTATACCAACTGAACTTAAAGACCTTGTTTTTTGATCCCAGACTGTCAAAACTTCCTAGATTTGGTATCTCTGACTGTTGTTGAGCCTAAGTAGTAGACTTTTTCATAAATTTCTCCTTGACTCAACAGCAAGTCAAAATTTGGCTGATTCAGACAAGATTATTAGGTCATTTGTTGTTCTCATGCAAAACTCTCAATTAAGCTAAAATTAATGGAGATTTAGATCTGGCTCCTTATTTTCCAGATTCTCATTTATCACGCACAACATTTTTATATCCTAAGATACTTACTATTGTTAATCATGATATTTTGGTTGCTTGTGATCATTTTGGAGTATATGCACTATGTGATTTAGTTTATGTCATTGATTCTAATATGAAAAGATCTGTCACTATCATGAGTCTAGTGTGACATGACATTCATCTAGTGTCAACTCAGATATAATCTTGTAATTCTATATGTGCTGATGCCTCCCAGACAAGCTATAGAAGCTTTGGAGTATGGTCGCTTGCACAACGGAAGGTGCATTTTTAACAAAAACTAGGAAGGTGCTGATGAGCAAGCCATTGATCTATTGCAACAATCAACATGGGTAACGGCAATGCAGATTAACCCTGTCATCTACAAGGGTATCATTGAAGCTTTCTGGAACAATGCTTAATCTGCAAAGCTTGATGATGATTCAAGTGTAATAAGGTCCAGGATCCAGAACACTGATGTTGAAATTACTAAGGAGAAGATCAGAACGGTCCTGAACCTGCAAGATGCTCACATGCCCAAGTCTTTCACAAGGACTCAGTGGCAATCTACAATCACAAGGATGGGATATTCTGGCATCTTTCTCCCAGATTTTCAGCAACAAGATACTCAAGACCTTATTTCCAACCAATTGGAAATTCATAATCAGCTTCTTCATTGCCGCCTTTGGACACAGAAAGGCAGCTCCAGATGATTTTGTTGAAGAAACCGTGTGGGCTTTACATGGGTTTATCACTGGTGAGGGTTTCAATCTATCTTATCAACTTCTCAAGTGGATGATTGCTAACCTACACCCTACTGGAAGAGCAAAGAAGTTTCTGATGTATCCTCGTTTCATTCAAGCTATACTGGATCATTATTACCCTAACTTGATCAAGCAAGGAGAGACCTTCTCCACAAGCTCAATGAACACTGGCTCATATAGTAAGTACCATAAAGGTAATTATCAAGGGATTGCTATACCTTTCTTTCCGGAGATGATTGCTCGGATTGCTCCTGCTGGTGCTGAAGGAGATATTCAAATGGGTGAAGCTGCAGTAGAAGCTCAAGTTGACAATCTTGTAGCTGCTCAAGTCCAACCTCAACTGGATTTGAATGCACCAGTTATTACTGATCCTGCTGCTGCTGCTGAAGACCTTGGGAATCTCCAGGGTACAAGTTCTGAAGCTTCTGAGCCTACTGAACGTACCTCAAGTCCTGCACTAATAGACTTGTCTGAAAAAGAATAAGGAGACGACGATGATAATGATGAAGAGTCTGATTCCTCAGACTCTGATGACAGTCCTACACAACCTGAGGGCATTCATCCTCGAAAAAGACAGAGGACTGGAGATTATTCCATGGCCTCTACTGTTCAGACACAACAATCATCTTCTGATGAAAGCTACAGTCCGTCACAGGATGAACAAAATGATTATGAGACTTTAGTGTCTCTCGATCAAGTCGATCTGACTTATGATCTTGATGAGCCTGACAGCCCTCCTCAGTTTCCTCCTAAGACAAGTTTAGAAAATCTGACAAGAACTGCTGAAGACAGAGATATATCCTCTGAGTTCATCATGATCAGAGCTGAGAGAAGCAAGACCTGTACAGAAAAACTCAAAGTCAGGAGAAAGCCCGGTTCACTAAATGATTATGAAGTTGTGGGTTCATCTGGCACTCAATCTGATACAGCCTTAGCTACAACAACTGTCTCTCCATCTCTTGCTGAACAAATTTACAGGTTTGATATGGATATGAGACCACTGGAGGAGCTAGCTGAAGCTGTTGTTACCACCACTGACACAGCTGGTATTGTTGCTACCAACCCAATAGTTTCTGAATTTGAAAAATTAATGGAACTTCAAGCTGAAATTGTCAATCTTCAGAGTCAGAATGATCACCTCAATTATTCTCTACAAGTGGAAAATCAAAAGATAAATGATCAGTCACAAGTAATTGTTGAACAAGCAGCAGAAATTCTGAGACTCAAAGATTTGTTAGCCAAATTAAAAGAAGACAAACAATCAAGTGACAAACCAGATGATGATACTGGTGATCAAGAGACTGAGGTACCAGAAGAACAACATCAAATTGATCAAATAAGTGAAGGAGGTAATTCTCAAGATCCTATATCTTCTACTACTGTTCCTGCTGGAAAAGACTCATCTGGTGTTCAAGATACTTCAAGCCCTATGAATGACAGCGATTTTGAGGTTGATGATGATACTGTCATTAAAGGAGATGAGCTGAACTTCTCGGATGACGAAGAATTTTTCGTCAATAGCCTCCTTCATGACGAACCTATTGATGAAACATTAGACTCAATCAAGAAGCTTGCCCCGGTACCTGAAAATCTAAAACTTCCATTATTTACACTGGCAACTAAAGCTCTTGCTATTGAGGGTTCCACAAGTGCAGAGTCTAAAGCTGAACCTGACAACTCTCTTCAACTATCCATTGTTCCCACCATTCATGCTGAAATCTCTACCTCTTCTGCCATAGTTCCTGTGACCGAATGTGTTCGTCATATGCACGTCGACTCAGCCTTCTTATACTTTTAAATGTTAAATTTCAGGAAATACTATGCGGATAAAATATACTCAAGAAGAAACTCCTGTGGAATTCTAATTAAGAATCTTTAGAGATGAAGATGACATGAATGAGCTAGGTCAGAGAATGAACGTGCTCATGAATGAAGCTAATCCATTAAAGTACATCGATCTGGATACGATCGATAGTGAAGATGATGATGAAGAGGAACCTCTTTTCCCTATTCCAATTCAAGTAAAGATAGAGGTAGATGATGAATATGTGAGTGTGCCTCTGTCAACTGTCATGTCTACAGGTGAGACTCTGGCTTTGGATATCACCCCACATGCTCCAGGCTTCATACCAACAGATGCTGAAGTCATCAATCTTGAAACAAGTGCTCGACACGAATCTCAAAGTCAAACTGATCCTGCAGCAATTGTTGAGCAAGACCTTCATGAACAGATCTTTGAAGCCTCTTTTAAGCATTTCTCCTCTGACTCTGAAAAGGAGGAAGTTGATGCCAATTTGACAGCAGCTCAAGAACCTGCTGTCACAGAGCAACCCAGACCCTCCGACAAGGATAAGGGAAAGAAAAAATTGACTCCTGAGGAAATAGCAGAGGAGCAACTGAGAAGGGAAGCTAAAAAAAGATAGGTCTCGTCAAGCACTTATTGCAGAAACATACAGTGAACAGAACCGACTGATTAAAGAAAAATCTAATGCACTAATAAGTTGTGAATCAGGACATCCTCCTGCTGTTATATACGGAAAGGGCTCGAGTACTTTTCCGGATCGTTCTGAGTCAGCCAGAACAGATGAACCAAGGATCCGCATTGTCACTAACTTAGAGGGCATGGATGTGGATGAAGAAGATACATCTGAAATAGCTCACATGGTGAGAACTCTAATGAGTGACAACTTCTCATTGGAGTTTCTGATGAGTCTTACCGAAATTGAATTAACCAAGCTGTACACTGATGGGGAAAGGTTGAATTCACACCTTCCTCAGAATCAAAATGTTGAATCTGAAGTTGATCCCCTGGTGGATGTCTTTGCTGACACCAACAAAACAATCAAATTTATTCCTATCCGCGACCATCCTTCTGATCTTGTACTTGACATTAGCAACACATATCTTCCTTCTCCTGAAAACCCATCTGATGAAGTTCCTGATACTGAAGAATATATCAAATCCACTACTAACATGATGACTTTTGAGGACCTCCGCAACTATTGTAGATTCAAAAATGTGGATAAAAAGGCTTACAACATGAAGAGACTTAAAGGTCTACGAGAGTTTGTATGTGAGTACCAAAAGACTAAACGTTTGGCAAAGTTGGAACAGATCACACTCAGAGAATAGGAACGAGCTGAGGCTCTCAAGAAGAAAGACAACCCTCTCATCTATGACGAATGGGAAAAGATGGCTCCAAATCTAAAGCCTATGCAGCAATTCACTGCCAAAGACCTAAGAAAGATGCCTACCAACCCAAATGTCAATTATGGGATGAAAATCCTTGGATGGAAGTATGATGAAGCCTTTAATGCATTTCTAGTGAAGAGGCAAAACAGATATGTTCAAATCTTTGCAGACTTCAGAGCTCTTCACAGCCTATTCTCATGGGAGCTCAAACAGCTATAATACCTTGATCTAGTGAATCACACCAATCATGAAAAAGGTGTGAAAGTTGTTTCACTAATCAATGCTACTTATGAGCACAAGAAGGACAAGCAAACTCCTGAAGAGGAGAAGAAAGCTCAGCTGCTTGCAGAGAAAAGGCGTCTCCGCGCCCCTCACCGTGGAATGTTCAAGGACATTGGGAAGGAGGTGAAAGTGAAGACTATATGAGGGAATCAGAAAATTGCTCCAATAATCAGCTGGTACTACAACGGAAAGACTCATGAATTGGTGATTAAGAGAGTTGGTGCTGAGTCTATCAGAATCTTTGCAGCAACTGAACTCCGAATTCTCTCAAGATCCTATTTGAAGTTGATCTACTATGAGAAGATGCGGACCATTCCTGTTCAACTAAGACCATACGAATGCTATGACGCCAACTACTTTTTAATGTGTTTGAATTGGTGGTGTACTAGACTTGCAGGTATGGGTAAACTTACAATTGATAAGGAAGTCATAAGAACAGCAACATGTTGGTTGATAGAAGATAATGGATCAAGTGTCATCCTTGATAAGGCAAAGAGATTGGTAGAGCTGAACAACTACAATGATCTGAAGAAGTTTGTTTGGCAAGATCTCTGGAGGATGTACGATCTTGGAATTACCGTACTTTCTGATAAAGACAAAGAAGCCGCAAGAGAAAACTTGAGATTTCTGTTCAAGGTACTCGGTCAGGTGGCTAAAAGCTCAAAGTGTTTGCATTGCCACCAAGGGTGGAATTTGTTGGAACCCGTTTTGGATATTGGCAACACAAACTATTCACCGTTGAGTATTGCTGGTGAAGACCTCTTGATGACTTAACTAGAATTGATACTTTGCTTTTGTAATAGATTTTCGGTTTGTACCTAGTAAAATTATGTTTCTGTTTTAGTGGACTTGTATTTCTACTTAGCGAACTTCTGATCTTGTACTTAGCAGAGTTGTTTTGTATTTAGCGTACTTGTTGATTTATCAATATACATGTCTTAGCGAACTTAATTTGTTCCTAGCAGACTTGTTTACTTAGCAAACTTGTTCTTGATCTTAGCGAACTTGTTTTGTTCTTAGCGAACTTGTTAGCAAACTTAGTATTGCTTAGCGAACTTGTTAGCATACTTGTTTGTGTTTAGCGAACTTGTTATTGCTTAACGGACTTGTTAGCGAACTTGTTATTGCTTAGCGGACTTGTTAGCGAACTTGTTATTGCTTAGCGGACTTGTTAGCGAACTTGTTAATTCCTAGCAAACTTGAACTAATGCTTAGCGAACTTGCCTGTCTGATAGAATATTCATTGCTGAAATCTATGTAATGATTGTTGTGTCAAACATTCCTTTTGTCCTATGCTCTCTTGTAGTATAAATACAGTTGAGAAAACCCTATTTGGGAGCATTTTGTGTGTGTGTTCTTAGTGTAGTGTGTGTTCTTGAGCTTTAGAAATCATCAATGGGTGAGCATTGATGCAGATTCAACCGAAATCGACCATCACACATGATTTCCGCACTTGTGTGATGAATCATATGAGAAACTTGTGCTCAAATCAGGTCCCGACAGTTTTTGAGTAATTATTACTTATATTCATGTAAAATTGATCAAAATTATGTTCTTATATTTTTTATTATCTTAAAAGAGGAAACTCAATATTTCAAAAAAAGCATTCAGAGAAGAAGCAAAAGTATCAGTAAACCATTCTGGTACATGAAGATAATAGTTTATAAAACAAAGCTTATTTGTGGTTTTAACTTGATCATATTTAAAGGATTTAAATGATTAAGACTTTAATCAATTTTTATTATATTTTATTTGTTTTGACACTAGCAATTGATGCTCCATAGTGTTTCTTAAAGTAAATTTTCTACTATAATTGGGTTGTAATTTTTCTACTGTTTTATATTG
This sequence comes from Deinandra increscens subsp. villosa, assembly GCA_039602395.1. Lineage (NCBI taxonomy): Eukaryota > Viridiplantae > Streptophyta > Magnoliopsida > Asterales > Asteraceae > Deinandra > Deinandra increscens. The sequence goes on from JBCNJP010000007.1 coordinate 76,570,660, forward strand.
TTCTTAGGTCACAATCCGTAGCACCCACTGATGCTATCACACCAGCCTCTGCAACTGAAGCACAGTCCAAGATTTATATAGTTCCACACTTTTAATTGCTTGATATTCGCATTTTAGGACATTCATGGATAAAATACAAAATTTTTCTACAAGTCATGTTCTAGAATTAAACTAACACAATTTCAATATAATAGGTGGATTAAAGAATTAGAGGCATTACAATACCACCTGTCCATTTGTCAAGTAGTACGCAAACTAGAATATGGATTCAATACTTCAAAGGTTCAATAAATAGAGTGGGCAATGACCTTAAAACTTCAAAGGTTCAATAAATAGAGTGGGCAATGAACTTAAAACAAAGTGGATCAAATGCTATTCAAGAAATGTTCATTTCCCTGCAAATTTATACCTTATTTTTATGTCAATAACTTTGTATTACAGGTCTGGTCCATTCATATTGACCCATATATAAAAGGTATGGTCCATGCAACTTTATACCTTAAGAGTTCCTTTTTGAATTTTAAGAGGATAGAACAACATTGAAACTTGATGGTCTTCTATAGTTAGATGAAAAATATTGAGCTACCTTATTTGATTGAATCTAAGTTACTGCATATTTGGAACAGTATTGAAACTTATTGTACCCTTAAATCGGCAAGATCTTTGATATCAAAGTTTTCAAAAACTACAGATTTGGGATGATGTCATGGGCTATTCTTGCTATGACCTACTCCATAAAGCATGTATGTTACGAAAATCATTAAATTTAGTGTTTCTTTATTATTGGATTAATCGGTTTGTTAAAGGGTTACATGTGTCAGGGGTCAGCGGGTTATCATGATATCGGGTGTGGCAAGTAATTGGTTTATTATTATTAAATAGTTTGATTAGATTTAGGTTTAGGAGGGTAGTCAAATTAAGTAGGTTTATCTTTGTTTTAGTCGGTTAGAAACTTTTATATATAGGATCTCTAATGCCTTTTATTGAGAACCCTATAATTAATAAATCAAGAGTTTGTTTCAAGAGAAAGTTTGTTTGCAATTCTCATTTCAAGCACGAGCAAGTTTCGATAATAATGTTTTGTGTTCGGATTTGGTTACCGGTTGTGTCTAACATTCTTGATGTAATTTGTGGTTTGATAAGCTTGCAATCTGTTGATCCAGTACAAAACTAATAAGAAAGTAGCTGATTCTATACTTATAAATATTGTGTCGATGTTGGATTACATCAGAAAATTCTTTTGGTGGGAAGCCGACTAATACAACACAATGGATATTCCACATGATTGAGGTATGTATGTTGTAGTTTCCTGTATGTAGCAGCATAGATTTGTCTTAATTATATGGCACATTTATTTTTGATGTTTAGAACATAAAGTTTCTTTGTTAAGCATGAGCAAAAGCGTGATTGTGGTGGTGGCTATGAATTTGCTCAGTGGTGATGGGATCAAAAGAAATATGGTGGTGATACCACATACAGGTTGGATTTTCAACGAATGGATTATCTGTTCTTCCACCTATTTGGGCTCCTGTTTATTTTATTAATTTAGATATAATTTGGTTATAATGTTGATCTTTATATTGGAAGGTGAGAGCAAGAGTGGAGATGGGTGAGTGTTATGCAGCAGTATTCAAATTGAGCTATCAATGGGGATCAAAATTTATGTGCATGAGGTTTTGTTACACTATTTGACTGACATTTATAGAAGAATCATTCATATCATATGTAGCAGTTACAACTTACAAGCAGGTCAAAGAATCATTAACCTTCATATTTGTTTATTACAATATTTATTTTGATTAGCTTAACATAGGAATGTGTGTCCTGCAGTTGTAATCTTGGGTTTATATTTGTCCCTAATACAGGTTCTGTTGTCATAAAGAAATCCCCATTTTAAGCCATAATCTTGAAATGAGATACTAACCCCACCAGAGCTCTGAATGTACATGTAGATACTGCTGTTGATGTTTTTTTAAAACACGAATTAGTAGCCTGTGTACTATAATATTTTAGAAGAAACTAAAAATGAAACAACTATATCTTATTAGAGATAAATCTGTTGTAAAAAAGTCAGAAAGAAAGTTGATTCCAACATTAAAGAGTAGAAAAGAAAAGTGTGACTTGATAAAATAAGATAGTATATAAAAATTAGAAAAAATTAATCAAATACCATATTGAATAGTTAAAAAGAAAAGTGTAATAAGATAAAAGAAGTCGGCTCGGTATCGGCTCGGTATCGGCTCGGTATAGCCCTTTTTTATATATTACAAATTAAATTGGTCTATTGCTCGGGGTAAGACGAGTTAACTTAAAAAAAACCAAATAATGAAATTTTTCAAAAAATAAACGCGTATGTAAATTTATTAATGGAAAACTTAATTTAAATAAACCTAACTTTTACCTATTGGCCGACAATAATCCCACATTTGAAAATCGTTTCCAAAAGTCCCAACTTTCATCCATTTTTTTTAATGGACCTCCCTTAAATATTTTAACATCCTTAATTAGATGCTGACGTGGCATGCTGACATGTAATGAAATATTAGACCGACAAAGTTGTAAGGACGGTTATGAATCAAAGTTGTCATCATAGATAACATCATCAGGCCTATCTCATCATTTCCTAAGATTCTGTTCCCCAAGTAGTGTAGTTGTGACACCTCGTCCGAAAACCTAGGTCAAATCGCTTTACTTTGACGTTTAATTAAGTATTAATGTGCATTAACTAGTCTGATTAACTGCTAAACTGTTACATTCTGAGTCTGACTAATAACGTACGACGTAAATTAAATACCACATTTGTACTGAAAACGTATACCCGCAAAACGCAAGAAGATTCCATAAAATAATTATGGAATTTTAATAATAAGAAATATAAATATAAAATGTATTTTTATATTTTTATCAAAACTGGTGTCACGAATTCGTTTTAGTGACACAGAAAATGATAAGCGATCGTACATTTAAAACAACACGGTTTTAAACAAACTTGACGATCGGGCTTAAAACTGACCCGAACGAACGAGACTGAAATCGTTAACGATAACGCATACGAGAAACTGAATCTGTAACAGATATCTGGAAAACTGACATAACTGGCTCGAACGACTATTTTTACAAATTAAAAAGATAACAAACTGTATCCGTTGTCAATACTTAAGCCAAAACCTAAACCGATAACCCGATTGGGCCCGACTTGGCCCCATAGGCCCAATGAACCAAAAACAATGAAACCAAACCCGAAACCTTAACCTGTTACGTAAACTCGATGAACCGAACAACCTAAGTGTTCCGCGAACATAAACCGCAACCCAATGTGCCCCGGGCCTAAGAACCAGCGCCTTGGACCCTTTCAGCCTAAACTGCGAAACCGGCCCATCTCCTCTCTTTGTGTGATTTTTGTCCCAAACGCAAGCCCAAATGGAATGGATTTATTTTTATAACTTAGGCCCATCACCTTTGCAATTTTTTTAAAATTGTTACCACCTTGTATTTTATAAAAATTAGTCACCAACTTATATAATTTTTATACTTTTATTATTTATAAAAGTTATGATTTTAAGCATTGACATCCTTTATATATTTTATAAAACTTTACACTACACAAATCCATTTTATAAAACATGACAAGTTTTATAAAAACCAAACCACCTACAAATGTCTTAGTGTATTTCTTTCAAGTTAATGTGGTGATTGCTTGACTACCTCCTCATCCTAGTTAGCCTAAACATCTAGCTCATCATAGAAAATAGTGCTAGTACTCTTGGCCTATGGAGAGACCACAACATTCACCAAACTTGTGTCACAAAAGGAGATTACACTCAAGCTCCCACACACACTTACCAACCCACAACAACTCTTTAATTCTCCCTCTCCTTTCCCCTTGAAGGACCGCCGGCCCTCCCCCTTTCTTCCTCTCTTTTTCGGTGACAACCACCACCCACCACCCATTGGCAAAGACTAACCAGCATTTTCCAAGGGGGAGTTTGTTGATACATGCAGATGGCAAGAAGCTGGATCAGACAATGTTTGGAAGATATCAAGATTTCATGTTTTTCTTGTTGTCCGAACCCTGGGCGAACTGTAGCCGAACTACAGGTTAGGATAATTATTTTGATAATAATTATGAACTATAGTTACACATTTATAACTTGACACAATTAAATAAACAATCGATCGAACGAACGAACAAAAATAATAATAAATATTATTATTTAACTCAATGTTCAAGACCTGATTGAATTGGATTACATGGTATGTTTTCATATGATTTGTTTCTTATATCTATTTTACATGAATAAATATATATATTGGAACGTTTGTATTTAGTGATATTGTAAACTATTTAACTATCTGGTTTTCTAACACTACAAACGGGAATATACGTCAAGACATGACCGGTATCATTTGGGTAACGTTCGTTACTCAAATGATTAAGTGTGCCCTTATGCATATTGTCTTATATTTAATTAGGACTTTATTTGCTAGTTGTCATCCGGTAGTTCATCACCGTCTCTGATTCAAGTGACTTTCATGGCCCCTTTTCTTTATAACTGTTTTACAATTATGTGGGACAAATCATGAACTGATAAATGTTTTAACTTAATGTTATGGTTTACCTATTAGCCGTATGATTATCTGTTCCCTTACTTTTGCCTAATATCTGGTACATTATCGTTATAAACGTTCGTACAACTGAATCCCACTGTTAGTTAATTTCAATTAGTTCTGCACGAAACGATAGCTAGTGAATAGATCTATTTGGGTTGACAACCCTGTCTTGATTTGTAGCTCAAATTCTGACTTTTGGATATTGTCTTGGGGTACAAGTCAGTTATTTTCTATGTTCGGTATCTCTCGGGCGAGATACCATGGGTGGGTAAACTATTAGTATTAGAAATCAAGGTTCAGGTGAGATCATACAACCACAACAGTAAGCCAACGTAACATTTAAGTATTCTGAAGACTGTTTTACAAACTTACTGTAGAGTCCTAAACCTGTGAACCTCACCAACTTGATGTTGACCTTTTTAAACTCATAATTTCTCAGGTAATTAAGCTTTCTATGAAAGACGTGCAAATGGGACTTCACTGTAACATTCGAACCTGCTTCACCGGAGTCAAAGTCTCGACCTATCCTAAATAAATGCTTTAAGATTTTTCAATAATCAAACTAAGATTTTTTTAATTTCAAATGTAAGACTATATCATTTTACCACTATTTCCGCTGCCACATTAATGATATTATGTTTTAATTAACGTTTGAATTAGTAGAAGTTGTTCTGTAAATCAGCGACTATGATTCCGTCTCGCTGACACCCAAACCTTTGACCGGAAGGCTCCATTGGAACTTGTACGGGACACAGAATTCAGACTTTCATACCCACTCTTTGTTTGGATCTTCCACATACCAAATCCTTTTCAGCAATACCACAATATCAGCTTTATCAAGTTCCAATGAAGCCTTCACATCATCACCATCAAACTTTAACACTCTTCTAACATCAACTTCAGTAAATTACACCGCTGTGTTTTGAACTGTACCAGAGATACGGATGGGATCATCAGTAAATGTGTGAGAAGTCGTCCAAAACTCAACAAGAATGTCACGATAAGGATCATAATCTTTAGTAATAGTGAATCCTTGATTGTCTTAGGAAATTGAAAATGTCACCAAATTTTTCTGCTTTGATCTGCTGACTCCAAGATAAGCACAAAGATTGTGTCTATCACCGACTTTCAAATTGTCACCCATTTCTGAAAACACATAAAACGAAATATTCATTAAATCCAATGTGATAATAAAAAAATGTTCACCAAATTCGTTTAATTATTATCCAGTTGCGTAAAGATTAACTTTTTGTCAAAAAAACTTAGGTTTACACGAAGTGGATCTGAACTGGAAAGGTTTACATGAACCGGACCGAACTGGATCCGAAGTGGTTCCGAACTGAATTAGTCAACAACAACTTGGTCAACATCCGAACTGATTTGGTCAACGTCCGAAGTGGACGGTCAATCGTCTGAAGTGGACCGAACTGGAACGAAGTTACACGAAGTGGGATCCGAAGTCCCACTTCGGGTCAAGAACATCCACTTCGGTTCTGTTCCGAAACCGAAGGGTTTCTTCGATCAATAACCACGATCTAGTCATTATTTGACAAAAAACTTATAACCCTAGACTCGTATTGATCAGACGATCACAATGGTACAATTTTTCTCATCTGAAATCCACTCAAAATGTTCAAAAAATTTGAACTTTAAAACATTAGGACTGGACACAATTTTGACCAAATTTAAAGGATTAAATGAATGATCAAGAACACAAAACACACCCTCAGACTCGTAATTCAATTACCCACCTGATTTCAGTCTTAAATAAAACCAAAATAAGGTAAAAATGAAGATTTGGACAGGAGACAAATGCGGTTCGGCTAGGGTTTAAACGAAATGGAGCGAAGTGTATTTGGGAAGAATGAATCTGAACTGGAGCCTCGCCTTTATATACCCTTCTCACTTTGGTTACCCGAAGTAAGACTTTGTGTCACATTGAAGTGACCCGAATACAGACTTTGGTTATCACTTCGTCTCACTTTGGAATAGACCGAACTCACCCAAGTGGCACTTCGGTTCATCCGAAGTCACACTTTGGTCTTCCAAAAATTTTCAATTTGAACCCTGAATTTTGTGATATTTACAGAATTGATCCAAAAGCTTCAAAATTTAAACAATTTTCCAACAAACCTTTGATCATTCAAGATGAGCTTGATGATTTTCAAGACCTGTTGATCGAAACTAAAATCAGAAAAAAATCGTTTTGATTTTTATAAAATTTTCAAACACGCCGAAAATCTTTTTGAATATTTACAAGATTATGCTAAAACACGCCTAAAATCTTTTTAGATTTTCAGATAATGAAAAATTAACCAAACAAAAATGAAATACGGATAACTTAAACTTTTTGTTAGACTGTTTCATACGCGAGATCATATCAGACACACTTCAATTTCAAAATTAATCAGCATGCAAGCCAAGTCGATCGAGAATACAACTTGTCAGTTTATTTCAGCTTAGGTAAATCAATTTTTATAGCTTTTTGATATATTATCGGTATGATTTATCGAGCACATACAATGTGAAAACCCACACAATCAGGAATACTGGCAACATAACTTATTCATGTTTTTGTATTTTTACACAGAATCTGATTTTCAACAAAGGTTTATCTTTCTTGGTGTTTCATGCAAAAATAACGCAGAACCCTAAACAAACAACAATCAGGCCGGCCTTATGAGCACGCATAGAAAGTCCAATTGTTTAGTAAAACAAGCAATAGAAAATAAAGCAGAAATTATATAAACCAACAACAATCAGGTCGGTACTTCCATAAACGCAGAGAAAGTCTAATGGATTATACGAAACACCAAAGAAAATAAAGCAGAACCTCAAGTGAACACCAATCAGGTCGATATTTCGATATGCAGAGACATGCTAGTCACTTGAGAAAACAAAGAAAATCAAACAACTTTAAATCTATGCAAAATGAAAACATGCGTACACCAGAATATCTCTTATTCTGTTTTTGTTGTTTTCATATTTTAATTGCCAAAGTCACACAGTATCCATCATGATGTTACATCACAATTATCAAGCAAGCATTTAAGTTGATATCATACTAGCATATATCAGATTTTCCTTAGCACATTTAACTAGCCGGACAAGTACCTACAACCTTTATCTCTATTTTATCCATGGTTGATAACGTATGCTGATGTAATATCACTTCCCGCTACGTAAGATCAATTTCTCACTTTGATTTTTTCAATTTTCTTTTAATTTTGGCATTTTTCAAATTTTTTATGCTTTTCTGATTTTCTCCCCCAAAAATACAAAACATTATTTTTGGATTTCTTTTTAATGAATAAAAGCAAACAAAACTAAAATGCAACATAAATCAAAAATTGATCAACCGATAATTACTCTGCTTGAGATTTTTGAATGTCGTTGATTTGCAAAAGATATTTGAAGCAGGTTTTATCAAAAGCCTTTGTAAATAAGTCTACTCTTTGAAAATCTATGTGGATCTTTTGCAAATCAATGAGGTGTTTCTCATAACAATCACGTATGAAGTGATAACAGATGTCTATATGCTTTCTTTTAGAGTGATGTACGAGATTCTTATTAATGCAAATTGCGACGGAATTATCTATGTGTATGGGAGTAGTAAGAAAATTCAAACCGTAGTCTCTCATCTGTTGTTGTATCCACAAAACTTGAGAACAATAGCTAGCAGCTGATACGTTCTCGGCCTCTGCAGTGGATGTGGCTACTGACGTCTACCTCTTACACTACCAAGACACCAGCCTTTCACCCAAAAACTAACATTCGGCTATTATAGATTTGAAGTTTATCTTGCATCCGCTATAGACAGAGTCTGAATAAGTAAAAAAATCAAACTTATCATCATGAGTGTACCAGATCCTGAGATCAGTATTACCCTTCAGATAAGCAAAAATCCTTTTGACCGCATTTAGATGTGAAAGCTTTGGATTTGCCTGGTGCCTGGCACACAAATAGACAGCAAACAAGATATCACGTCTACTTGCCGATATATACATTAAAGACCCAATCATGGCACGGAAAGAGTTGCACAAACTTCTTCACCATCCTCATATGGTGAGAGGCCATGATTAACCTGTATCGGAGTTCCTGGAACACGAACATCGGCAATTTTGAATCTTGTCAAAATATCATGCACGTATTTCGTCTGATGAATGAAAATGCCTTGTGCAGATTGTTGTACTTGCAATCCAAGGAAGAATGCCATTTCTCCCATTGAACTCATCTCGAAACCAGTTTGCATCACTAGATAGGAAGGACGAGTGGAATACTTCATCTTGAACCCTAGATTCTCTAATGGCTAGCAATGCAACATTTCAACTTGTCGTCTTGTACGCACTCCTACTTCCAAATCACCTATGATATTTTCTTATGGATGGTAGGTGTAAGTTCGGAGCGTCGGATAAGTCGGAACTACAATAGTTTTATTCAGCTTGTTGACATGATCGTCCTCAACCACAACAGTATCATTTGAACTTGACTCAGGTTGCGGGGCCGGAATATCAACAGGCTCCGATTGAGCCTCATGAAATTCATTTTCTTCATCTGAAGACGTATCATACACTGCTTAATTTGTGGACCCCGTCACTTCATCTTTCGTTGGCACATTCGGAGTTGTCGAAGACGGGGTATGCATAACTGGTGCTTCATCTTGTAAATCAATGTAAATTGTTGCCAATTGTTCATCGGTTAGCCCCTTTTTAGAATCAAATGAATCAAATAAAGCTTTGTAATCAAACATCCAATCTGGTCCAACTCCTTTGGGTGGTAAATTATGTGGTTGACAGTCAACGTGTAACCACTCTTCCACTGCACCAGTCGTTGTATTAAAGACTCTCTTTTTAGGATTGGCATAACCGATAAAGAATCCTTCCAATGCCTTCTCGTCGAACTTACCAGCACTCTGTAAGATCGTGCGGGGAGACCCAAAAGGTTCCAGATACTTCAGATTCGGCTTGTGGTTCTTCAACAGCTCATAATATGTTTTACCAAGCCGTTTAACTATAAGATCCCTAATCAATACATAACATGCTGTACTAACGGCCTCTTTCCCGAAATTAACCTGAAGCTTTGAGTCAGCTAGCATGGTTCTCACCGTCTCAATAATTGTTCTATTCTTTCTCTCCGCGACACCATTCTATTGAGGTGTGTATGGTACACTGAACTCATGAACATTATGCTTCTCCAAACCAAATAACCCTACTTTGGTGTTCTTAAACTTCGTGTCGTTATCACTGCGGATTCTACGATTCAACTTGTAATAAGATTCTAGTGTATTGATCAAGTTGATAAGTGCGTCAGGTGTTTCGTCTTTTTTCAACAGAAAGTTCACCCAAGAAAATCTAGATATTCGTCTGTTACTACCAAACAATACCACTTGCCTAATATGCTTCGTTTGTTTACATGACCAAACAGATCCATGTGTAGTAGTTCAAGCAGAACAGTTTGAATGGTACTTCTTCAAAGGCTTTCTCTTTTGTTTCCCCTTTTTACAGCTCACACACACGTCATTGAATATAAATTTATTATCAGGGACTCCTTCAACCAGACATTTTCTAACCAATTCATTCATCTTTCTGTAATTGATGTGACCCATGCGGCGATGCCACAAAACAGAATCTCTTTCATAGCTTTATACACGAAACATTGACCAACCACAATAGCTTTAGCACAATTCATGTTCAACACATATAGATTGGACATTCTCGGTGCTTTCATCATTATCCACTCATCGGGAATCTTAAATCCGGGTTTCAAGATAAAGCACCCTTAGGTTTCTACTGCTCTCTCTGTTTATTTGAAGATGATGCTTCAAAAACTTTCAAGATAGATTTTAACTTTTAAAATTCTCAATCTTGTTTCTTATCATGTTTTACATTTTTAAAACCAAAAACAGATGGCTTTCAGTCGTTATGAATCTGACCTTTATCATCAACAATTTGATCCAGCAGAGGTAGGTTTGTTTGTACTATCAGATACTGAACTAGACTTTCAAGACTTTTCTTTTAACAAAGGACAATTCTTGTACATATATCCCCATTTCTTACACTTAAAACAACGACGTCGGTCAGTAATTGTGACGCCCGCTCCCAGATTTGGCGCCAGGAGGGGTCATGCTTCGGATTTACTCATGAACACATGGCACAACAGAGATATTTAGCAGCGGAAAATTAAAAACTTTTATTTATATAAGCCAAGTACTACAGTTAAAGAGATATTGTTCATAACTACAACTAATTATAATAATGAAAACTATAACTAAGCCAGCTTGCCATAAACTCTTCCTTGATAGCTTTCCCGATTATCCCGTCCTCACAAGATCTATGCCTTTACTTCTAAACGTCTCTGCTGAACCTATCATACATACTTTTAAAAAGTCAGCTTACGCTGGTGAGTTCTTCAGGTTAGTTCAATACCATTTTAAGTGGTTACCTCGTTTTCGGAACACACATACACACACACACACACACACACACACACATATATATATATATATATATATATATATATATATCACATATAAATTCTAACACGTATTCTCTATGATAATATTTCAAACTATCTTAACCGTGACCCTAGGCTTAACTTCTAGGTCACTATATTTATCTTACTATTCTATTACGAGAAGCCCTGCCACTGCATTCTCTAGCGCACCCTTATATTTAGCTTCACCTTTGCGTACGCCAAAGGTCTGTCTTCATGCTGCATGTGATAATATCTATTACTTATCTAATAAACCAGTGTTGGACCTTTGACACATAACCTCGTATAAATAATGCTCTGTCTTTTGAGTGTAAACGCCATTGCTGCAAATTTTAAATCGTCAGGCTCATCCGCATATCTTCATTCATATTGAGATCATCTAGCTCGATGGCTTTCAATTGTCCTAAGGAAGACATAATCCTAAGCTGTCCAATGTAGCTTGATTACGGGATTCCTTGACAATGCTTCTCCTATTCAATGCTAGAATTCTTTTTTATGTAGCTTGTCTGATCATCATGTGGATTCTTCCTACCATTTGTTGAAGTACAGCATCTCTATGACGTAAGTTCTTCTTGTCCTACTCCGAACTTCCGTACTCCTAATGCTTCTTCTAGTTTAGACGATGGTTGACAAAGCGATCTTCTTGCCTATACCTATAGTACTTGGTCGTTCCCGTCCTTGTATTCTCGAATCGATTCTCCTTGCACTCGTACTTTCTAATCTTGTCGTTGATTCTTGATCCATCTTGTGGTAACATCCGCCATTCTTCTTTGAACTATTCCTAACTTCAACTGCTTCTGTTTCGAGTTTTCTAGCCTATCGCCTATAGTGATTACCTATGTTCTACCAAAGATAGCAACGTAGCTTGGAACGTTGTTTCCACTACTTCTGCTATAGCAACTCTCATTTCTAGTTCACCATGGTTTCGTCTATCTTTAATCGTGTCTTCGGGTGCCTTGCTTAAGGTGACATTTCAGAACTTATGTGATGTAGATTCTCCAAATTTTGAATTCATGATAATTATACGTGCACTTATATAATTATGATGCGTTCAAAACCAAGTTACTTTTCACCGCACTCATCCCTAGTGTCCACGCTTTACTTCTTTGTTTTTGCCGATAATTCTAAGTTAAAATCTTCTTCGGATCTTCTTTGTGTTACTAACCAGATATCACATTTATTAACTAACCTACCCCGCACTTCGCCACATAACAGTTAGTACTTAGGATTTGTTTATTTGGAGAATACCAAATTACAGTGGCCAACCGCAATAATGGCAAATGCCTAATTCCTTGCTACCTTTGAAGAGGCCCATGTAACCTTCTTGCCTTTTTTCACGTCGGATCATGCTCCATGCAAGCTGACTATTCCCACTATCAGAAAAACAGTATAAGCCCGGGCCCTTTAAATTCATGAATTTCCTTTGTAGAAGGCCTGAATTTAGGAAAACAGTTGTGATTGAATGGGGGAAACCTGTCCAAGGGTGTAATATGTTCAAGGTGGTTAAAAAGCTTCATGCTCTCCGTGCTATGGCTAAAAACCATGGTTCCCTTGCTATGAAAATTGACTCTATCAAGTTGGAACTGGGCAGGATACAAACGGAGGTTGCCAATTATTCTTTTAATAGATACTTAAGAGAGGAAGAAGAAATGTACACTAAAAGTTTGAATCAATTATTTATTGAGGAGGAACTTCTACTGAAACAAAGAGCTAAGGTCAAATGGCTTCGTGAAGGTGATCAAAATACCAAATACTTTCACAATCTGGTCAAAGCTAGATGCAATCGAAATAAAATCCCATCAATCTTAGATCAACATGGGGCCCTGCATGAAGGTGATGAGGTTGGAAATGCTTTCGTTCGTTATTATGAAAGTTTATTGGGCTCCCGCATAACCACTGATCTTATACAATCGCCGTTGGACTTGTTTACTCGTCAACTTCCTGTCGATGTTGCCAAAAATATGGTTCGACCAATCAGTGATGATGAAATTAAGAGTGCAATGTTCGATATTGAGTCGGAGAAAGCGCCGGGGCCTGATGGTTATTCATCGAAATTCTTTAAATCTACTTGGGATATAACTGGCCTGGACGTGTGCATGGCTGTCAGAGATTTTTTTCATAATGGTAAACTATTAAAACAGGTGAATACTGCCCTTATCTCGCTGATTCCTAAGTCCATGACCCCGAAATCTGTCTCTGAATTTCGTTCTATAGCTTGTTGTAATGTTCTTTACAAATGCATCACCAAAGTGCTATGTGAACGAATGAAAGATGGGTTGACTCATATTATTGATGACTGTCAGAGTGCATTTATTCCAGGTAGGATGATTTGTGATAACATACTGCTTATCCAAGAGCTAGTCAGGAACTATCATAGGAACCGTTCTGAAGCTCGTGTTGCTCTTAAAATAGACCTTCAAAAGGCCTATGACACTGTCTCACACGAGTTCATGGAACAATGCCTTCGCTACTTTGGTTTCCGCCCGGCCATGAAAGACTGGATTATGACATGTCTTACAACCGCCTCATATTCACTCAATATTAATGGTGAGGTGCACAACTTTTTTAAGGGACAAAGGGGCTTGAAACAAGGGGATCCAATGTCCCCCTACTTGTTCACCATTGTTATGGAAGTGCTGAATCTCATGCTTAAAAGGAGAATATAGCAAAATGGTAATTGTACATACCACTGGAAGTGCAAAGAGCTTATGTTAACACACCTCTGCTTTGCGGATGATTTACTAATGTTTTGCCATGCCGATGCGAATTCTGTGAAGGCCCTGAAAGAAGCTTTACAGGAATTTAGTAATGTTTCTGGTTTGCTGCCCAACATGGACAAAAGTACTATGTACTTTGGTAATGTCATAACCCGAACCCAAGAGACAATCAAAGCCATTTTACCGTTTAGAGTTGTCCAGCTCCTTGTGAAATACCTTGGAGTCCCTCTCCTCTCTAAACGCCTTTACTCCAAGGATTGCAAATGTTTCATTGACAAGGTGAAGGTGAGGATTAATGATTGGAACAACAAGTTCCTTTCATTTGCGGGCAGTCTACAACTCATAAAATCTGTACTATCCTCGTTACATGTGTATTGGGCATCGGTCTTCACACTGCCTTCCAACATTGTGGACGAGATTGAAGGCCTTATGAGGAAATTTCTGTGGAGTCAATCTGAACAACACCGGGGCAAAGCCAGATTTCCTTGGGCTGACGTGTGCAGGCCTAAGTGTCAAGGGGGGCTGGGAATTAAGTCCCTCAAGCACCACAATACTGCCCTCATGGCCAAGCACATTTGAAATATCATTAATAACAAACCTACAATCTGGGTTTGATGGATTAAAGCTCACAAAATCAAAAATGACCATTTCTGGAGGATAAAAGTTGATGATGGAGCTAGTTAGAGTTGGAGGAATATCATGCACCATAGAACCATTATCCATCCCTATTGTGCTTCTCAGATTGGTGACGGGAAAACGACATCTGTTTGGTACGACATTTGGCACCCTTTCAGTCCTCTTGGAGAGGTGATTAGCCCGAGGGAGATAAACAATGCTGGTCGCCACTTGAACTCGAATGTTTCTGACATTGTTCGATATGGTACTTGGAATTGGCCATTGGAATGGACTCACAAATTTCCATTCCTATGGGAGTTCACTCCCCCAGTGCTTAACCTGACCATCCCAGATACTATTAAATGGAAGTCTAATGATAATTCCTTAAATGATTTCACCACAAAAAAGGTTTTTGAAGATATCAGTTGGCTGAACCCCATCATTCCTTGGCACAAAACTGTTTGGTTCACCCAATGCATCCCGATACATGCCTTTGTTTTATGGTTGGTAATCCAGCACATACTCCTAACGCAAGATCGATTGAGAATTTGGGAAATTCAACAAAGCCTCATTTGTGCCATCTGTGAGTGTGTTAATGATAGCCACAATCACCTTTTCTTTACTTGCAACTACCCCTCTCGGGTTTGGAAGGCTATGTGTACTATGGCCAATATTGACACCACGACTAGGAACTGGAACGAATGGATTGAATATTTTTTGGTTCAACATTGGAGCTCATCAATAGGCTCAATCATCAAAAGGTTGGTTATTGCAACGGTGATATATTTCATATGGCAGGAGAGGAACTTACGCCTTTTCCAGGGTCAAAAACGTAGCTGTGGTGATCTGATTAAGGTGATCAAGGAGCACATTCGTAACCGACTAATTGGGTTGAGGATCAAAGTCAACAAAGATGCCATCTTGGCTAGTGAACGATGGGGATTTTCTCTTAGTAACAAGCAGGATCTCCCTACCACAACTCAAGTCTTACAAGTGCATACTTTCCTTTACCATCCTTCGCTATTTGAGGCTGGTTTAATTCATGGGACCCCCCACCATCCAAAAAGCAGAAATTTAACATCAACCTGGGATGGGAAATTTTTAGTACATGGGTGTCTGATGTCACCAAATTGAAATGGGTGGGGGGTCTTACTTGGGTAGACAAGGGATGGGTAACAGGGACTGGGGATTCCCACGTAGAATGTTTAAAAATGGCGGGAGAATTGATAATAACTCCTCATGGAATGGGCTTTTGGATTGGTTGGGTTTTAAAATGGCATTGGGCTTACCACTCTGATGAGCACTATTGGAGTGATGATGGGCATTTGAATGGGTCCAGGATAACCCAAACTAATTATGTGATACGTGGGAAACTTTGCATGAGAGTTATTAAATTTGCATTTATGGGTTGGTTTAAAAGAGGCAAATTAGGGGAATGGAGTATCTGGTGGGGTGACGTCTTTATGCCCCTAGCTGTTACCTATGGAATTGACAGATGGAAAATGGAGCTGTGGCACCACCTCTTACCGAGGGACCAGTCCTGTTCTGATAACCTTTATGAAATTGAAGGACTAGATACTAAACAATGGGGCACTTCGGTGAATGCTGAGGCCAGTTTGCAACTTGGAACTGACGGGGTGACTTGGTCACAACTTGGTACTCTCATGCATACCCATGCACATTATCTAGGAGGGGGAAATCAAACCGGGCCATCTATATTGATGTTGGGCCATATCAAATGCTTGGGGTAGTCATCAAGTTGTTTATACCACTATCCAGATCAAATACACCTAACACACATGCACTACTTAAATTTGCTCCAATGGCCCTCGTAATCACAATTGATTTGGGGATCATTTATGCTTTTCTTGATTGGTGACTAGGTATGAGGTGGCACAGTCGGTGCACCATCCCGGGAGATATAAGGTCGGACCATGCCGGGTCTCATAGGACACTATCATCCACCGCTAAATATTTTGAATTTTGTAGAACCATTCGCCGGAATGGAAACCCACAGTTACATATTGAGTCAGCCAGTTATTATCTTCATTTTGAGTCTTTTAATTGGGATACAATTGGGAAATATTTGGGTTGGGCTGCCATGCTTTATGATGTTGGGCCACAAAAAAGACGATGGGTAGTCACCTGGTATTTCATAATACCTTCCAGTTCCACAACACGAGGCACACTTGCACTTTACTTACTAAACATCATGTTAATCATGTTCTTTTTATCTAAAGGAGTGGTCAATTCTGCGTGTATTGATTGGTGGATAGGTGATGTTGGGCATCCGAGATGCATTAACCCTGGAGAGATAAGGTTGGTTTGCACCGGGTCTTATAGGACGTTATTATCCACCCCAAAATTTTTTAAATTTTCTAGATCCATTCACCGGTGCAAAAACCCATGGTTTAACACGAACGAGTCAGCTTTTCTTGTTTCCATTTTTGAGTCTTTTTTGGGGCATACTTGGGGGATATGGGGTGGGATGCCTAATCCGTGGGCTAACTGGGGACAACCACCTTGGTATGAGTGGTTAGGAGATTTGAAAGCTATGGAATGTCGAGGGATTTTACAAAGGTTTAAAGGAAATAACATGTCTCTATACAAGCAAAATGATCAAAGATGTCACTGCCATGTTTATTACCAAGAGCTGATGGGCCTATATGGCTATAAAATCCAAGGAGAGACTTACATGGGTTAGGCTGGGCATGTAGGTGGCCAAAAAATGAAGAAACTAAGGCTACATATGGGCCTTAGTGCCGGCCCACCCGCATGCACAATTTCTGAGTGGAAAGATGGGGCCTGTTTTTCTGAGATTTGGAGACATAATTATTCTTGGGCCGTGGAGCCCAATATACACATTCGCAGCAATAAAAAGAGGGCCGAGAGGATCGGTCAAATAGAAGCTTCGAGCCCAAAACGAAAATCCAAATGCATTTCGTGGGATTTATGTCTTAGGTACACTTGCAAAATCAAGCCAACCAACAAGACTCAACATTGGAGGGGGACCAAACACACTGTTTCAAAGAAGAATAGAAGACAACTTCAAGGACGTCTAAATTCTTTTTGTATTCATTTTCTTAGTATGTTTCATAGTCAAAGAACTCTATTTAGTTATTATCGGGCAGGGTTTGTGTGTTTACAACCTTGGCTTGATGGACAGTTAGACTGGACCTTGGATCCTAGGTTGGGTAAAAAACTCAACTAGGCGCCTGTTCCTTTGTATTCTTTCATTATTTTTTAATAAATTTTTACCAAGGGCATTGCCCTTTTCCAAAAAAAAAAAAGTCCTACCTATTATGTTCCTTATGCATTTTACACAAGCTACCGTGGCTGGCATCTATATTTCCTATCTCAACTTACTCTACCCAGAGTTCTAGTTTAAGTCTAGGTACCGCGCTTGTACCTAAATCTCTTAAACCAGGCTCTGATACCAACTTGTGAAGCCCACTCTCAGACTTGGCGCCAGGAGGGTTCACGCATCGGATTTACTCATAAACACATGGCACAACAGAGATATTAAGCAGCGGAAATTTAAAACTTTTATTTATATAATCCCAGTAGTACAGTAAGAGAGATATTGTACATAACTACAACTAATTATAATAACGAAAACTATAACTAAGCCAGCTTGTCACAAACTCTTTCTTGATAGCTTTCCCGATTATCCCGTCCTCACGATATCCATGCCTTTACTTCTCAATGTCTCTGCAGAACCTAGCATACATACTTTTAAAAAGTCAACTTACGCTGGTCAGTTCTACCGTTTAGTTCAAAATAATTTTAAGTGTTTACCTGGTTTTCATAACACACACACACACACACACACACACACACACATATATATATATATATCACATAAATTCTAACACGTATTGACTATGATAATATTTCACAATATCTTAACCGTGACCCTAGGCTTAACTTCTAGGCCACTATATTTATCCGACTCTTCTATTATGAGAAGCACTGCCACTGCATTCTCTAGGGCACCCCATTGGAGAAGCAGTGACATCCGTACACGGTACTCTATGGCACCCCCATTGGGCAGCAGTGACTCCTCATTCTTACCAGTAACCCTAGGCTTATCTTCTGGGTTACCGACTCTTCCTATAAGAAAACCTGACACTACATTCTCTAGGGCACCCCAATTGGAGAAGCAGTGTCGTTTGTACATGGTACTCTAGGGCACCCCCATTGGAGCAACAACGATTCCTCAACTCTAACCACAAACTTTATACATTACTCTATTAGGTCATTTTCTCGTCTTAATGACTTAATCTCTTATCAGGTATAATACCTACCCCTAGTTAAATAACCATATGCTTTAGGTTTGTTATTAAACAGTGATAAGGTATTCATATACTGCAACAAATGAACATCCCCTAATTTACCGTAGGTGTATGTATATAGAATGTACCAGTGGTCTATCCTCCACACTTCCAATATACCGGGTAACATATAATATTATGTATATATGTAGGATGTGTTGGGATTTGGCAGTGGTATTCGGGTCGCCCGGTGACATATTTTAAAATTACGTGACCGATAGATTAATAGTTTATAAAAGAGTTTACCGAATTAATTTATGATTACTTCTGTAGCGCAGCGGCATAAGATTATATATATAAATATATATATACATATATAACAAATTATATATATTAAAAACTATTTAATCAATTAACACAAATACCAATGCGCAACAGGATCCGATTACCAAACACGCAAACACAGAAATAAATAAATAAATAATCTAAACTAATAGTGAGTTTAGATATACCTTGGCGGTGTTGAACAAACGTTCGAGACACCGAGTTTCAACGAACGAAGCGCTAGGTTGAAACGGAACGAACCACTTTCGGTCTCAGACGGTTGTCGCGTATCGCGATTATTCTCGTGGTCCAGTGTCGCGTACCGCTACGGGACGGCGTTTATGACTCGTGGTCATCACGCATCGCGAGAGTACGTCTTGACAGATGTCCCGTCTCGCGAGACTACGAGATCAATCAGATTCAGATCTGATTGCAACCAGAGACGGCGCACAACGAAAAAGCATCAGACTCACGTCGACGGGCGTCGGTCATGTGACGGCGTGCGATCCGCAGTGGTGGTGGTGGTTGACGGCGGTGACGACGGAGAACGGCGGCGGTGGCGGCGTCGAGTTTCACGGTGGTGATCGGCAGGTTTTCCGGCGGCGATTGGCGGCGAACCGAGCGACGGATCAAGGCGTACGAGGCGGCGATCTCTAGACCGTAAGGCGGTCTACGGGCGTTGACTGACGGAACACCCTAACTAGCAACCACCACCAAGTTATGGTGGTGCGAAGATGGCCACTGGATGACGGCGGTGGCAAGATCGACGAAAAATGGCATCGCCGTTTTTTTTCTTTTCGTGGGGTTCGTACGAGAGAAGAAAGACTAATTTTCTTCTTTCTTTTTTCTTTTTGATTTGGCCGTCGACCTCAATTGGGGTGATTAGGGTTAATCCCCTAATCATCTAATATTTATTAGATGACCATTAATTTGCGACGGGCCCCTCTCGAATATAAAGCCCATCTCGTACGCGAGCCCACGAGTTAACGTTAGTAAATATTTCACTAACGTATAACTCGACCGTGAATTTAAATAAAACACTTTTATTTAAATATCGTTCACCCTTTATTATTAAGCCGGTAATAATAATATTATTGATTATTAATTATTTATAACTATTATAAATAATATATATAATCAAACGTTTCCGTTTCTTTTACCGGTTAACTCGTAAGCGGGTTTAGAGTTCGTTGCACCCGGTGTAACTCTTACGGGTCGTAACCAGGTCAGGTTCAAGATTTGTCGGGTCAGGACACATAATATTTAACAATCTCCCACTTGGACTGATCGCGACAAGATCTAAGAAACAGACAGAGGTGCTCTAGCTACACATGATTGTCCCAACCAGTTATGACACTTCAAGTCAACAACCAAGGCATATCTGTTGAGAGCAACTGATATTAGACTTGTGGTAATTCGAAGTCATTGTATCCCTTCCGTATATGACATCAATTGAACGATGGGCATGGATTCAATTCATTCCCATCTCATGTTCAATCATTATGTTTCTCGATATAGATTCGAAGTGGTCCAAAGCAAACACACAGTAGGTTTGGGTAAGGCCTTACACTTTACACTTGGAATCAACGAGGGCGCCACGATGTCTAGCTGTTGCATGATTAGTGCAAGGGTACAGAATCCCATCTCGACTACATGCAGCTCCCACTGAACTTCAGATCCATTCCCAAAAGTAACCGTTATGAGTCGCAGTTACGCGACAACGTTAAGCTACAATCAAAGAACAGTCTTTGGTAAAGGGGAGGTCGCTCATGTATCTCAGGTCTAAGAACACTAATGAGTATACCAATAATTAAATCCATCTAATGATTGAATCCATGAAGATGGTTTGATGCGAGTTACGTACAACATCATTCCACAATGAGGTCTATGAGTCTAGATTGTCAACCACTGAGTCCAGAGTCAGAATAGTCTTACTTCAGATTCGTTCCCACGAGTCTGAACGACTACGGACAGTCTAGAATAATATATCTATTCCTCAGATTCATTATGAAATGATACATGTGAATTTGGATTGTCAATGTTTTGAGTCCAAAGTCACAAGTAGTCTCCCATCAGATTCGTGTCCACAATTCTGATCGACTGTGAGGAATAATATGCACTTATTCATGGATTTAAACGTATTAAAATCGAACACAGTTATAGAATTTAGCTTTTACGTCTAATCCTTTAGAGGAAGCCAATTGATAATGTATAACTGTTAGAGTTCGTACATCCAATACTAGTTCAAAACATACATTTAGTGTATATTGGTCGAACATCATTTGTATGAGGTTAATGAGTCTTAAAATTCATTTTTTTACCAACCAGGTTTTGAAATGTGCTATCATTTTGGTTATCCAATATTTCATAGTTTCAGTATTTCTCTGAATAGTGGAATTTCCTCAAAGTGTGCTGGTTTTGTGATCATAGTGATCCTTGGTATTCACCACAGTTACTGTGTGATCACAATGTCTTGTTTGGTTAAAACTCTAACCATGTCAAGAATCCTTCTGAACCTTTCAGACAAGCAGCAGTTTAATGTCACTTGAGTTTGGCTACTTAATTTAGATTTAGTTGTGGAATCTGCCACAATGTAAAATCTTTATTATGAGCAAGAGATGTCTTGGTCAGTCATGAAAACTCGTAGTAGTGTATTTCTACACGGTGAATGTTAATACCAATGCAACTTAGTGTATTGTGTTCAACAATTCACGATATCAATGTAACTTGCGTACATTGATTTTTCCCCTTTTGTGTCCATAGTGTAACCCTGTACAGTGACAACCTCAGTGTAACTCTGTACAGTGATCTCTCCATTTTGATGTCATTAGTGTAACTCTGTACAGTGACATCTTTGTTTAATCACATATTCAATGTGTGATTTATATTGCCCCAGAAGTTGCTTATACCTGTGGATCTCTATCCATTAAGAAACTTCTTTTTAATTCTTTGTACCATAAAATCCACATTATGTAAAATCACATAAGGATTTTATTCTATCTTTCAGTATATCATCGTCATACGGGTGAGGATTGATATAGTGCTCCCACTAGCCTTTATGTAAACACATCAATTATGGCATTAAGCCATTGTCAGATTCAAGATCTGATATTGCAATTTTTAAATTTGCAAGTGTGTTTAAATATGTATTTCCTGCTTAATGCAACAATCTTTTGTTGGTCAGGAAATATGCGAACAATGGATTTGTGACTCTTGAACTACTTCAAGATCAACGTCCTTTCTTCTAGTTCCAGTTAAATAACTCGGGAACTTAACCTTCCATTTCAGAAGCCAGAACACAACTTTCTATCTTCTGTGTGGAATTAGAATTCCATATGGATGGTGGAAGTAGTATCCATTGTTATATGTAGTATCTAACGAGAATAAATTCTCATTGTCAAAAGACATTCGATACTAGATCTATCAAGCGAGTTGTGATGAAGAGAGTGAAACTCAATAGGGGTGTGTATGGCAAATACTTCCTATATATCATCTTTCAAACGTTGACAAGCATCGTTTGATTCCTATCATGTGCTCAGGCCAAGGCCGTGCACGTAGGACCAGATTAGTGAAAAATCTTTCACATATCTTAAGATGATTTTAGGATTCGTCAAGCTTAGGTATTCTTTATTACGATCAGACTTAGAATTGTGATCGTATTTGTAAAGCTGGTTCTTTGACTTCATTTTGAAATGTTCTTGTACAATTCAAGAACTTTCATTGATTCTTATAACCATAAGCATATTCACTATGATTACCGTCATAGTTATGAAGTAACTTTTACGATTCTTGTTATATGGTCTTTCTAGGTTTGCCAACACAAGAGTGTCTAAGCCTAGGAAGAACATTTAACAGTTCACTCGAATGAGTGAAGGGTTTGATTGTGAGTTCGTGAAAGCATGACACATATTAGGAAACTTAATCCCATGGTGGATCATAGGATCCAGTTGGGCCGTATCCTTTTATGCATGTCTTTCTTACACGAATAAGTCACAAACAAGAATCATTAGAACCAGGTATGTTTCATAAAAAAACATCAACTTATGTTATTAGTCTGATATAAAATCAGTGAAAAGCAAAGTATTAATCCCAGACGAGCTAGGTCAAAACAACCACTTGTTTTAAATACTACCAAGGAGTGAAAGACATGATTGAAAGCAAATGGCCTAAAAGGGTAATTCGAATCATGTGTCCCTCAATTAAGCTTTTCTTATTTTCACGTTCCTACAAGGCATGCATGCATGCGTTGGAAAAACCCGTGAAAATCTAATAACATTAGTTTGAATACCAATAGAGAAGTCTAACGTTCTCCATTTTATTTGAGCTTAACAGGGTAGTGTATAGTACCCGATTTGTTGTTTGGAGCACTGGTGCTTATCATGAAGAGGCAGCAATGATTGTACAAATCTTTTGCCATGGCCGTTGATGCCAGATGATCACAGCCTTTTATTGCCCTTAGAGTCGATACTCTTTTCTTGGTACGGGGCTTTTAAACACGGTAGCAATCACCTATGACGCACGAAGTGTCAATTGAGCATAATGCTATCAACTGGTTGAACTTTTCACTAAAGCACACAATATTTACTGGTTATATAGTAGTGAAAAGGTATAAGCCCCGATACTCGTGGGGTAACCAAGTTGAATCAGGTGATACTGGTACCCTTTCATCTTAATGACATGGCCCTATGGAGAAGAGCCTTGCATGGAGCTCTTCTCCATCGAGAAATGAAACCTGCAGTTAAGCTTGTTTGTTATGTCATTGATAGTCAAGTCTTGCATTTTGCTGACTATCAGGAAACATGCGAGCCTGCATAATACTATCTACCTTAGAGGTGTTAGTGTTATGTTATTTAATCCAGGCGCGTTGTATTCCTATAAGGAACACAACTACGGCGATTGGGCTCTTCAAGACATAGATTTTATGAAAAAATGTCAGAACATTTTCTGAGTTTGTTTCAATAAGATGAAAGTTGGTGTTATTTGATTTGTCCTACTGGAGGACTGATTTAAAAAAGGAGAAGGGATTTGTTTCATTAGTCGTTATGAAATGATAAGAAAAGCACAATACATTAGTATTTTCGATGTAAAGTATTTTCTTATTATAAATTGGTAAGATTTATTTTATAAGAAAATTGAGAATTCGATTAGACAAGTTTACTTGAGACCGCCAAATGAGCCTCAGGAGCAAATTCGCGTAACCAAACTGACAGCGGGTGTTAATTGCGAAATCACAATCACAACTCTCGATATGAGGCCGCTATATACATACTTGTATATTTTGCGATACGTTTAGCCTCATCCGTGCCCACTTTAGCAATACACACCCGTAGCGCGGTGTTGAAATACTCCAACACTACGAACATATACATCTAAAGTGATAGTAATCCTAAATGGTCGATGCGACGGACACGGTGTTGAAATACTCCAATTTCCTCGCCTCAGAAGGTACCCTCGGCACCAAGTGCGGTGTTGAAATACTTCAACACTGATGCTCCGGTTAATACGTTCCAAGTTCGACTTGAGATAGGATGGCACGAACTATCAGTTTTTTAATTACCAGATAGGGATATTAAAATCAATTTTAAAATTGGTGATCGTTGGACACAATCGATAAACCCTATCATCACTCGGGACATTTATTTTAAATAACCTATTATGTAAAATTACAACTAGGTTGTCGCGAGTTATGTAACCAGTTAAAAGTTAATAAATGACTTATTAAGTTTGATTGAGTTTTTCGAAAATGTCAAAACTCATTAAGGTGGTTACATTAAAATTTAGGTCAAGTTGTAAAGGCTTTTAGAACTTGAAACCTATTGATTGTATTCTCAGTTTTAAAACCATTTTTAAAAGGATTTCGGTGTTTTAGTTGGCGTGTAATACCACTATTAAACCAAGCAACCAAAACAAGCAAAACGAATATGTATTCGGCCATTAGGGTTTTGGTCTTGCTAGAGCCTTTTAGCGAGACCAAATGGGTCACGGGACAAAAGTACAAAACAACCACAAGGCAGGCATCTTCATGTAGCGTGCATGTTTTGTAAGCTCCCACTGACCTTGAGACGCCTATTGACATCGATCGGATCTTCGGGTCTTCTTGATGACAACTTTTGCCAAAGTAGAAGATTTCGTAAAAGGAAAAACCTAATTACAATTTTGAACCCAGAAATGTGGGCCAACCCAAAGTCTAAACTATTATAACAATGGGCCAAAACAAGAGCCAAACCATAACAGTTAAATAATCACGCAACAGTCAAACAAGGGTCGGGCCGAATACATATAAAATACAATCAAAACAAATTGCAATTTTAATTGGTCAAAATAAAGTTGACCAAGATGCAATTTGATTATGCAATACAAATAAAATCTGATTCGTAACTTTCGGGCGTTTAACCCCAGTTTGCGAATCCACCGGTTTAAAATCGACCGGTTCCGATTTGCGCGTGGTAATCATGGCTCTGATACCACTGTTGGGATTTGGCAGTGGTATTCGGGTCGCCCGGTGACATATTTAAAAATTACGTGGCCGATAGATTAATAGTTTATAAAGAGTTTACCGAATTAATTTATGATTAGTTCTGTAATGCAGCGGAATAAGATTATATATATAAATATATATATACATATATAACAAATTATATATATTAAAAACTATTTAATCAACTAACACAAATACCAGTACGCAACAGGATCCGATTACCAAACACGCAAACACAGAAATAAATAAATAAATAATCTAAACTAATAGTGAGTTTAGATATACCTTGGCGGTGTTGAACAAACGTCCGAGACACCGAGTTTCAACGAACGAAGCGCTAGGTTGAAACGAAATGAACCACTTTCGGTCTCAGACGGTTGTCGCGTATCGCGATTATTCTCGTGGTCCAGTGTCGCGTACCGCTACGGGACGACGTTTATGACTCGTGGTCATCACGCATCGCGAGAGTACGTCTTGACAGACGTGCCGTCTCGCGAGACTGCGAGATCAATCAAATTCAGATCTGATTGCAACCGGAGACGGCGCAAAACGAAAAAGCGTCAGACTCACGTCGACGGGCGACGGTCATGTGACGGCGTGCGATCCGCGGTGGTGGTGGTGGGTGACGGCGGTGACGACGGCGAACGGCGGCGGCGTCGAGTTTCACGGTGGTGATCGGCAGGTTTTGCGGCGGCGATTGGCGGCGAACCGAGCGGCGGATCAAGGCGTACGAGGCGGCGATCTCTATACCGTAAGGCGGTCTACGGGCGTTGACTGACGGAACACCCTAACTAGCAACCACCACCAAGTTATGGTGGTGCGAAGATGGCCACTGGATGACGGCGGTGGCGAGATCGACGAAAAATGGCATCGCCGTTTTTTTTTCTTTTCGTGGGGTTCGTACGAGAGAAGAAAGAAGAATTTTCTTCTTTCTTTTTTCTTTTTGATTTGGCCGTCGACCTCAATTGGGGTGATTAGGGTTAATCCCCTAATCATCTAATATTTATTAGATGACCATTAATTTGCGATGGGCCCCTCTCGAATATTAAACCCATCTCGTACGCGAGCCCACGAGTTAACGTTAGTAAATATTTCACTAACGTATAACTCAACCGTGAATTTAAATAAAACACTTTTATTTAAATATCGTTCACCCTTTATTAGTAAGCCGGTAATAATAATATTATTGATTATTAATTATTTATAACTATTATAAATAATATATATAATCAAACGTTTCCGTTTCTTTTACCGGTTAACTCGTAAGCGGGTTTAGAGTTCGTTGCACCCGGTGTAACTCTTACGGGTCGTAACCGGGTCGGGTTCAAGATTTTTCGAGTCAGGACACATAATATCCAACAGGATGTACCAGCGGCGTATCCACCACATATTAATATAAGCAAATGCATCACATGTTCTCATATAATCATACATATTCACTAAACGTTTACTAACAACTCCCCTGTCACTTGTCCATCTAATTTCAAGCAAGAATATACACATCACATTATAATCAACATAATTGCATAACACGTATAAGTAATATAGCAACAACTTCATCATATAACACATATATATCAAGTCACAATTATCTTGAATATATTTTCACAAATATTGTATATATACCAGCCCAAAAACATTTAAAACATTTAATAGTGGCCTCATAGGACTCACTATATAAAATAGGGCTCGTAGAAACTCACCTTATATCTATAATCGGTTATTCAGACAAAATCTCTGTTATGGTCCACAATTAACCTAATCGCGTAATGGATCACATTAATGCAAGGTCATTATAAACAATACCTATGTTGGCTTATTTCTTTTAAGGCCAAAATGACCAAAATACCCTTATAGGCATAATAACCTTTTTATTGATAATATAAAGATGTGAATTCCTATAAGTAAACGCTCACCCTAGGATCGCCCAGTGAGGTATGCCAGGTCCTACTTGGGAATTATACGACACCCCCGCTTTGCCAGAAACCCTAGTGTACAGGTGCCTACCCTTCTGGTCCCCACAAACTTCTAAATATCCGATTAACTCGGTATCCTTAATACTTTATTATTTATTCATTTTAAACTCATATATACTTATTATATATATAAACCTGTTATAAGACCCAAAATCAAGTCCCAATACCCTCCGGATTATTTTAGATTAATTACTCATACTTAGAAACCCTAATTTCACGTATTTCTCGTTTTATTATCAAAACTCATTTTTATTTAAAGCCAACTTAGGATATTACCCATTATAAAATTTTATAAATCCTTTAAAATATCAAAGCTTAGTTTAGCATCGTTTGCTCAAAACCTATACCAAACCTTTTCCAATTGTGAAATAATCTTAGGGGTTCTTAAAACACATTATTTAAGATTACCTAAAAAAAATTCAGACCCTAATTCCAACACGATTACCCAATTTTTACAAAACAAGCTCAAGAACCCTAATTTTAACACATTTTTAGAAATCAATATTAGAGATCGATTTAGCCAAAACTAAAAGAGGCTCAACTGCAGAAAATCAGCTCTTGAAACCTCGTGTTTTTCTCACAATTGATCGATGAAGTTTCTGAACGGTTTAGGGTTTTAGGGAAGAATTTCGTAAATTGGTACTTGATTTGGGGCTGTTAACGACTCTATTTATAGGTACTGAGGACACACAAGGTTACTACAGCTGTCTATGGTGACCAATCGCTGAAATTGACACGAATCGGTTGAGATTGGCGAGCAAGAAAGGCCGTCGTTGCCGTTTTTACACCTGCTTCCGATGTACGAAGGTCGCGGATCGCGAAGGTTTTCTGGATGTGGCTAGATGTCCGCGAGCCACGTTTTCCGGCTAGAATATGCATTTTGTCATTTTTGGTCCTTCTACTTCTATTTTGTGCATTCTATGCCCTTATACTTTTATAGTCTTATCATTTTGTATACCAAAACATTATGGAACATATTTCTAACATTTTCTAAGGTTTCTAAGGCTCGGGATTCGTACGATAATATATATATACTTATATATATATATTTATTTATTTATTATTGCTAAATTATGATTTAGAACCCCTCTAACTTTATAATACTTATCATTTCATGTTATGAATCATATTAGGGTATTCTTTTAATAATTTCTAAGTCTTTGGATACTTTTAATGATAATTATAAACACGCATTTTGCCCGAATATATATACATTTTATCAGTTATTCCACCGTGTTATATTTAGATATGTATTCACTACGTATTTATCTATTGGGATTATCATCACCTATATTTCACATGTATTCACATATAAACACATATAACATGATCTTTCAAACACGTATAGCAATATCTTTCTAGTATATATATATATATATATATATATATATATATATATATATATATAATACTAGCTATGTGCCCGCACGTTGCGGCAGCGACAGTGTATAGCGTGTTATTCGTCTTCTGTTCGCGCGTTGCAGCGGCACAACAAACTACAACAAGGTATTTGTTTATTTGCTCGCTTGTTATGGCGGCACGACAATTTACATTGAGGCATTCGTTTTTTTAGAACTCAAACAAATAACAACGAACGCGGTACTTTTTTTAGTTTGTCAATCCTTTCTTGTTTTTTTTTTTTTTGAACAATCAACAAACGATATATTGTATTCGCGATGTTTTTTTTTTTGTTAGTTTAACCCTCTAGGTTCAATAATCAGAACCATACTCTTTCACTAACAATACTTTGCAAATAATTTAAAGGGGCTTGACTTTAAAGTCAAGGGGCTTTTAATAAAGAGATTTTAATAAATGAGCAAAGATCATAGAACATTTTGAAACAACATGCGACTATCATAAGTTCATAACCAATAAATGAACAAAGATCATAAAGCATTTTGACTTTACAACACGATATTCGTTACTATTAGCACGATGTGGCATGTCGAAAATTTATAATGCGGTACATGTTATAATGCGGTACATGCACGTTCGCGATGACAAAGACCCGGTTTCCTCTAATGATTCGATATGTAACATCACAATTAAATAATAATGAACATACGAGTCAAATGTCACCCATGACAAACAAGTGTTTCGTTATACTGGCCATATAGAATTCATCTTAATAAAGGAGTAGTTTAATTTCACTTAAGTAGCAAAAAAATATGAAAAGTAAAGCTATCCAAGAACCTAGTAAAAAAACAAACACAAAATCTTTAGTCTTCGCACCATCAATTCTTCCAATCTTAGCCTTCTTCTAGAGATCATCCTAACAACCTCAAAATAACCATCAAAACAATCAATGTCAGGCTAATAACTGTTGGAACTAAAATTTATGTGACTGGCGCCATCAAATATGTTTACCGAAGCATTCGACTGAAGAATCCATGTGAATTGATTCAGAGACTGGGTTGTGATGATCGAGGCTTGCGAGATTGGACCGAAGACCATTTTCTGGAAAAGTCAACCGTTCGGGTCAACGTAAAAGTCAACGGAAGATCGTTTCGAGCGAGTCAAGCTTCGTATTAATTAAATCAACTTTGATTGGACCGTTTTCTGTTGTCGGTTCAATGAAATCATTCGACTTGATTATCATCTTTCTTATCTGATTATCCTTGATTTATCTCGATCATCATCATCTCTTCGGGGTTTTCGAATCCGATCTTCGTTCTTGTTCAAAGTCATGATTCTTGAAGTGAAAATCGGTCCTGAAAAATGGTATCAGAGCAAGGTAACCGATCAGATTTCATCTCACGATGAATCTGGTCACTCGAATCTGGATTTTGAGCTTGAATAAGGTGAAGATAAGAAAACTTATTTTGGAGATTTTTTCAACTTTTTTCTTCTTTTTGGATGATTCTGGATAGATTCTGATGATATGGATGCTTGATTCGTGTTATGGAGTTCATCTTGATGTTATTTCATCTTTTACATGTTCAAATCTGGTGAGAAATTGAAGATCCGAGCTGTTTTTTCGTAACTGTTAGAGTTTTCCCGTTTTTGGGGTTTTTGAAGATTTTTGAGCTTGATTCTTGGTTTTCTGGGCTTTTCTTCATGGATTTGGATGAAGTAAGGTATGATTCTCAGTGGAAAACGTATTCCGGATCCATTGGAAGCATCGATTTCGTCTAAATCTCAACCAGTTTGGGCAGATCTAGGAAAACACACACTAGTGTGTGTTTCATGGTGTTCTTCGTGTTCTTGAGGATTTCCAGATTTGGAGGCTGTTTTTTATCCGATTTGCTACTGTTTGTGGAGTGTTGGTGGCCTCAACATTGTCATGGATGGTTTAGCTTCACACATCGTGCATCATAACGGGTTTTTCAATCGTTTTTGGGCAGATTAGAGTTCACCAAGTAAGGGTTTCGTATGTTCATCTTTTTTCCAGATTTTGTTCATGTTCTTGAAGCTTATGAAGATTGCCTTAGCGGACTTCTCGTGGGCTTAGCGAACTTCTGTCCTTCTTAGCGAACTTAATCCGTTTTAGCGTACTTGAAGCATGCTTTAGCGAACTTGAGTCCTTAGCGGACTTGAGAAGAGTCTTAGCGAACTTCTCAGACCCTTAGCGGACTTGAACTCAGCTTTAGCAGACTTCTTGAGCTTAGCGGACTTGTTTCTGGGTTTTCGCTTGAGATCGTTTCGATGGATTCTGTTCGTATAGGATTGTAGAGAATGACGCACGAGATCAGTGATATAAAATTCGTCGAAAATGGTCAAGTATTTACCGAGATACGATCGAAATACGGTTTTCTGGTGACTAGCTCGCAATTCCGGCGAGATATTTAGGGTTTCGATACTGCCAACGATTTGAGGTTGATGACGATGATGTGGCCGCGTCTGATTGGATGGTAGAGATTTGTCTCTCTCTTACTTTGTCGGATCCGGCTAGTCAACTCCATGGTTGTCGAAATCTTATTGGTGGATGAGAGCCCAGGCTGGTCAAGTTATCCGTTACCACCTTCACGCTGCCAACTACTGATTGGTGGAAAGAAAAGATAAGTGGGCCTAGCTGTGAGAAAGAGCCGTTGGAGCATTCTTGCTGCCGGCCTATGATTGGCTGTTGTGAATGGCGCGTGGGCCCAGCCACATCAAGACACCGTTGAAGACATCAGGCGTGTCTATTTCTCATTGGCTAGTCTAGTCTCCCTTTCACCTGGATCCTGCTTATCCATCGTTGGATTATTCAGATCACAACCGTAGGATTTAGTTGTGTGTTTTATTGGCCCTATTCTGATTGGCCAGAATCATTACACACGGACGAAATTAAAAAAAAATTAATGGTCAAGGATTTATTCCATTTTATTGGGGTTCTCATTTATTGATGTCAGGCACACGTTTGCTATCGACCACTGACGGGTTAGCTTTATTATCCGGTTATTTATGCAGCTTTCACGTTATGTCTCACGGTTTATTTTTAGCTGATGCAGCGTTGATGTCAACTAACCGGGTTAACTGGAATCTCAGTTAATTATTGGAATTATCCGTTAAATCTCTCGGAGGGTCGTTTCTTGAAGAAAATTGACGGAATTTTTCAGATGAAGCCGTTTTCACCAATATTTCTCAAAAATCATCACGGATTATTATTCCGAGCTCTTTTTTCTTTAACCAAAATTACGAAGACTCCGGTTATGATTATTTTCGCTCGGGATCTCAGATTTTCACAGATTTGACACTTATCTTTATTTTCACATCCAACCTCAGTCACGCGGATTATTCACAACTATCAGCATCCGGCTTTCGGTTTTTCGCGAGATTGTCCGATTTTAGGATTTTGGCACTAGTTTCTCTAGGCAACCGATCGCGACGGTTCGACTCTCCGCATCAGATTTTTACGCTTCCGACTTGATGTTTTTGGAGAGATTTAGAGAAATAGGAGGAATTATTATGGATTTGGATATCGGGTCGATTATCTGAAGTTGGGGCATTTTCAGTGATTGACTGGTTTATCTAATTTAGTTTGTTACGGTTTTGACTCCGAGATGCAGCATTTTCTCAGTATTATACCCGACCGTGTGAACCGAGTGAGCGGAACACTTGGCTCTCGCCTGGAGAAACAAGAACAGAAGAAGCTTATTCAGAGGGGGAATTTCTACATCAGATTGTCTCGGGTTTATTAGCTAGTTTTTCATTGAAGATGTACGGCAGAGCGGTTCTTCAACAGTTGAACAGATTTGAAAGCATCAGTCAAGGGGGAATATGTTGGAACTAAAATTTATGTGACTGACGCCATCAAATCTGTTTACCGAAGCATTCGACTGAAGAATGCATGTGAATTGATTCAGAGACTAGGTTGTGATGATCGAGGCTTGCTAGATTGGACCGAAGACCGTTTTCTGGAAAAGTCAACCGTTCGGGTCAATGGTCAACGTAAAAGTCAACGGAAGATCGGTTCGAGCGAGTCAAGTTTCGGATTAATTAAATCAACTTTGATTTAATTAATATTTTATGTTATTTGATTTATTGTAATTTTGTTCATTTATTTATGTTTTATGTTGTCAGTCACCCTCACTATATATAGTGAGGGTGCCCATTACAAGTAAAGGACTCTCCACATGTGGAGATGATGATTTTCTTGTAGAGTGTGTGAGATTTCCATTCTAGAGAGAGAGAGTGAGTCATGGATTCTAGAGAGAGATTGTGTGTTTGTCATGATTTCTTGTAACTAATCATTCGGTTCAATGAAATCATTCAACTTTATTCATCATCTTTATTGTGTATGATATCCTAGATTCACATCACCATCATCATCATCTCGGGGTTTTCGCATCCGAACCTCGTTCGTGCTCAAGATCGAGATTCTTGTAGTGAAAATCGGTCCTGACAATAACCATGAATAATATCAACCAAACCATATCCTTGTTGACCATCAAGAAGTGTAAATCCAAAAGGAGGACTGTATAATCCAGATTGACACAACTATGGTTATGGTCTTAAGGGCATAAGCCTATTAACACAAGTTTTTAACGCTAGCTTGTGTAACCCGAAACGAATATAATTAATCAATAAACAAGATAACTATGAGTAAAGTCAAACATACCTAACATAAGGCATCTAGCAGTTCCTCCCACCACACTCTTTTTAGGCCATTGAACATAAAGAACCCAATAATATGCACAGAACGTCCATTTAAAAAGAGCTTCCATGTGATGGTCTTGGTCTCTAATAAAGCATACCTCAATGTACATTTGGATATAAAGTTGTTAAACGGCCATCAGACTGAAAAAGATGATAAAGTAATTAACTTTAAAAGCTTACATGTTAACCGATGAATTATGTATTTCTAATGCTTTGTCAAAATTTAGAATTTCAGGTAAATTGCTTAGTTCTACTTTTGTTATGAAAATTCCATCTTTTTTCAAATAAGATGCTATTCTTCCAGTTAACACAATTGTACATCTACAGGTTCAAGTCACAAACTTCATAATTTTGACATAAAATTGGATTTTTGATATCTAGAATGTAAATGCATAACATATCGAATATAATTAATGGAACAGAAACATGTTAAGCAAAACATTATTTGTAGTTTTCATGTGGAGCCCAACATTTGTTTATTTGAAGAATTATACTTGTGAACATAGTATTTTTGAACCACGTTAAGCCCAAGAACAGATTGACATATTATTTGATTATAAAAATATTAAAATGGACAAAAACCTATTTTTGAGTCAACCGCCCTAGCTCGTTCAATACTTGAATACACTACAAAATACCATGTTTCGACCAAAACCTGTTATGACCCATTACCACACCCACCAGGCCCACTTATCTTGACACCTCTACTGCTTCATTTTGACAAATCTTGAAATCCAGATGGTTAATTGGTTACGTACCTTAAAAACAGCAGCAGAACAAGGAGCTCTAAGAGTTGACAGATGCATAAATTCTGCAAACACTTTTCACGTTAAGCGATTTAAAACTCTTAACATCTTATCATAAATACCATTTGCTAAGTACTGGCCATTAGGGACCATGAAACACCAAAAATAACATCTGATCATAAATCCAAAGTTGAAAGAACCAAAAATAATTAAGATATAAGAAAAAGTAAACATGCTATTGCCAAGATGACCAAAGAGTACCGTTCTACCTAATCATAATTTTGTCATACTTAATGCAAACCAGTTCCTTAAAATAATAGACGAAAAATGCCTTGTGTCAAATCATAACAAGACTGAAGGTAAAGTAGACATGTTTATAAATGTACCTTTGCACAAACGAACCCAAACAAACCCACCTTATTTTCATTGATTCCAACCACGTAACTCTTGAGCATGCGGAACAAATAATGTCAATCAATTAGCGATTCTCTCACATGGTTACTAACATAATTAGTTAGAACAAGAATACCATGTCCCATGTTGCTTCTTCAACCTAGCTTTACACAATCTAGATTAAGCAAACATTTGTAAATTTGAGGAATGGATTGACTATCTATATTGTGACCAAACTTCCAAGTCAACCAACTCAATGTATCAATGGTTTGCGTGGGCACCTGAGGAGGCTTCTTTATCTGTGCAAACACCACCAAAAAACTCATAAATCAACCTCAACGTTCCCTGATCTGCCACATGACGTATAATATTCCTACACCAAAAATTAATTTAGTCCATCAGATCAGTTCAGAGGATAGGCAGTTAATAAGGATTTTTCAGTTAAAATCCGTGAAGTTTTTGGATCATACCACTACTTGACATGTGGTCCTGCAGGTTACATCAGTTCAAAAACAAGTGGTCCCATAAAAGATAACTTCATCCTACAAAATTGACTCATTTACAAGAACGTAGACACTAAACAAAGCATATAGATACTTAATCATGAGTTAAACCACTTATCTACCACTCTAAATGGTGATTCAAATCCTTGTGATCTGAAGAACTTGTTAAACCACTTATCTACCACTCCAAATAGCTCAGTTCTGTTAGATTGAAGCTAAGAACCTGTAGTGTTTTCGTTAAAGAGGCAACGTCTCGGTTAAAATTCTGTGATAAGATCAAACTACTCAATTGCTCACTGTTTTGAGTTTGTGGAGAGCTACACAAATTAAATCCCTATATAATTTACCTTCCATTTAGCCGTAGCTCCATCATATGCACAAAGAAATCAATACAACGATGTCATTCAAGCTGAGATTCATAGATACTAATACTAATGTATGAATTTTTTCTACAGTTGAACTTAATCTATGAAACTAAAAATAAAGAACAGGTACCTTAGGCTTCACTAACCGTTGGCAGCCTTCATCCCCTGCCATAACATACAAGAAAGGAATTAGGGTCAAAACTGGTCCGTTCTTTCCATTCTTTAACTGGTGTACGATGAATTGAGGATATAAGAGAATCCCTAGGAACGATAACCTGAAACAAATGTGTGTGAATCTCAGAAAAACCGTAGGATCAATGATGAAGAATAACAAAGATTAGGGAGAAAAGGATGGAATTGGATCAAACTGTGAAATCAGTGAAACCGTTGAATCGATTGTGGAAAGTGTGAAACATTGTCATAGAATGCGTTTTCTGCTCCATCGTCGTAGAATGCCATTCCTGGTCTGGCAACGCGAAGGAACGGTGCAGGAATTTCTCGGGCTTTTAAGAGAGAGAAATTTTGAGATCTGTATAAAGAAAGTGATTTTGAATTTTGAATTTGAAGAAGAAAATCGTAGTCTCTGGTTCAAGATCTGTGTGAATTGGTCAGATTAAGCGTCTGTGTAAAAGAAACTAGAGAAAGACGAAGTGAAAGCTTACCTGATTTGGGTGAGATATGATAGGATTAGGCATCTGTGTAAAAGCGAATGTTGAAATGTCTCCGGAAAGCAAGTCGGACAAGGACATATCGCCGTCCTCTATCCTCTGTTCTATCAAAATCGTGTCTGAAAAGCAAAAGTGAATTAGGTTAAAACTGAAAATCACGAGAAGAAAGGCTTCTGAACTCATACCAGAAAGAGGAGAAAGGCGCCTGGTTTGGGAAGTTTTGCTCTGCGACCGGATTTTACACCTGACCCTCTTTCCCTTGGCAAGAATCGAACCCAGCTCCCAACATAAATTTTAAGAACTCAAGCTTTATTAACTTGTACACAATGCTATTTGACTTGTAAAGTCTTAAATTTTCAACAATTAAACTTTCTCTTTCCTATATCTATTTTAATGTATAATATATATATACATATATATATATATACATGTATAATATATATATAATGTATAATATATATATATATATACATATATATATATATATGGTCACGTATTTACCAATTTATGAAATTTTGGGATGTTACAGTAATAGCAATGGAAACAGAATTACCGCACTCATCGACCGTTTCGTTGTCAAAAATGGTTTCAATTACAGATTTTCGTTTCTTTGATTTTAAAATTTTCTTTTGAAAATAAGAAACCTGATGATCAGAAAATTCATTATAGAAACCTGAATCGTAACCATTATCAGTCTCAGGATAAAAATCATCATGAATATATGCATTTCCTGAATAATACCCATCATAAAAATTATGATAACAACCCCTCCTAAGGGTGTTCAAAAATATCCGAGTCCGAATCCGTATCCGAATTATCCGAAATTCCGTATCCGAATTATCCGATAATTTCGGATATCCGGAATTTCGGATATCCGAAACTCGGATATCCGAAAATTCGGACTTGGACTTGGAAAAGAATTTACAAAATTTTCGGAAGTTTCGGATACCCGGTATCCGAAAATTTAAATAAATTAAAATACATTTTATATTAAAAAAATAAGGAATTACTGAGAACTTGGACTATGTTTATTTGTTTTGTCGTTTTTTAGGTCGAACTTATGTTTATTTGTATTTGAAGACTTGGAATATGTTTATTTGTTTTGTCGTTTTGTCGTTTTTTTTGGTTAAATTGTGGTTTTTTAAAAAAACTGAATTTTCGGATATCCGTTTTAACTATCTGAGTCCAGTCCGAAATTTCGGACTTGGACTTGGACAACAAAAACTGATATCCGAAATTTTCGGATACCCGAAATTCGGATATCCTAAATTCCGGGTATCCGGTTTTGAACACCCCTAACCCCTCCTACCACCATAACCAGATGGACCAGCACCATTTCTGGATCCATGCCCAAACCAAGTTGGACCCCTACCATACAATGTGGATTCGACCCTAAGCCAAAATTATCATAAAAACCGTTATCATGGAATTGGATTTTATGGAAAAATCGATTTGGCTTTCTGAAATTTGTTTTTGCATTTTAAGGAAAAATTGGTTTGTCAGACTTTGGTGGTTGGGAAACAATTGGTATCTTGACGGATTTCTGCACATTTTTAACCAACCTGTTATCAGAATGATGATCAGATTTATCAGAAGCAGATTGATCCTAATCTACTGTGTCAATTGGAATAATGATTTTTCCATTTCCCATCCTAATTGGCACACTAGGAGCATTTGGATCAAATTTAGGACCATATGCTCCGTTAATAACTTTGTCAACCAGATCAAGATTGACCATTTTCAAAGGGAACTCTTTGTCACTATACATTCGATCAGATGCTTTTAAACGATAAGTAATCCACTTCACATTTCTATTAAACATATCTATTTCCCTTGATCAACAGATTTTCCTTTAACATTGATTTTGTCAACTTGACCTTTTGGTGATTTGGAAATTTAACCCTTTTCAAAAACATTAGATTTTGAATTCACAGGTTGTGGTTCATATCCAATACGACTATTCTTAACTTTCTTACCACCAACTAATTTAGATATTGCGATCTGTTTCTGCTCAAATTCACTCAATTTTCGAGTTCAAATTTCATTTGATCAAATTTATATTTTGAAATAATTTCACCCTGATTTTGTTTAGAAACATTCTTTGAAACCTCAGGTTCAGTATCAGAAATTAAATCATCAATTTTGTCAAAATCCATGAAGTTGTAAAACAACTCATCAACCTCAGAATCTAGAGCAGACTTTTCAATTGGCTTTGTGTCAGTTTTCTTTGAATGTGATTTATCAGACACTTCTCTGTTGAAAGAAGGGTAATCACATTTTTCAGTGGATGGTACAACAGAAGATGGGCTGTTTGTGATAATCACAGGAGCAGGAACTTGGTTAAATTCCATTTCTTTATCCGACACTTGACTTTGATCACAGTTATACAAAAAGTTCGTGAATGACAAAGGAACTTTAAAAGTGTCAAGTTTGTTTGTCAGATCAAGAATTTCAATTTTTAGATCCGAAACATTTTTCTGCGTTTAACCAGCTCCTTCTGGGCAGACACAAGCATATCTGATTATTTACTGAATTCATATTTTTGAATTCGTAATTGCTCGTGTAAAGACATAAGTTCTTTGGTAGTGCCCTCCCATCTCTTTTTATAAATTTCAATATCTGCTTTAGCCACATATAATTGATCGACCATCTTTTTCTTTTCTTCTAAAAGTTCACCATTTTCCTTAGCAAATTATCTACAAATATTTACTCCTTGATCAATATACTAGTCGATATCTAATAATGTCTTTTTCCACAATGTAAACCAACTCTTCCTTTATCTTCAATTCAATTTGATGAGGATGCGTCTAACCCTTGACAAGAGTTAACTTATAGCCATTCAAGTCCATATACCTAGTTCGACCTCCCCTCTACGAACCATTTATGAACCCCGCCTTTTCTCATTTTATAGGAGGATTCGTTACCTTTTGAGTGTCAGTCATTAATGCGACGACTGAGTCTTTCGGATTATTTCGCTTCATGGCTGCATTTTCCAACTTCAAACTGCTGTTTTTATCAGCTATCTTGTGAATTTCCTCTTGCAATTTCTAACATCCCAAGATTCAGGTAATTACATAACTGATAGTTAATACTAATACTATGCATGTTCTACGTGTTTAACAAGTTAGAATATTAGAAAATACATATTTATATGTTTTATATATATATATATATATATATATATATATATATATATATATATTGTATATGAGTTATATGTATACGTGCATAATGATATATGTGAATGCGTAGTTTCAAAGATAAGGATTGGATAAATACGTGATGATATACGTTATTAGAATCATCGTTTTATGTATCTCGAGAGTTACAAATAATTAGGAATGTATTCTAATATGTTTAAGGGCCTAAAATGATATTACATTAATACTATAAGGGGTGGAACTGCATAATACCAAAAAATAAGGGCTAAAAACAAAAATTTGGGGCTGCTGAAGGTCTCGCCTATCGTGAGGGAGACCCCATGGGTTTGGCGTGTACCGCGAAGCCTTGCAGAAACGGGCAGATTTGAGTTTATCCAATTCAGTCGCCATTTTGGACCCCTACACGTGTTGTTTTCAATCCTTAGTCACCATGGGATGTGTCTAGACCATATTTCACACCTTATACTATATATAGAAGCCATAGTTCATCATATTTCATTGCTAATTCACAAATCAAAGCTTAGAAAAACCCGAAAACTCTCAAGAACGTTCATAGCTCGAAATCAGTTGATCGAGGAGATCTTAGAAGTTAAATTTATGTAGTCAAGCTTTATTTGGTATGTATTAAAAAAGCCCTAAATAAATTTTGTGATTCATAACACCTGGATATGCTTCTTAGAAATTATCCGGAATTAGGGTTCTTTAGCATGATTCTTTAAAATTGATTAACCTGTTTGGAATCAACGTCTAATTTTTGGTATGTAAGCTTAAAATAACATGTTTTGAAGAAAACCCTAAGTTAATTTCATAATTGGAAAAGGTTTGGTATGATTTTGAGGAACGGGTCAAAATTATGGTTTTCTAGACGTTATTTTGCAAAAATTGAATAATCGGGAATGAATTAAGGTCCCATATTTTGAAGTATATCATAAAATGATATTATAAATAAAAGCCCTAAGTTTAATTGATAATAAAAAGAGTTTTGATAATAATTTGATAATTTCATCAAATTAGGGTTTCGAAAGATGATAAATCAAGGTTAAAAGATCCAAGAGGAGTTAGGATTTGATTTTCTGGGTTAGAATATGTGTTCATATATAATAAGTTTATACATAAGTTCATATTTGATAATTAATAAAATATACCGAACTATTCGGGTACTTTGAAGTTCGTGCAGACCGGAAGGGTAAGCGCTTGTACACTAGGGTTTCTGGCATAGCGAGGGTGTCGCATAAATCCCAAATGGGACTTGGCATACCTCACTGGGCGATCTCAGAGTGAGCGTTTACATATAGGAATGCGTGTCTTCATATTATCATTAGAAATGATATATTGCCTATAAAGGGCATTTTGGTCATTTTGACCTCTGAAAATATATAGTTTTAGTATTGAAAGGATTATAGAACATAGAAGATGTTTATAATATAAAACCTTACATTAGTGCAACCCGATACGTGATTAGGTTTGGACCCAGGCTTTTAATGAAGATTCTGTCTGAGATTATTCAAGTGAAGATAAAGGTGAGTCACTCTCTTAGTGGGCAATTACTTTTTATCAAATGGGATGTGTTGTTCTATAGTTAAATTATATATTTGACTGCCATTAGTATCTATAAATCTTGGGGCATGAAGGGTTAGATACGATCTTGGAAGAGGGCTCAAGCGACACGTACAAATAGGTATTATGCATACAGATAGACCTAGCTACTTAAATGAACGTTCCTGATAACGATTTATTGATCCTTTCCATGGATATACATGTTTATATGATGTTGTAGTCAAAATTGAATATGATATTTCAAATGAGCTCTTATGTTTATGAAACTCACCAGCAATATGCTGATCCCCAAATGTTGCCTTTTTCTTTTGGACGCACATCTTAGGTACCATGTAGTAGCGGATAGCTAGACATGGATGGGACGATGAAGAAGCTAGTATAGAAGTCTAAATTTTGATGGGACGAATACATAGACTTCTACTTTCAAATAGAACTTAGATATTTTACTATCTTAGTACTTTGTAGATTCTACAACTTTTGTTATCAATAAAGTTAAAGACTTCCGTTGTAAACTTTGATTAGTGCCATGTGATTTCTTTTATTCGACGCATAACACTCCCTAGTGCTTACCTTGGGATGCGGGTGTTACACGATGTGATGATCTTCTCATTAGCTTCCATAGCACATTTGTGAGCTTTCTCATATTTTTGTTATACTGGATAGCTTTTCTTGAACAAATCTTTATAATCATTAGCAGCATCTTGAGCTTCAGCCTTGGCTACTTCACATTCTTTGATTAGAGCTTCCTTTTTTATTCATCACAATCACCAATTCCTTCTTTAGCAATAATAGTTCATAAAGCTTAGTGCCAGGAACAGAATTTGCCATAAAAGCATGTTGATCATGAGAAAATGCTTGATTTTCTTCAACTCTTTCTAAAATATCACTGATTTCACTTTCTTCAGAAGTAGATTCTGTTAAAGCATCTTCATCCTGCACATGAGTAACAATCAAAGCAGAAGAATCAGGAAATTGACTACCCCAATTGTAAGTTTTATCATTTTGTAAAACTAGGGCTTATACGGGATCAATTTTAGAAGTAGAAGCACTCACTGAGTTAGTTGCAGTAAACTTAGGGTTACAAGACGAAAATCAGTTTTCAGAGTAGACTTCTGTTATTCTTGCTTCTTGATTTGTGAATATCTTCGTGCGAAGTCTCCAAAATTTGAACAGGTGTAACACCGCACTTTCGATTTGTCAAACACAATCCTTCCTCCTGAATTCAAATCCTTGCTGCCAGTCTTTTTCAATTATCTTTTAACCCTTCTAGCAAGCATAGCAAATTGCCAATTGATGGCTATCAGCTCCAGGTCATCAGGATCTACTTGATCATAATCGTCCTCCATGAGTTCAGCATTGCTCCCTTACCAATAATAACCCCATAACAAGATGACACAAGAGCAGACACAAACGCCATATAATCCTTAGTAGTATTGACAATAGAGCAAGTTTGCTAGCATTGATTGTGTTGCTTGCAGGAACCGAGACATTACATCCTCTCGAATCATAATTCTCAGAATGTGACATATTTCCACCATCAGAGATACTTCCTGCTACAAACGTTGTTGCTGGTGCTAAAATTTTAGCTTTACCTGATTTACCATAAATTGTTGCAGCATTTTGACCATAATACACTTCCAGATTCTGCACTTCAGTAGGTGTAGTGTTTACATTTTTCATTTCCAGATCTCGCGCTTAAAGCTACTCTATCAGTTGCAGAAATGTCAATTTTGAAAAATTCTTTATCATTTGAGATCATAAGATCATAGGGTTCCTGATAGAGGATGTCGTGGTCCACTTCAAAAACCTTATTAACCTAGGTAGCTAGGGTAAGTCAGGTATCGTATCCACGAGGAGCATGTGGTCAGTGTTATATAATTTATCTGATTATTTAAACTAATTATCGTAAAAACTAAAAAGTGTAAAAGTTGATTTGATATTAAATAGAAAATAATAAACGAGAATAATAATGAATAAAAAGATGATACACCCAGGATTTAGATTAGCACTAGATAACGTAAACTTCACTTGATTATTATAAAATTGTTACATAGACATAAATTGGTATTGACTTTAGTGTGAAGTACTCATACAAGACAAAGGAATCTAGCGGATGCTGGTTAACGGTCCGACACCGAATAATGGCTCCTGCTAAGATGTTGTCTTAGTACAAATCAACTGGTAGTAATATAATTGGTCACTACTTGAAGATTGAGCTAGCAATTTGTTAGAGCATATACCTATGCTATGATGTGTCTCATGTATTGTATCTATGTGAGCGTATCTTAGTATGAGTTTTAGTGACAAGATCATTGGCACCGGACCAAATGGTACGCCCGTACCATTTGGTACATAGCCTGTTTAGTGACTAACTATAAATAGGTTCGTGTTAGAATGAATGAAAAGTCTCTGAGTCATTCTACACTTTCTGTGTGTGTTTTCTAGAGAGAGAAACTAGAGAGAACTTCTTTGTATCTTCAAGTGATTCAATAAGAATTCTCTTATTTACACCTCGTGTTCATTACATTGATCAAAGCATGTAGTAGTAAGATCGTATCTCGGTTTTACAAGTGGTATCAGAGCATTTGGTTGCTCTACTGTTGTGTTTTTGATCAATTTTCGGATTTTTAGAGTGAGAAAGTGTGGGTTTTCTTCATTTTTCATCAAATTCTTCCAATTCCGAGTGTTTCCGAGGTAAAAAAATGATTTCTGAGTGTTCCTAGTGAGTTTTCGCACCTTTCTGAAGCAAATTCAAGTCCAAATTGTCAAAATTCGGGAAAATCCGTCAAAATCAGCGTGGTACGTTTCTGGTCCGCCACAAGAAAATTTGGTCCGCCGTTGGTCCGCTAGGCAATCTTCAAGTGGGTCCGTGGCAGTTATTTTTTGGTCCGCTGTACCATTTTGGTCCGCCGTACCAAATTTGGTCCGCTGAAATCTGGTCCGCTGGCAGTTTCTTCAAAGGGTCATAACTTTTGCATTGTAAATCGCTACGAGAGCCATAAGTACTCAAATCGATCGTCTCGACGAGCTCTACATTGTTCGTTCAAAGTTGATTTTCAAAATCAAATTCTAACACTTTCGTTTTTTAGTTTAAAGTTTTGAAGTATCATTTTCGGTGAAAAATGTCTGATTTTCAAGCGTTTGCAGCTATGCAAAGCACGGTACAAGCTATGCTTAATTTTGATAATGAAATAGGAACAAGTCAGAAAGTTCCTAAGCTGTTAAAGTTGGAAGATTATCAAAATTGGAAGCAACGTTTTTCTGCATACATCAACACAAATGATATTGATTTACGGATTCCAATTCGAAAGTTGTATGTACGTCCAACTGACAA
Organism: Deinandra increscens subsp. villosa; assembly: GCA_039602395.1. Taxonomy (NCBI): domain Eukaryota; kingdom Viridiplantae; phylum Streptophyta; class Magnoliopsida; order Asterales; family Asteraceae; genus Deinandra; species Deinandra increscens. The sequence goes on from JBCNJP010000007.1 coordinate 76,614,952, forward strand.
TGGAGAGTATAAAGAAATTCAAGATTTTGATAAGGATGAAAGAAAAAGTTATGAGCTTGAACAAAAAGTTTATGATTATCTTACCATGGTTTTACCTACCGAGTTGTTGCATCAATTCAGCACTTGCAAGAAAGCTAAACAGTTGTGGGATGCTTTATCTACTTGATGTGAAGGCAATGACCAATACAAGAAGAGTAGACGAAAAGTGTTGAGCAAGGAATTTGAAAATTTTCAACAATATGACAAAGAAAATATTTATGCTCTTATTTCAAGGTTTTCACATCTGATTAGTGAGATGAAAGTTGTTAAAATTGAAAAGACCGAGGAGGAATTGAAGGAGAAATTGATGGAAGCATTACCGGAAAAGTGGGAAAGTTATGTGTTATTCTTACCCATGACAAAGAATATTCTGAATTAACATTTCATGATTTAACTGGAAAGCTTCATGCTAGGGAAATGGAAATGATGACATCAAAAAAGTCAACTGCTTAATTACAAAATCCTGAATTGTATCATGGTCAAAATTCTGCAAGTATCAATGCGAAGTCTAAATCATTTGGTGTTGATTCATCAAATCCACCTCAAACAACTTTTGTTGTTGGTCATGGTTCAGGAAATTCTGGAAATTCATCAAGAGGATGTAACTTCACTATTCCAAATCATTCAAGTCAGACTACATTTTCTGCAAAAACTCCTGATGAGCATTTGGCATTAATTTCGGCTTTGTTATCTTCATATTATGGATTGTTGAATGGTGGTCTCATGATATCAAGAAAAGATATGTGAAAAAGAAAATGAGAAGTCACTGTGTATACATGTGTTCATTTTGCAAAGATTTAAACTTGTTTGATTTTCTTTATTTTGTCAAACGATCGGACTTTCTTTGCGTATCGAAAGATCGACCTGATTGTTGTTCGTTTGACATTCTACTTTATTTTCTTTGGTGTTTCGTATAACTCATCGGACTTTCTCTGCGTGTACGGGAGTACCGACCTGATTGTTGTTGAGTTATACAATTTTAACTTGTTTTATTTTCTTATTTTGTTAAATCCGAGGCCTTATCTGCGTATCGAAAGATCGACCTTAAGGTAGACGATTTAACGTTCTTACTTCTTTTTGCATGGAACACAGTTGACTGAATCATGAATACAATAATTATGTGATTAAATCACAAATGAAATCATAAAGTGTGATATAAAAGGCAAAAACATATTTGAGTATGTCTGATAGTGTGCGGTACACTGGTCAAAGCAAACCTAATCAATTCAATAACATATCCAGATGTTATGAGTATGATTTTGCCTGAGTTTAAGATGGACAAATTATACCATTAATCGACATGACTTATGTGCTGAAGTAATTGAAATTGAAGTGTAGTTCAGCATGTTATGACCAATATGATCCCAAGTTGTGATCTTTCTCACAAAAGACAAAAATAGTGTCTGATTCTGTGTTGCATTTATGTTTCATATCTGAAAAATTCAAAAAGATTTTTGGTGTGTTTTGATATAAAGTTTTAAAAAGCCAAAAAGATTTTATTTCTTATTTGTTTTCGACCAATCGACATGTGATACGAAATCAAATTTCAAATCTATATCTTGGATTCTCAAAGGAGAAGTTTTGCGCCAAGATTAATTTAATTTTCAAAAGAAAAAGGAAACCGCGTTTCTGTCTTCTGAAATTGCAGGTTATGTGTTTCAAAGACTCAAGCATGGTGAAAGTGGGAGTATGTAATATTTTTCACAAGTGGATCTTGAAGTTCAAAGTTGATTCAAAAGTGATCCAGCCATGCAAGCTCTATTTCTGACAAGATTTCAAGTCAAAGATCGGATGCAGCCATGTTGAAGATTGAAGACTGTAGTTTAGTTAGAGAATAGATACACTACACGTTAAGGGGGAGTTTGTTAGAGCATATTCCTATGCCATGAGTGTCTCGCGTATTGTATCTATGAGAGCATGTCTTAAAGTGAATTGTAGTGTCTATTTGGTTGGTGGCGTACCATATGGTCCGGCGGATCATATGGTCCGGCGTATCAGTTGGTACGCTGGGTGCTATGTCACTAACTATAAATAGCCTGTGTGTTAGAATGTGTAAGTAACGAGTTGAACACTTCTGTCATTCTACACTTTCTGTGTGTGTGTTCTAGAGAGAGAAACCAGAGAGTATTCATTGTAATCTCAAGTGATTCAATACGAATTCTCTTATTTACATCTCGTGTTCGTTACTTTGATCAAAGCATGCAGTAGTAAGATCGTTTCTCGTTTCTACACGAATGATATCGATTTCTGGTTTCCAATCAAGAAGCTTTATCAACATCCGGCTGATCAAGGAGATTTCAAGGAAGTTCATACCTTCGACATTGCTGAAAGAAAATCATATAAGCTTGAACAAAAAGCTTTTTGTTATCTTACGATGGCATTACCCACTGAGTTGCTACATCAATTTAGTACTTGCAAGAAATCTAAGCAATTATGGGATGCCTTATCGGCTAGATGTGAGGGTAATGATGATTACAAGAAGAGTCTAAAGAAAGTGTTGAATAAAGAATTTGATAACTTTCAACATTATTTCAGTGAGAACATTACTGTTCTTGTTTCAAGGTTTTGACATCTGATTAGTGAATTAAAGTTAGTTGGAATTGAGAAAACTGATGCTGATTTGAAGGAAAAGATTATGGAAGCTTTGCCTGAAAAGTGGGAGAACTATGTTATGTTACTTGATGAGGAGAGGTCAAAATAAGATATGCAAGTGTAACAACAAAGATAACTCGCAGGTGACAATCAAACTAAAATATCTCCAAGACAGAAAGATGCAGTTGCGATGGAGCCGACAGCAAGTGCATCTGCTTCACATTAAGGAACTTGCGAACCAAGTTTGTTAGTATAAATAGAAGATTCATAAATCATAGAAAGGACTTTTGGAAAAAGGCACTACAACAAAAGTATCTTGATAGGACACCCAAAAAGGTCCTAAAATATTATTTTATAGGACACATGAGATAATAGGACCACTAATAAAAGTGTCCTTTATAAAGGGGTCCTATAAACTTAGAGCGTCCTAATAAATCACAAAATAGGACATATTAGAGCGTCCTAATAAACCACAAAATAGGACACATTATAGCGTCCTAATAATCCATATAAGGTTTTAAGATGCATACATTTTATGACACATATTAGCATCCTAAAGAGTGGATAGATCATTTCGATATCCAAAAGCATTAAACAAAAAATAAGCTATATGAACTTCAGCTAATGAAATAAATAAAGTTTTATTATCATTGAAATAAATCATTTTGATAACAAAAACATTAAACAAAAAATATGTTATAATATTATCCAAGATCATGAAATTAAACATGAAACTTAAAGTAATGAAAGACACTAGAAGAATGTAGTCTTCAGTCATCATGCATCTTTCTCACTCATCACAAACCACCTACAAATTAATCATCCATATATAAGCTTAAAGTTTGTTATAAACTTAATAATATATTACACTTAATAATATATTACAGGTTTAACAATGACATACTAAAATAAAAGAACATGGCCATGCTATAGATGCACCAATAACAGCTTGGATTGTGTCCAATAACCCATATGGTCTAACCAAATTTTCATCTCTTTTCACAGCTACTTGAATATTTACCTCACACCAATCGCGCCCAATCTGTATGCCCCAAACTTTTTGATTTGGATCTGAACTATTTACCATTCCTCTGGCCCTAAAATGACATAAGAAAGAATATACGTGTTCATGAATTTACGAGTTTTTATTGTTTATTTGAGGATTACAGTAACACAGTTATGAAATATGTATGGAATTTAAAAGACTGTGATTGGAGGTAACAATAGGAAATTTGATATAGCCTTATGTTATTTGCATTAACAGAATTTGACCAAGTGATTGCAATTAATCTTTTACATCTTAACTAAAACCGAGTATGTGTTACATACCTTTAAACGAAGGATTCAAAGTCACTGCAGATCGGTAGTATACAATTCATAATAATAAGCCATGAATAAGACCATAAACAAAGATCTATAAATCAAGAACTAATTATCTAACAATTAAACATATAATAAAGACTACAAAGATAAAATAGCAAAGTATACGTGTGAACAGAAACAATGATAAGGAGATAAAATAGCAACCACAACCAAGTTGTCGGTCCTAACCTAAAGGGAGAACCTCTCTACTTACTTGCTATATCCCCGACACGACAATGAACATTTATCACTTTAATAAGAAAAGTATAGTTGAGTTCCGAACTCATTTATAAAAAGTTCAAATCAATAGAGTAACATGTTAGGTATCACCAAAAACAAATCTTAAACTTGAATAACAAAAGACATTCACAAATTACCAAAACAACGAAGAGAACTTTGTTTTACTAATTACAAATATCAAACCAATAAACATGATAACATCCAACATAATAGTGTTTTGATAAACTAACAAAAATATGAGGTGTTGTTCTGGCCTATGCTCATCAACATATAAAAGTGAAACAATATTTGACATTCTGCTCATTTTGTTATAAAACTAACATATATAAAATAAAGAGGGCTACATTATGCCATAATATGCTACCATACAAAAAAGATAGGAATATAAAACTAAATAAAACTAACAAACATACCTTAGCAGCAAACATATTCATCAAACAACAACAACCTACAATTAAACAATAGACAATGAGTAAATACAAATCAAACCAAAAATTTTATAAAAACACAAATTACATTCAAAGATACTTAATTGTGATTCATTAGGGAAGTAAAAGTGTAGACATCTGTGTATGCATATGCATAAACACATAATTCGACATATGAGTATACAGAAGCAACAATTCACCAAGCAACTCATTATAGCCAAAAAGTGAAAGTAAACAATTCACCGAGCAACTGCAAAATAGTAAAATTGAAGCAAAGCTATAAATCAACCGAATACTCAAATCATAATAATCTCAAATCAGAATAATCAAAATTCGAAAGAAGAAACCCTTACCCGCAAAATAGGGTCGTCGCGTAAATCTCTGAACGTGGAGAACAACCAAGGCTCTGATAGCCACAATGGTTCTCCAAAGAGAGAGCAATTACGCAAAAACAAAGGAAGACCCCAATTCAGAACTTCCGCTCAAAAACCAGCAATAGACCACAACCATAACATTAAAATAAAAAACTCAAAATCAACATACCTACTAATCGGAAAAATTATAAAACCAAAAAAAAAAGAACCCTAGAAACGCCATAAGAGTGGTGGAAGGAAGAACACACCTCAAAAGCGAAGTTGCAACTGCACAAATAAGCATTAAGCACCTGCAAAATCCGAGAATCAGGAGCAAGAAGATGAAAAAAACCAAAAGCGTAAACAAATTATCCATAACAAATTACAACACAAATTTCATTCCGTCTCCTAAAATCTACAACCAATGATGCAACAAATAATATCTATAACCAATGATGCAACAAACATGTTAAAGTTAGGGTTTTAAGACCTAAAATCGAAAGAAGAAAAAATCGAATCAAACCTGCGCTCAAGATCATGAATCGGAAAAGAGAGAGCAAAGATAAGTGAACCAGCCTCAATTATCCGCCAATTTTGCTGTGGACCGATGAAGCCATCTCGCACATGGGGAGAAGGAAGCGTGAAATCAGCGGAAGGACGGTAGGGTGGTGACTGGTGAGCGCATTAAGAGGGTAGGTCACCATGTGCTCTCCCTGAAAAAACAAAGTGGCGAGGGAGTTAAAACTAAAATATTTGGTGTTAAAAATTAAAAATCTAAAAACTTATTCATCAACTGTAAAACTATATATAGTATATAATAATTATTTAGGGTTAAGATGTGTTTTCATATCTTTTTTATTAAGAGGGTGTTAAGATGTATAGCCTCTTAATGGCTTGTAAAAAACAAACGGTAATTTTTCTAAAACATCTTATCGAATCAGAGATAAGAGGCTATTAAGATGTTTTTTTTAAAAAACAAACAAGCCCTAAGTGTCATACTAAGTTATGTTATAATACGACTCTAACAAATAAGAGTCCTATTACACTGAACATTTATGACTTAAATATCAAGTGTCCTATTAAGTTATGTTACCATACGACTATGACAAATAAGAGTCCTATAAGGTTATGCTTTAATAGGACCCTCAATGATCAAGTGTCTTATTACATTACCACATAATAAGACATTAACTACTAAACGTCCTATAATGTACTTTATTAGGACCCCAAATACTAAGCATCCTATTAAGTTATATGATAATAGGACCCTAAATATTCATCCGTCCTATTATATAGTTTTTTAGGACACCAGTTTAACTCCATATAGTATAATAGGACCCTGAACACTCATTTGTCCTATTAGATAGTTTTTTAAGACACTATTTTAATAGCGTCCCACACAAAAGGTCCTAAAAACCCCTTTTTGTTGTAGTGAGGGATTTTACACCTTTAGTGTGTGTTTCTCTCTCTAGATTCTGAACTTGTACAAATTACTCAATCAATACAATATCTTCGCGATCCATAATTTTCTCTTACTTCTTTCTATAAATTCATTAGTGAGGTCTAGAATTTCATTTCACGTGCGAGTGGGATTTTATTCTTCATCAATTGGCGCCATCCGTGTATTAACTGAATTTGAAAAAGAATGGATAAATTAGCTGGTGATTCGGCGAAGAAGAACACTGTATTCACATCATCGAGTGTAGGAAAGGTTGATATGAGCTCGAAAGGATCTGGTGGGGGGTTTAGTAAGAAACCTTCGCTATTTTCGTTCTCAAGTCACGAAAAGGATATTGTTGATTCAATAAAGGATCAGCGAGAAAGAGAGGATCAGTTGAGGAATTCTGATGTTTTAAGTGAATTCGATGATGAATTCCTGATACGAAATTTGGAGATCCTGCGAAAACTGAAAGATAAGCAGGATCGGGAATTGTGGCTTCAGGAGGTTCGAACAAAGCTCAAATTCACTCCTGAACGTGATGTGTCAAAAATGGCAAGTCAGAGTAATGTTTTAGATGATCCTGAGGATGACCCGATCCTCATTAAGAAACCGGCATCTCCAGGTAATGTCGTTGATGGAATAATTGTTTAAATTCAGCTTTTGTATTTAATAATTATTATAATTGAGAGTTTCAATCTTCAATTATACGCACATTCATAAGAATGTTTTTGATTCATGACAAATTGTATGAAATGATGATGCGTTGTTTGAAATTCGTTTAAAAAATAAACGAATTCGAAATAACTGCAAGAACATGGATTAAGTAACGATTTCCAGAAAATCATATGAAGATTTGAAGGTGCGTTGTTTGAATTTTTGAATGTTCATTAAAATGGCGCGCAATTCTGGGAATCAGATGAAGATTTGAAGATATGATAAGAAAAATCTTAAAAATAAAAAACACGCAACCTGCGTGTCCTTTAGGCGATGCAGATTTTAATAAAAAAAAGAGGGAAAGGCATGTGACATAATGCATATGCATATGTAACTTAGGTAACCAAAAATGTTTGTATATGTGATATACAAGCGTTTATAAAAAGCCCTCCATGCGAGGCCTATCCTTGCAAGTGTTAATATTTTGAACACTTGCACATGCACTTGCCCTCTCAGAAGAGGCTCACATGTGTATGAGATTAGTGATTGCTTATAAGCAGTATCCAAAAGCCCTTTGTAAAAAAAGGCATATGTTTCATATGGTTAATATTCCATATATGAATGTTTCAGGGGCAACAAAAACATTTGTGCCATATTTTCCTCCATCAATGCAAGAGCAATCGAAGTTTGCTAACTGGATCGCTAATGCACAATTTCCAAAAAAGTTAAAGATGCCTACCTCTGTGAAGAAGTATGCAGGCTTGTCAAATCCTGATGATCATGTGTTCGATTTTTGGTCAGCGGCCCGTTTGGAATGTTGGTCAGAGGAAACGTGGTGTCACATGCTGGTTCAAACATTTACGGGAGCTGCCAGGGTATGGTATGACTCATTACCTAATGCTCAAATTGTAGGATTTGAGGACTTAATAGAAAAGTTTTTAAGACAGTTTAGTCAGCAACGGAAATGTACTAAAGAAGTCACTGAAGTTCATAATATCCGGCGGAGGAATGATGAGAGTCTTGAAAACTTTGTGGTTCGCTTCAATAATGAAACTATGAAGATAGTTGGTGCTCAAGACCAGTTGCGGATTTCTAGTTTTTGTCATGGGGTGAGGCATTCACATTTAGTAGAAAAATTACATGAGGATTTGCCTAAAACCATGGAAGTGTTGTTGGATAGAGTGCGAGTCTATGTTAAAGGACGAAGTGCTTCAGGAAATAATCAAGGTATAAATACCCATAAGCCATCCTCAAAGGGTGCAAATGCAAATGTCAAAAGCATAAATTCAAGTGAAAATACTTACCCACAGAGAAATCTATTTTGGGGAAAGTATAGAACACAACCATATGATAAAAGAAGGGATGGGAATTTTGGAAGAAATAAAAGGAATTGGGAGGCGAAGGGAGAAGAGTTCCCAATGTTAACTAAGACACCTAGTGAAATTTTGGCAACTGAGAAGGTACAATTTGCTACACCTCAAAGAACACGTTTGGGTGCAAATGCAGATACAACAAAGTATTGTGATTTCCACAAAGATAGAGGTCATGACACAGATGACTGTCGACATTTGCGAAGCGAGATAGACAATGCCATTAAATCTGGAAAGTTGTCTCATTTGGTGAAGAATATACAGGAAGGCCGTCCTATTGCAAATGCCAAAAATGTTATTGGGATGATTAGACAAAATCCTAACACTTGGCATAGGAATGTGCGAACAAAGATAGTTGACGAAGCTTGGAAAATGTGTGAAATTACGTTTCCTCCCGTAAGAGGTGAAGAGGCAAAAGAAAACCCTGTGGTTATCACTGTTGGAATTGCTGGGTTCTTAGTGAAAAGAACATATCTCGATACTGGAAGTGCATCTGAGATTATGTATGAATCATGTTTTCGGAAAATGGGACCGGATGTGCAAAAGAAGTTGAAACCTCATAATTCACCTTTAATTGGCTTCTCGGGGGAAATTGTGCACCCGATGGGGGAGGTCACTTTACCCGTAATCTTCGGTGATGATAAGTTTTTTAGGGAAGTAATGTTGACATTTGTGATAGTTGCAACTCCGTCACCACACAATGTTATCATAGGAAGACATGGATTGAAAGTGATAGGGGGCCATTGTGTCAATACCACATGGAATGGTTCGTTTCCCCACACCTGCTGGGATTGCAACTGTAGAATCGAATGTGGAAATGCATATAGTGATGGTGGATAAACCTCATAAAGAGGGTATTAAAGTGGTTCAAGAGGATGTCTTGACAAAAGATAAATGGGTAATCAATGAGAAATTTCCGGATCAAGTCATAGAAGTAGGGAGGAAGTTGCAAGGTGAATATAGGGAAAATTTATTTGAGTTATTAAAAAGAAATGTTGACATCTTCGCATGGGAACCATTGGATATGACAGGTGTTCCGAAACATTTTGCCGAACATCGTCTTAATGTCTATCCTGGGGTCAAGCCAATACAACAGAAGCGAAGAATCGTTGATAAGGTCAGAAATGAAGTTATAAAAACGAAGTTGATAAACTTGGCGAAGCTGGAATAATAAGGGAGGTACATTACCAAACTTGGGTTGCAAATCCAGTTTTAGTCAAGAAACCAGATGGTTCCTGGCGTATGTGTATAGACTTTAAAGATCTGAATAAGGCTTGTCCTAAGGATTGTTATCCCTTTCCAGAGATAGACTTTAAAGTCAATTCTTTGGCTGGATATAAGTGGAAGTGTTTCCTTGATGCATACAAAGGATATCATCAAATCACTATGGCTGAGGAGGATGAAGACAAAACAGCTTTCATTACAAACGAAGGTCTTTTCTGTTATAAAAAGATGCCTTTTGGCTTAAAGAATGCTGGGGCAACATATCAAAGATTGATGGATAAAACCTTCCAGGCACAAGTGGGAAGAAATTTAGAAGCATATGTTGATGATGTGGTCATCAAAAGTTGTGAGGAAAAGGACATGATTGATGATATTGAGGAAACATTTGGAAATTTAAGAAAAATCAACATGAAGTTGAATCCTAAGAAGTGCTCGTTTGCTATGGAAGAAGGAAAGTTTTTGGGAGTTTTGGTAAATAATAATGGAATACAAGCACATCCGGAAAAAGTAAAAGCAGTGTTAGAAATGTCTCCACCAAAAACCATTAAAGAGATACAGACTTTAAATGGTCGATTGGTGGCGTTGCACAGGTTTCTTTCGAAGGCAGCAGAGCGAAGAGTTCCATTTTTTAAAAGTATTAAAGGAGAGTTTGAAGGGAAACAATTTTGAATGGACACTTGAGGCTAATAAAGCCTTTAAAGACTTAAAGATGGATCTTATTACACTTCCCACTCTGACTGCTCCAAAATTGGGAGAAAAACTAGTGATGTACTTAGCGGTCACTGAGAATGCCGTTAGTGCTGTGTTGATGGTAGAAAGAGAAGAAAAGCAAATTCCAATTTATTATGTTAGTAAGATGTTAAAAGATTATGAGACAAGATATCCGATAGTGGAAAAGATAGTTCTGGCATTGGTACAAGCAACTCGTCGCTTGAGAAGATATTTTCAAGCTCATACTATTGTCATTCATACTTCTTTCCCTATCCAAAACATCTTAAGAAAGCCTGAGATGTCGGGAAGATTGGTGAGATGGGCTATTGAGTTGGGACCTTTTGATATTGAATTCAAACAACGTACTTCAATTAAAGGCCAAGTGATAGCTGACTTTTTAGCCGAAGTGCCAGAAGGAGCAAGTGTAAATAGCATTACCGTTCATGAACCCATTGATAAAACATGGATTTTACATACAGACGGATCATCCAACTCTGATGGGTCAGGAGGAGGTGAAATTTTGTTACAAATACCTTCTATCTTATAACTTGCATATGCATATGTTATGTTAATCATTTCCTTTCCAAGATTGATTTTGAAAAGCCCTGAAGGAGATGAGTTTACATATGCGATCAGATTTGGTTTTGTATCTTCAAATAATGAAGCAGAATATGAAGCGTTACTAGCAGGTCAGGCTGTGTGATTTAAAAAAAAAAAATTAAGTTCTTTTAAAAAGAAAGATGGGGGAGAAGAGTATGAGTATATAGATATACTCATGCATCTTTTGAGCAAATGTATTCGCATATGTTTGTAAAAAAAAAAACAAAGCTTACCATTGTAAGTTGATAATGCATGACAGGTTTAAGGTTGGCCAAAAAGATGAAAGCTAAGCAATTAATAGCGTATGTGGATTCGCTGTTAGTGGCAAGTCAAGTTGCCAGAACATATGAAGCAAAAGGAAAGTATATGGCGTTATACTTGGAACAAGTGCAAGAACTCATAAAGAGTTTCGACAAATGCGAAGTGTTACACATATCTAGAAGCCAAAATAGGAAAGCTGATGCTCTAAGTAAATTAGCATCTGTGGCATTTGAGCACCTCGCAAAGGAAATCAGAGTGGAATTGTTGGAAGCTCCTACTGTTAATCTGAAGCTAACAGCGGATGTACAAATGTACGAAGGCAGTTGGATGTGGCCAATAATAAAATACTTAACAAAAGGGGAACTTCCAGATGACAAAGAGCAAGCCAGGCAAGTGAGAGTAAATTCGCTTCAATACCAAATGCAAGATGATACTTTATATCGAAGGAGTTTTTTGGGCCCCCTATTAAGGTGTTTGTTGCCAAGCGAGGCAGAGTGGGTTGTTAGAGAAGTGCATGAAGGAATTTGTGGTATTCATGCAGGGGCTAAAATGGTAGTGGCAAAAATTATGAGTCTTGGTTATTATTGGCCAGGCATGTATAGAAGTACCTTTGAAGAGCTTCAAAAATGTCAAGCATGTCAAGCACATGCGCCAGTGAGCATGCGAGCTAAAAATGAACTTATCCCTGTGACATCCGCTTGGCCATTTCAAAAATGGGGTATGGATATAGTAGGGCCATTTCCGGTCGCAAGTGGGGGAGTAAAGTTTCTCATAGTTGCTATTGACTATTTCACGAAATGGGTTGAGGCAAAACCTTTAGCTAGCATCTCTGGACAACAAGTAAAGAGATTTGTGTGGGAACATATTGTATGCAGGTTTGGCTTACCATTGTACATCATAACCGATAATGGGCAACAATTTGCCGGAAATCCATTCAGCGCCTGGTGTGAAGATTTGCACATTAATCAGATCTTTACATCTGTGGCACATCCACAGGCTAATGGGCAAGTGGAACGGGCTAATAGAAGTTTAGTAGAGGGGATAAAAATGAGGTTAGAAAAATATGGGGGAAGTTGGGTAGATGAATTGCCGCATGTGTTATGGGCACACAGAACTATGCCCAAAACAAGCAATGGAGAGACTCCATTTAGTTTAGTATATGGAACTGAAGCGGTCATACCTGCGGAAATTGGGTTACCTAGTCACAGACTGCAAGTGCTAGTACCTGATAATGACGAAGCTTTAAGAACCAACTTGGATTTGTTAGAGGAAAGAAGGGAGATAACAGCTATTCGAGAAAGTAGATACAAGAAAGAAATGGCAAAGTATTACAATGCAAAAGCAAAAGTGCGCCAATATAAAGTGGGAGAATATGTCTTGAGAAGCAATGAAGTTAGCCGTGCTCTCCCGTTGGGAAAAATGTCTCCAAAGTGGGAAGGTCCATATATTATTAAGAAAGCTATTGGAAATGGATCTTATATACTCGAGCAAATTGATGGTGCTGAACTTGCTAGAGCATGGAATGGAGTTCATCTTCGGAAATGTTACATGTAGGCAAGTGTTGAAATGTTGCAAGAATTGTTGAATTGCTTGTATTTTGAATAAGGAACAGAGTATTCCTAATAAAACGACATTTCAATTTTGAAATTTTGAATGTGCTTAACACTATTAATGAATTACGTATGCACATGAGCATATGAATATTAATTATTTATACATGATCCATAAAATCACTTACCAATCTGATAAACGGATTGTTCAATACTCTTTGATGGTGGAGTTGAGTTATTATTTCTTACGAAAAGAATAATAACCCAAGATGAATATATGGTTTCATCTTGTCCTTAACTGTCTCAATAAAATAAGAGTGCATGTTAAGAAGAGGTGATCATGCCGGACACCTTGTTAACATAATTTTTGTTAACAAAAGCCCAAGGGGTGAAGGCCAACTCATTCAGGAATTGCATCTGTATACTTTCCTATTGAGCATCCCAAGGGTCGCAAATGTCACTTTATAATTTAATTTATAAAGTTGAATTTGCGGATTAACCATCCAGGCGATGAGTTAATCATTTCTTACCAAAGAATGTAAGAAGAGAATACCGTAAAGAAGTGGCTCACAACTATACGTGAAAATATGTAATGAATAAGGTAGTTCAATATTTATGTTGTTAGTACTCTTATGAGGTGGACGCATTTCATAAGAGGGAAACGCATATGTTGGATTTTTCTTATGATTTATAAAAATTTCACCAAAAGTTTAGTCATGGTACTTATGAAGAAGGACTCATAATGTCCTTAGAAGTTTGACATTTATATAAAGTTAAACATGTAAACTAAAGAAAGGCTGTATAATTATACAAAATAATAAAACCATCACAAGACCTACAACAAAGAATGGTTAAACTCCATTTGCAAAAGTAAGTGTATAACTTACACTTCCATCGCAAATGTACTATTCCTAGGCAAATTATGAAAGTGATTTATGAAAAATGGATCATAAGAACCAAACATTAGTTGTCAAAACATCACAATGTTTTTAAAGCAAGCATGATAACATTTCAACTCTGAAAATAGCATATGTAATTCCATCAGTAGCATTGTCCAAAGGTCGGAAGTACAAACACATGCACAACCAACATACAAAAGTAACCAAGTGTATCATACCATACGAACATTAAAAAAGTAAATTGTCTAAAATGCCACTGCATAGGTGGACTTTGGGGAATAATTGTTTTCACAAAAGACAAAGTTGATTACAAACCAACTTTAGTTACCTGAAGAAGAAGAAGGTTTGGAACTGCTGATGGGCTTGAGCATCTCTTTCATCTTCTCCATATCTGACACATCCAACTCAGATACCTGCTCTATAATATCAAAAGTCATGGATTGAAGAGACTTTAGACGATCAAGCACCTTGTCTCGTGCATTAGCATCGTATTCTTTAAAAGAGTTAATGTCTATTTCATTCCTTGACGCATGTGCAAGTCCGCATCTGATGCCTTCATTAAAACCCACAGCATTCACAGCTTGATTAAGACTTAAAGCCATAGGAATAACTTCTGAGTGAACTCTTTTTGCAAGCAGGCCAAGACCTTCAGCAATGAGCCACTTGCTTTTGTCCTTCAAGGTGTTGTTCTCAGATTGTAGAACCTCCCTTTCTGCAACCATGGCTTTTATAGTCTCTTCTAACCTTCCTACCTCTGTACACAAGGAGAACCAATACAAATGAATGTTACTTACACATTTGTGTATGATGAACTAGATATAGGAAAGGATGTGAAATATTACCTTTCTTAGCATCAATTGCTGATTCTTCAAGCTTGGTTTTTTCTTCCAGAAATTGGTTTTTCAAGAAAAGTTCGTTGTCTTGAGCTTGTTTCAAATTTCTTTTTGCTTCTTGTTCCAAGGCCGTCAACTTTCGGTTATGAATCTTCAAACTCTCCACCTCACCTAATAAAGTATTGGTCTTCACTTGCGCATCAATGGAACTGGAATTTAGTTTCGAGAGCATGTGCCTCTTTTGAGATTCTGCAAGTTCTTCCACTTTAGCTTCAGCAATCACCCATCTCTCATACAAATCCGCCACCAAGTTCTGTTGTTTTGCATGTGATATCATGAATTCATTAGAGAACACTTCATGGGGAACTTGGTGAATGCTAGACACGTCTGTTGGTGTGCTACTTAGCAGGGAAAGCTTCTTGGCAACTAATGGGTCTTTGTATGACTGACTTGATAACACATCCCACCTGGGAGCAAAAGGTTCAGTGACAGATGCATGTGAAAACTCTTTAGCTGAGCTTGTCCTCATGCTGACTAGTTCAATTTCTGTTTTGAGCCATTTCGAAGCAGGAATACCAAGTGATGGGAAGGATTTTGAAAGGGAAGATGAACTTGAAGTTTTGGCAACAATAGAAGAAATTGGTTGAGTGTTCTGCAAAAGAGGGGTGTTAATTAAAGTTTGGTCGGTCATATCGGGTGAATTCAGCAAAAAATCGGAAATATTAAATTCCTTATCATAAGGAGGGGTTACCGGTGTTTCAGCAGTGTTAACCGTAGTGTCTTCATCAACCACTTCCAAAACACCGGAAGTGCTCTTGGATGGTGACTGAGTGGTTAATCTTGGAGATTTTCTTTTAGAAGCATGAGCGTCCTTCCCGGTATGAGGTTTGGGGGGACGCTTCACCATTTTTCCTTTGGCAGTAAGAGACATGTTGGTAGTAACAATAGCATCATTTGCAATACCTTTTTCTTTTCCACTTGCATCATTTGATAAGATAACTTTCATTTGTGATGAGGTTGTAGAAGGAGCTTCTTCAGTCTTTGAACCAACAATATGGTCATACATGTCTTCAATAGACAAAGTTTCTTGATTACCCTCAGTTACACTTGTGCCATCAACATCCATGGTTTCTGCTTCAGGACGAATTTCAAAAAATGAAGATGAAGTTTGATTGAGGAAATGTACTGTAGTTTCATCAATCTTTTCTGCAGACAACTCCAAACCGGAGAAACTCTTCAAACCCAGGGCATTATACAACTCCATTTCTGAAAGCAAAAGAAAATGGTTATGTCAGTATACACAAGTTACCATTAAAAGGATTGCAAGTGTAAAACTTACCCCTCTGGTGATACTGTAAAATAGGCCACAATTCTGGCTCAAACCAAGCCTTGCTAATCCTAGAAATAAGCAATATGCATTCTGGAAGTTCACGAATCGGGCTAGCCACACTAACCAACCGATCAAAATTCACTTTTGAATATTCGTTCTCTTCGGGGGTAACATCATGAACAATGTCATCGATTTCTCTCCATCTCATGGTGGGAGGGATACATCGATCATCCACATAAAAGAACTGGTTCTTCCAAGACCTAGGGTTTGGGGGAAGAATAGTATTAATCCTAGAAACCCCGCGACGGTGTTCGAAAGTGTACCAATCACCGGCCATGGTTATTCTATAAAAAGCCCTAAAAAGCGCAACACTTGGGGATACACCTACTGCTCTGCTAGAAACCTCAAAATGACTTAAGCGAGAAAGCCCTTGAGGGTGCATCTGGGAAATGTGCACTCCAAAATACGATAGGGCTCGAATCAAAAACTGAGTGAAAGGAAGTCTATAATTCCCAAGTCGAAACATGTCGGCATACACACCGATTTTACCATCTTGGAAAGAAAAAATCGATAAATTGGATTCTGGCAAAATGGGGTGGAGAGATAGTGGGATATGGTATTTTTCGATTAGATTATCTAAATCGCTTGGACTTAAGGTGGAAAAAGATGAATGCATGTTATGTTTCGATGATTCTTCGTCAATTTTAACAACAGGAGAAGCCATTGTTGAAAGAAATTAAAGAGAAAGTTGTGGAAACTGACCTTAGAAAAGTAAAATGAAGAGGATGATTGAGAGAAAATGCCGGAGGAAGATTGAAAGAAAGTGAAATGTGTTTGGGAATTTATGAAAGAAAAGAGGGTATAAACCTCCTTAAAACGGTTTAAATCCATTATTTGAAATTCAAAAATAATAATTGTCTCGTCAACAAACCTCGTGCTGACACGTGTCCTGAAAAACTGACAAAAAGTACCATCATGCTTAATGGCCTCCTGACAAGTGCTTACGCATGCCGTTTGCGTTTGCAATAACCAACAGTCGGTTATTTTAACACTTGCGAATGCAAACCTCAACAAATAAATTGTATTTCCGATTATGTAGTTACTAAAGTCCTTAAGTTATAGTACCTATAACATAAAGGACTAGGGGGACTGGAGGACCCTTGTGGTAAAAGTTTTTATAAAATTTTGCTCAAAGTAAAAGGTTATGGTTATACTCTTTTTTATCCTATGCTTTGGTTTTTCCCAAAGGGTTTTCCAAGCAAGGTTTTTTAACGAGATAACACCTTTTTAAGGCAAGCGAAAGTGTACAAAGCCTAGATTTTTCTAGCACATAGTCCATTATCATTGTATAAATAATTAATGGACTAGGGGGACTTGATGAGGAGAGGTCAAAATCAGATATGCAAGTGTAACAACAAAGATAACTCGCAGGTGACAATCAAACTAAAATATCTCCAAGACAGAAAGATGCAGTTGCGACGGAGCTGACAGCAAGTGCATCTGCTTCACATTAAGGAACTTGCGAACCAAGTTTGTTAGTATAAATATAACATTCATAAATCATAGAAAGGACTTTTGGAAAAAGGGATTTTAAACCTTTAGTGTGTGTTTCTCTCTCTAGATTCTGAACTTGTACAAATTACTCAATCAATACAATATCTTCGGGATCCATAATTTTCTCTTACTTCTTTCTATAAATTCATTAGTGAGGTCTAGAATTTCATTTCACGTGCGAGTGGGATTTTATTCTTCATCATTACTCACCCATGATAAAGAATATTTTACGTTGACATTTCACGAGCTTACTGGAAAACTTCATGCTCAGGAAATGGAAATGTTAAATTCAAAGAAGTCAACTGCTACTTTACAAAATCCTAAGTTGTATCATGGTGAGAAAACTGCTAGCATAAATGCTAAAGCTAAGCCAAATCTGAGTTCTGCACCAAGTGTTGCTTTTATGGCTGGAGTTTCTGGTAATTCTGATTCTTCAAAAGGTTGCAATTTTACTATTCCAAATTTCATAAATCAGAATGCATTTTCTGCTGAAACGACCCGATGATTATGCTAAAATGAATTCTGCTTTAATTACATCATCTTTTGGGTTGGTTATCAAGAATGTTGCTAATGCAAAGATTACTAGAGATGATCTTGATGAACTTGATGATGATCAGTTGAATGAATTAGTTTTAGCTTGGCAATATGCTATGCTAGGTCAAAGATCAAAACAATTTTTCAAGAAATATGGCAGGAGTTCATCTGATTTCAATAGCTAGTTGGGATTTGATAAATCCAAGTTGAAGTGTTACAAATGCTCAAAACTTGGACATTTTGCTAAAGAATGTCAACAAGCTCATGGAAGCAAACCCGGTTTTACTCAACCATCGTCAACCAATGCAAATCAGACAGCTTTAACAAGTCAGGATGATGGTGTTTATGATTGGTGTAGACACTTTGACTCATCTACTTTGATTGTCACTCATGATCAACATGAAGAATATAGTTCAGACACAAGTTCAGATACAAGTTCAGCACCAAGTTCTGATGAATTTGCTGAGAATATGGAAAGTTTGTTGAAAGAAAATGCTTCGTTATTGAATGAAATTCAAAAACTATCTCGAGAATTAAAGTTGATGAAAGAAGAGGTGGAGATTTCTAAAAGAAAAGAGAAGGAAGTTGAGTTGGAAAATGAATCTTTAATAAAGGAAGTCAACATGCTTGAAGAACATAATGGAAGGTTAAGTGAAGAAAAAGAGAAGTTAGTTCAAGAAGTTAAGAAATAGAAGGATGAAGTAGAGGATGCTGTGAATGATTTTTAGAATCTTTTTGAAAAGTCAAAAATCAAGCTTGACTTGCTAACAAAGGATGCTGAAGATCTGCTGCTAAGATTGCAAGTTATCAAGCTGTGATGGAAAAATATTTGGATGAGAAGCGTGAATTGGTAAGTGTGAACAAAGTTCAAACTGCAAATTTGGAGATTCAGAAGGGGAATGAAGATAAATTAAAGAAAGAATTGTTTTAAGGGATGGAAAATCTTCGGATGCAGAAATTTGAGACACACAAAGTTGCAAAAAGGTTGATAACTACTGAGAATGAGTTGTCTGAAGCCCAACAGCAAATTTCTTATCTCAAAATTCAAGTCATCGATGCAAATCATTTGCTGAATAATGTCTCAAATTCTCAATTGTTCACAAGCTTTCTGGCTAAAGATAAAGATATTTGATAAAATAGCTTCACCCCCTGCTCATATCAAGGAAGCTTTTAAAGAAGTGAAAGAAAAGATTGAAGAAGTTGATTATTCAAAGTTTTCATCATCTACTGTAGAAGAAGAGAAGATTGAAAAGAAGAAGAAATCCAAGAAGCATAAAAAGAAGAAAGGAAAGAAATCTGAAGTTTCTACAGCTCCTACGATTTTTTCTGGTTCATCTTCTGCTGATAATGAGAAATCAGCTACTTTAAGTGAGAAGATTCGTTCTTAACCTGAATTTAATGAGATGATTTTTTTTAACAGAAAAATCTTAAAGATATCAAAGCTGAGTTTTCAAAGTTAGCAAAGGTTGGACATCAAAATTCAAATTTTGAAGAAAAAGTTTTTAGAAAAAATGTTGGTTTGGGCTTTAAAGCACAAAATATCAAAGTTGATGAAGTTCCAGCATCATCAACATCACAAGAGTTGAAGAAGCTTTAAATGAAACAATTGAAAAAGGAAGTTTTTAAGGCTGAGAAGGTTCAACCTGATCGTTTTTACAAACTCAAGGGTTCAGAACAGATATTCTCTGACAAAGAGTTTCCACTTCATTGTGTTGATGCCAAATGTTCTTCTGATGGTTCTCATTCTCGAAGCCCAACATCTAAATGGGTACATGATCATCACCGACAGGTATATGATTTTTTTCTGATCATGTTCGAGATATTCATGTTTCAAATTCTATGCAGGCACCTAAAAGGTGGGAAAAATCTGAACGTATATGTTATATTTGCCGCCAAAAAAGGGCATATGGCAAAAGATTGTCCACTTCCTGCTGAATTAAACCAAATGTTTCAACAGAAACCAGCTTTTGGTAAACCTGCCAAACAAAAGTTCTTCAATGAACAAGGCAGAGTTTTTGATGAACGTGAACCTACATTCTTTCTAAAACAAAAACGTTTTGTTCCTAAGATTCAAAAGGTACAAAAAGTAGGTTCTTCATCACAGTCACCTGTGATTGATTCATCAAAAACTGAATTACCAACACAATCACAATTTTGGAAACCGAAGGTGGTTTCGAAGCAAAATCAGGACACTGGTCGACCAGAAGCGATCCGTTTCGGGTCAATTATGAACTAATCAGTTGGACCAGTGTGCAGGTACTTCTTGAAGACCTGTCGATGATTGAAAGTTGTTGATGGAGGAGTATTCCGCTTAACTTAAATTTCATGATATATTTTTCTAACCTGCAAATTTTCCGAAAGTCTAAAACTACAAGATATCCATGTTGATTGGTCAATTTTCCTTTCTTTATGCATTTTCCTTTGATAAAAATCAAAAATAGAGTCATGTTTTTGTAAAATGAAAATCCAAAAATAGACTTTTCATTTAAGGGGGAGAAATGCATGTAAGGGGGAGAAATTGTGAATATGCATGTTATGTGAAGAAGGTGAATACATGCCAAATATATAAGGAAGGTGAATACATGCACAATATATAAAATTTTGAGAAATTGATCATTGGGAAATGATGGTACATTGGCTTACGTATCTGACTCATGGATAGAGTAGATGAAAGCGCCATAAGATCATCATTTGATATGTTTGGTAGGCTCGGCAAATCAAAAAGTATTCAAATGTGGTATACACTAAATATTATTGCTTGACCATGTGGATAACATCTTGATACGTAAAAAGAAAAAATAAGTGTGAAATGAATCTTTAAGATGAGAAGTCGTTGTGTATACATGTGTTCAATTTGAGAAGATTTAAATTTGTTTGATTTTCTTTATTTTGTCAAACGATCGGACTTTCTCTGCGTGCTCACAAGGCCGACCTGATTGTTGTTCGTTTGATGTTCTGCTTTATTTTCTTTGGTGTTTCGTATAACTCATCGGACTTTCTCTGCGTGTACGGGAGTACCGACCTGATTGTTGATTGGGTTATACAATTTCAACTTGTTTTATTTTCTTTATTTTGTTAAATCTGAGGCCTTATCTGCGTATAGAAGAATCAAACTTAAGGTAGACGATTTAACGTTCTTATTTCTTTTCGCATGGAGCTCAGCTGATGATATCATGAAAATATTATACTTTGTGAAAATTCACAAGTGTAATCACACAAAAAGAAAAAGAAAAAGGAAAAGAAAAAGAAAATGTTTGAATATGTCTGATAGTGTGGGGTACACTGGTCAAAGCAAAATCTAATCAATACCCTAACATATCCAGATGTTATGAGTATGATTTTGCCTGAGTTTAAGATGGACAAATTATAGCGGCAATCAGCATGACTTATGTGCTTCAATTAATTAAAATTGAAGTGTAGTTCAGTGCGTCATGACCAATATGATCCCATATAGTGATCTTTCTCATACCAAAAATAGTGTTTGATTCTGAATTGCAATTTCGTTTCATTCCAGATGAATACAAAAAGATTTTAGGTGTGTTTTAGCATAAATTTGAAAAATCAAAAAGATTTTAGGTTTGTTTTGATATAAACTTTCTAAAAGCCAAAAAGATTTTGATTCTGTTTTATTTTTTATCTGACCAACACGTGATACAAATTCAATTTTCAAAATCATATCTTGGAGTCTCGAAGAGACGTTTTGCTCCAAGATTATTTAAATTTTGTGCAGGTTGCTAAAGTGAAAGAAATCACAACTTCAAGTCTTCTGAAGCTGTTGATAAAGACCAGAGAATCACCAAGCGTCTTCAAGTAGATCCAGCTACGATCAAGTTGAAGAGGAGTTGGTTCGAAGATTCATATCATTGGACGAACGAATTCTACACTTGAGGGGTAGCTTGATTGAAGATACAGTATTGAGGATGTTGAAAAGATACTGCACACAATGAGGGGGAGTTTTTTCATACCTGGTATGTGCGTCGTGTGAAGTATCTAGTTGAATCAAGACAAGTCCAAGTTTAAGCTAGGTTTGCCGCCTGCCGAACCTGGTCCGAACCTGGAGTTCCGACCTGCCGAACCTGGAGTTCGGACAGGGTTTGGCCAGCAGGCTATATATAATGAGTTTAGTCTTTGTTTTGTATACGAGTGGGTAGCTGAGCTAGTCTTTAGTGTGTGTTTACTAAGGTGTTCTCGGTGTCATTGTTTCTGAGTGTTATTGATTATAATTGTTCTTTGGTCAATAAAACAATCGGTTAATTACTTGTTTCGTATCCGTTATAACTAGATTGAGTAGTCGATCCAACGCTCACGACTTTTCACACAATCGATATGAGTTGATCACGATTCGCGCCCTACACTCTTTCAAGTGGTATCAGAGCTATCTGGTGCTTGCTCAGCGAGATATCTATCGTTTTGTGTTGATAAACAAAGAATTTTGGATATTTCATCTCATTTTCATCTCTAAAAGCGTTCCTTCTCAATATTCTGATCACTTTTACTCGTTTTACACCTCAAAATGTTCATATTCGAGATCTATAGTGTTGTTTGATCACTTTTTCGTTCAAAAAATCCATTTTCTGAGCGTTTGGGAGTCTGCCAAATAACCGTCATCCGAACCTCAAGTTCGCCTGAAATAACCACTCTGAACTTCAAGTTCGAATAGAGTTCGTATCCTGTTCGACCAAGATTCTAGTTCGTATTCTGTTCGGAAAGAGTTCGTATAGAGTCCGTCTAGAGTTCAGATAAGGTTTGGATACTGTTCACTGAGTTTAAGTTTGGAAGAGGTTCGGTTACAATTTCAAGTTCGGTTAAGGCTCGGAAAAGTAGTTCATTTTGAGTTCGTATCAAGTTCGCCTGGTGTATTCAGTTCATATCAAGTTTGGTAGAGGTTCGGACACTATTTTAAGTTCATGAAGAGTTCGGGTAAACAGTAAAACAAGATTTCGAAAATGTCAGAATTGCGAGCCTTTGCAGCGGTCCAATCGCATATGCAAACTCTGTTAAACTATGATAATGAGATTGGGACTAGCCAAAATGTTCCCAAATTTTTCAAACTTAAAGACTACAATAACTGGAAAAAAAAGATTTGAAGCATATTTTGGAACTACGGATTGTGACTTATGGATTGCAATGGACGCACCGTATGTCTATCCGGCTGACAATAACAATGTCCCTGTTATGCAACAAAACTTGAATTTGTCTCAAAAAGCTGATTACACAAGGGAACAAAAGGCTTACGGGGTTCTTACACAAGCTTTACCAAAGGAACTATTACATCAATTCAAAATGTGTACGCATTCTCATGATTTGTGGACGGCTTTGAAAGAACACTGTAGGGAAATTATCAGTATAAGAAAAGAAAAAAGAAGGTTCTAAAAAAGGAGTTCGATAACTTTAAACACTTTGATGGTGAGGGAGTACCAGAGCTGATTTCGAAGGTCTACCACCAAAGTCGGAACCATATGTTTTGATGCTTACAAATGATAAGGAATACTCAGCTTTAACTTTCTTGAAGTTATTAGGAAAGTTGCAAGCTCGAGACTTGGAGATGAAAAATGTCAACAATACTCCAGCTGAAGTTCAAAATCTTGATGTCTATTACGGTTCTAATTCTGTTACTATATGAGGAAAAGCTGGGAAACATGCAAGTTCTACACCAAAAACTGCTTTTGTGGCTAGTGGTGGCTCTTTTTCTGGAAATGTTTCAAATTCTGAAAACTATGAGTCACATGGGTCTAATGTTTCAATCCCGGTAAGCAACAACATGAATGCTAGCAAGATGGTTCTTTCTGTTACAACAACGAAGGATTATATGGCATTGGTGTCTGCATTGATTTCATCCTAGTATGGAGTGATGAAGGTCCGGGATCAACAACCGTTCACGATATTTTCTAATCTAAACGTGCGGAATCCGGTTAGATTAGTGATTCAAGATAGAGAAGAGAAAAAACACGAAGAATACGATGATTAAACAAATAAACACTTGATCTTTGCACACAAGATGAACTTGTCGGGTACAAACAAGAAATCGTAAACTCCTCTCTCTCTCTAGATTTCGATCATAAACACTAGCTCTCTCTCTCTCTAGAGTCATAAACTTGCCCGCTTTGAATAGTAAACTCATGGGGTTTATATAGCCATCCCATGAGTTTACTATTGGGCTCTTAAACCCTAATCATAAACCCAAGCCCATGCCCATATTTAATAGTAAACTAGCCTACTAATCTAATGAAACCCTCTGAGCCTAGCCCAACATATTTAATATTGCAAGCCTCATAATCTAGACTCTACAATCTTCCCCTAGGCTTGTGATATTAAACAGTCCTCAATCTTTGAAATTCTTCTTCTTGACTGGCTGGAATAGATGTTGATGAAGATTCTTTCCGCATAAATCTTCAATGGGTTTCATGACGAGCACTTGGGACTTCCTCTTGATCAACATCAGCTTGATCTTCTTGAAATGAACAAGCAATGAAATGGAGGACTCTCATTGAATTGCTTTTCTTGAAAGAACTGGTTCTTGCTGAATCTTCGGTAACTGTCAGGACCGATTTCACATTGAGAATCTCGATCTTGAGCAAGAACGAAGATGAGATGAGGAGACGGGATGATGAGAATCAAAGATAATAATGACAAGAAAAGATAAAACAAACGATTCATTGATTATTGCTGAATGATTACAACAAACCGAATTATTAAAAACGCGTCATTGGAAATCCATGGTCACATTGGGTTGAGCTCAAACCCAATGTGTGACTCTCTCTCTCTAGAATGGTGCTTACTCACTCTAAGAATTATCATTATTCATCATCCTTCTAATGAAGCTATCCCTTCCTATTTATAGAGAGCCCATGTGCTCACTAGCCCACTAACTAGTAAACACAAAAATAAAATGAGCTTATTACAAATAAACAATTAAAATAAATTATTAATAAAATCAAAGTTGATTTTATTAATAAGAAGCTTGACTTGCTCGAACCGATCTTCCGTTGACTTTTATGTTGACCATTGACCCGAATGGTTGACTTTTCAAGAAAACGTCTTCGGTCCAAACTTGCAAGCCTCGAGCATCACAACCCGCGTCTCTGAATCAAATCACAATGGATTCTTCAACCGAATTATTCGAGAATAGATTTGATGGCGTCAGTCACACTTATTAAAAGTTCCAACAATTCCCCCTTGACTGACGCTGTCAAATCTGTCATACTGGTGAAGAACCGCTCTGTCGTGCATCTTCAAAGAACAACTGATAAACCTGAATCTTTCTGTTGTAAAGATTCCCCCTTTGAATAGGCTTCTTCTTTTCTAGTTGCTCCAGTTGAGAGCCAAGTGCTGCAGTTCACTCGGTTCACACGGTCGGGTACAATACTAAGAATGCTGAACATTGGAGTCAAAATCACAACAAACCGAATCAGATAAACCAATCAATCACTGAAAATGCTCCAACTTCTGATACACGACCTGATAATCCAAATCCATAGAAGTTCCCCCTTTTCTCTAGATCCCTCTGAAAACATCCGATGCGGAAGCGGAAAATCAGATGCTGAGAGTGGAACCGTTCCGCTCAGTTCCGAAGAGAAAACGGTACAAAAATCCTGAAATCGGACAATCTTGCGAAAAACCGGAAGCCGGGTGCTGACAGTTGTGAATGATCCATAAATACTGAACTTGTTCCGCGTGACTGGGTTGGATGCGAAAATAATGTCAAATCGGTGAAAAACTGAGATTCCGAGCGTAAACGAGAAATTTATTCATAACCGGAGTCTTCGTAATTTTGGCGAAGAAAATCGAGCTCGGAAAAATATTCCGTGAAGAATTCTGAGTCAAACGGTGCAATTTGGAATGACTCTGAGAAGATCGTAAATTTTATTCAAGTAACGGGCCTTCCATTAGAGATTTAACGGATAATTCCAATATTTAACTGAGATTCCAGTTAATTCGGTTAGATGACATCAGCGCTGCATCAGCTAAACAACTTGGAGTGAGACATAACGAAACAGTCACAAACTTAACCAAGAAGCGAAACCAGTCCGTCAGTGGTCGTTAGCTAACGTGGTCTTGACGTCAACAAAAACTAGAAACCCGGTCGAAATATGGCGGAATAAATCCATGACCAATAAAAATATTTCCAAAATTCCGTTGCGACGTTATCTCATTTGTCTCGTAAAAGACTTATTAGAAAATGCCCGCATTTAACGAAATAATGCTGAAATATTAATTAGTCTTTAAAAATCTCCATAAAAAGCACAATCCATGTCAAGATTATACAGCCAATCAGGATTTATCTTGTCATTAGATCTACGACTGGGAACAATTGATCCAAGGGTTTAGAGAGCTGATCCGCGTGAAGAGGCATGCAGCCAATCAGAGGGCTGCAATACATAGCCTTCCAACGGTTAATAAAGGCAGGTGGGACCACTTGCAATCCCTTTCCACCAATGAGAGATAGACAGCGAAAATTAGGTTTTACTAAAGACTCTTTTCAACCGATAAGGAGAGAGAAAGAGAACTCTCAGTCAGCCAATCAAAGGCTGACGCGCCTGATGCCTCCAACGTCTCTTTTATCCAGTCTGGTCCCACGTGCTATTCCATCAACCAACCACAATGCGACACAGCTCCATTGACCGACAAAGGAGAGAGAAACGAATTCCCTCAGCGCCAATCATCTCCAGCCATGTCATCGCCTCTTACCTTTACCACCCGAAGCCCTAATAATGTCGGAGAAAACGCGAAACCGCCGGAAAAATAAACCCCATTCGCCGGAAAAGCGTATTTACCCCATAACTCGGCCAAAACTCGACGAAAATCAATGAATTTTATGTCCCTGGACTCGTGAGCTCATCCTCTACATTCCTGGACGTTCAAAATTCACTGAAACTTATTTGAATAAAAACCCAGATGTTGAGATCGAGATCGCCAAGGACACTCGAGGTGGCCAATCCTTATTCGAGGTCGCCAAGACAGTCGAGATCGCCAAACAAACGAAGTCGCCAACACTTATTCGAGTTCGCCAATGCAAGAAACGAGACCGCCAAGGTTTATTTGAGATCGCCAACCATGAAATCGCCAAGAACATCTTCATGCTCAGTGAAATCGCCAAGGCAATCTTCAACTAACCCAGAAAAATGATGAACACTGACAAATCTGATGCGATGCGATGTCCCAAAATGAGATTAGACCACAGATTCGTGACCGATTCGTGAAGATTAGCTATTCATGACAATGTTTTGGCCACAAACAATCCATAAACAACAGTAAATCAGATCGAATCAGCTACAAAAATCTGGAAAATAACCAAGAACATGAAGAACACGCATAAACACCGTCAAGTGTGTGTTTTTCCAGATCTGTCAAATATGTTGCGAGCAGGTGAAACCGATGCTTCCATTGGATCCGGAACGCGTTTTCCATCAAGAATAGTGCTTTATTTCATCCAAAAACACTGAGTATAACATCAAAAACTCAGAATCAAGCTCGAAATCCTCAAGAACACCCAAAAAAACGTGAAAACCCTAACTGCTTTATGTTTTCAGCTCAGATCTCTTATTTCTTCACTGATTTGAACATATGGAGCATGAAATCATATCTAAATGAACCCAACAACAAGAATCTATCATCAGATTCATCCAGAAATCATCCAAACAGCTCCAAAAATAAGAAAAAGTAGAAAAAGTCTCCAAAGTGGGTTTTCAATCAGCACCTCATTCAAGCCCAAAATCACAGATTCGAGTGACCAGATTAACGGTGAGATTAATCTGATCGGTACCCGCTCTGATACCATTTGTCAGGACCGATTTCACATCGAGAATCTCGATCTTGAGCAAGAACGAAGATGAGATGAGGAGACGGGATGATGAGAATCAAAGATAATAAATGACAAGAAAAGATAAAACAAACGATTCATTGATTATTGCTGAATGATTACAACAAACCGAATGATTACAAACTCGTCATTGGAAATCCATGGTCACATTGGGTTGAGCTCAAACCCAATGTGTGACTCTCTCTCTCTAGAATGGTGCTTACTCACTCTAAGAATCATCATTATTCATCATCCTTCTAATGAAGCTATCCCTTCCTATTTATAGAGAGCCCATGTGCTCACTAGCCCACTAACTAGTAAAACACAAAAATAAAATGAGCTTATTACAAATAAACAATTAAAATAAATTATTAATAAAATCAAAGTTGATTTTATTAATAAGAAGCTTGACTTGCTCAAACCGATCTTCCGTTGACTTTTACGTTGACCATTGACCCGAACGGTTGACTTTTCAAGAAAACGTCTTCGGTCCAAACTTGCAAGCCTCGAGCATCACAACCCGCGTCTCTGAATCAAATCACAATGGATTCTTCAACCGAATTATTCGAGAATAGATTTGATGGCGTCAGTCACACTTATTAAAAGTTCCAACAGTAACTGTCTTGAATCTCCAAAAATTAGAGGGTAAAAAGTTTGAACACCTCTAACTTTGAAGAACTTGGTTGTTGATCTTGGGTCTTCATGATCTCTGACTGCTCTCTGCATCATTTTCTTCATCAAAGATCGACTTGAAATCTTCAGCTTCCCCTAAACTTGTGAGCATTTTCTTTGAAAAACTTTTGAAGCTTTTGGAAACTTGTAAAGACACCAACAACTTCCCCGGAATAGTTGATTTTCCAGATGGAAGTCTTGTCCGGCTGGTTCTTTAACTTTGAGCAGCAGCAACATCTTTCTCTCATCAACCTGTCTGACACACATTTGAAAAAATATACTCCACCAGACATTTGATGACTGGTCTTTGGGTAAGAGGATAATTATCATCTGTTTAGTTGATTCAAATTAACATAATTTTAACCAAAAACCCTAATATAGATTACGGGTTTTCTATAAAACTTCCCCTGAACCCAAGACCTCTAAAGACTTCCCATTAGCTGATTACTTCCCCTTGGCTGATTACTTCCCCTCAGCTAATGACTTCCCCTGAGATAATACATATTATCCTCGAGTTCCCTTCGGATACTATGTATTATGGAAGTCTTTTCGGATAATACTTATTATCCCATACTCCTTCCCCTAAAAATTTGGCAAGATCTGTCGGGGGCATATTGTCATGCATTAAAACCCATGAAAAACACATTTTGACTTCTCAAATCAACCTGGCCAAGACGAAAACACACCAAAAAGAACTTAACGACTCACACACGAAAGATAAAAACTAAAAAAACACTTACCAAACCAAACATGAGAAAGTTTACAAGGGATCAAACCTTATGAATCTCACTGAGGAACCCTTTTCAGCTTCAGTTACTCGACTCGTCCAGGTGATTGCCGGTATGTTTGTCCGCTTTAAACTCAAACCCGTTTAATCCCAACCGAATGCGTCATTGTTAATATAGTACAATATTACCGTCATGTTTAATTGTCCCCACACCCAAGCGTACACAGCAAAACCTACCCAACCTCAGAGTTTATTGAGGATTCACAAACCCCCAACTTGAGGAACCATGCAACACCGTTATGACTACCACTTATTTCATTAACCATCAGTCGGTGATCAGGTCGGCCGAATAAGCACGCAAAGAAGACCAACTGAATGATTATTTTTCTTTTTCTCATTTTCTTTTTCATTTCTTTTTCTTTTGATTATGTGGTATAGTCATAACAGCAGAAACATGGCGTGTGAGAGAATGAATACTAGGTATAATTACCACTCTCAACCCGTTTTTGCTGGGAATCAGTTTTTTAAACCATGAAAACTGAGATGGGAAACTAAACATATATATATTTTTAGTTCATTGCACTTACATTGGTGGTCATATGATTAGGTCGAGCCTACCGAGCATATCACCGTAGAGCTTGCCTTTCACTTCCGCTTTACACGTGTCAGCCATCTCCAATCCGTGCATTCAATTTACTTCCCCTAAACTTCTCAGAAACAAGGCACAAACAATTAAAATTTAAAAAGCACACTATTGTTGAGAGGTCAACATTTTCATCTTCTTTACATTTCTTCCCCTTGCTTTTTGATTTTTAATGTCACAATTTTGTGAGCATCATCATTTTTTATTTTTATTTTTTTAAACACATAAACAAATTAAATGACTTTACACACATTTGGCCAAGCTAATCTTCAAAGTATTGATTTGGAAATTTTAGAAAATTGGGTTTCATGTCATGCACACCTCAATGCATTTGAAGTCAAACACTTCAACAATCAAGCACCAAGTGAAAATTTTAGGAAATTTGGTTTGACTCAAAACACCCTTTACTGCTTAATTAAACAAACAACCAAGTTAAGAACAGTACCTTTCATGCTGAATTTGACATTTTACCTCTCAAGGAAACATATCCTCCATAAAAACTTGCTTGTCATGACATGAAGATACGTCTCCTAAACTGTGCCTGGAACAATCACTTATCAACAAACAAATTAGTAATAAAAACGTTAGTGATAATCCTCCTTGATCGTTCCTGCACAGAGTGAGAGATTAGTTAGCTAATAGTACCCAGGCCATTGTTTTTCTGGGTACTCCTGAGGAATCAGTGAATGAAATTTCTTTTAAAAACATTCCTTTTGAAAAATCAGGAAGTTGGGATGGAGCTGCCTTGATTTTTGGTTTCCAAGTTCCAGGTGATTTAACATTTGTTTTAGTCACTTTTGGAGTTGTGACTTTAGGTATTTCAACCTTCTTCATTTTAGATTCATTTCTCAAAACAGTTTTCGTTTTAGCCACCTTTGGAGTTGTGACTTTAGGTATTTCAACCTTCTTCATTTTAGAATCATTTTTCAAAACAGTTTTAGTTACCTTGGGAGGGGTAACTATGGGTTTTTCAAGCTTTGGTTGTTTTGAAAATGGTTTCTTCACCTTTTTCTGAAAATTTTGGTAACTTGGAAAGCTGTTGTTTTGATTTAAAGATTTTCTTTCAGCTTTGGCAGCACCCCAATGTTGATCAGAGGATTTAACCTTAGGAGTAACAGTCTTCATTGCCTTAGGTTTCTGCACCATCATCGGCTTAGACTTCACAGACTCCTGAGATGAAACCCTTTGAGTTTTCGGATAATAGGGTTCATAAGGGCGATAAAGACAGTTTCTAGCAATATGACCAGCGATGCCACAATTAAAACAAGTCTGCTTCTTTAGATAGAAATCAGACGTGTACCTATTTGTCTTTGGTGGCTGATATGGAGAGATATCTGCATGTGTCTGCTTCTTTGGCCTATTTGCTGATCCAAGACTGACTCTTGGCTGGTTCCTTGAAGCCTGTATCGAACCTGTCTTTACTGTCTTTGTGCTTCCTTGATTCTTTGACGTTGAAGCACCATTCTTGCAATTACAACGGCAACTGCATGATCCAACTGAAGAAATGGGAGTCACAGCTACTCCCTTGAGTTTTTCATTCTTCACTCCAGCTGTTGGCTTCACACTCGGATGCTTGATGGTGATCTTTGGCCTCTCAACTTTAGGTTCACTTATCACTCCATCGGTTATTCCCTTGAACTTGGAGGAGAAGGATGGTAATTCATATCCTACATCTGGTTCTTAACCAAACATTGATCCAGATGTCATAAAGATCTTCCCCTCAGGCCGTGTCGTCAAGATCACCTTTTCCCTTTTGACTTCGTCAATTACTTTGAAGCATGGGGTCTCAATTTCAGGATACTGTTTCAGCTTTATCTCCGACACAGGAGCTTTGGGCTCATTCTTAGTCACATCATTAACTCCACTTTTACTTGTACCAGCATCATCATGCTTGGAGTTATGACATCTGTTATACTCCTGGCACTCAGCATCATCTCTTGATACATCCTCTATTCTCCCTTCACCATATGTCATGTTTGCCTCGTTGTCTATTTCCTCTTGAGTCAATGGTGTAGTTCCAATCAAGACACTATCAATAGGAGGAGCAGCTTCTTTATAATCAGACTTGGTTCGTTCAACTTGATCCTCACTAAGAAGTATTCCTATGATGTCTCTGGGAACTGGTGGAGGAATGATGTTGTTCATTTCTAAAGATTTATCAGTTTTCTCTGACCCAAACCCAGATGTGTCTTTCCCAACTTGGCCAGTCACAACAGCACGTGACAATTCCTTTCCAGCATTGAGCATTCGCATATTTCTTTCCTGATTGCAATCATACTTGACCTGTAGCTCATCATATTTTTGCTACAGTTCAGTTAATTTTTGTGTCAGCTCAGATATCTCAATCCTAGCCCGATCATGTAAAATAGTCTTCTCCGTTGCTAGCCTTTGATATTTCTCAATGTCTAGTTTTTGGGCTTTTACTTTCGCTTCATTCTTTTGCTATCTACCCTTGAATGAACTCCTTTCGCATTTTATCTCAAACAGTTCTAACTCATAATTTTTACAGATTTGCCTAAGTCCAGGAATTAAACGAGCACAAGTGGGATTGGGGCATATCTTAGTTTTGTCAACTTCATCTGCGAAAGGATCCATGTCCTCAACCATATTCTTTTCTTCAACCACTGAACTCATTTTCTTTCTTTAGGTATGCAGCTTCTGAAAATCTTGAAAAATCGGCAAAAACGGCAAAATCGGCAAAAGTACTATTCAAAGAATAGTGTCAAAAACTTAAAACGCGAAAACGGAGGCCTTCGGAGTGGAATTTGGGGGTCCAAACGAGCTCCCCTGGATGTTAGTCGGGGATAAATCTGGGGCTCGGTGTCACGAACGTCGTGTTAAAATTTGAGCCTCTAACTCCAAACGAGTCAAAAGTTATGTCCGTTTCCGTGAAAGTGTGAAATAGTGACTTCTTGCCGTAAACCAGTTTCCGATCGTAAACAGTGATCGTAAACACCCCCGAGTCGTAAACCTAATCGTAAATACAGTGGGAATCGCAAACACGCTCCGGGTCGTAGACTCCAATAGTAAACTCCGATAGTAAACTCCGATAGTAAACTCCGATAGTAAACTCCGATAGTAAACTCCGATAGTAAACTCCGATAGTAAACTCAGTTTATGATTGTGTTGGATCTTAAACCTTCAAATCTTGATCATAAACATTCAAATCTTCAAGCCTTGATCATAAACCTTCAAATCTTCAAGCCTTGATCATAAACCTTCAAATCTTCAAGCCTTGATCATAAACCTTCAAATCTTCAAGCCTTGATCATAAACCTTCAAATCTTCAAGCCTTGATCATAAACCTTCAACCCTTCAAGCCTTGATCATAAACCTTCAAATCTTCAAATCTTCAAATCTTCAAATCTTCAAATCTTCAAATCTTCAAATCTTCAAATCTTCAAATCTTCAAATCTTCAAATCTTCAAATCTTCAAATCTTCAAATCTTCAAATCTTCAAATTTTTAAATCTTTAAATTTTTTTTTTTGGAAAAAGCTTGAATCCAATATCGTGAGAACCTCGAATCTGTGATTCTTGGCTCTGATACCAATTGTAGGTCCGGGATCAACAACCGTTCACGATATTTTCTAATCTAAACGTGCGGAATCCGGTTAGATTAGTGATTCAAGATAGAGAAGAGAAGAAACACGAAGAATACGATGATTAAACAAATAAACACTTGATCTTTGCAGACAAGATGAACTTGTCGGGTACAAACAAGAAATCGTAAACTCCTCTCTCTCTCTAGATTCCGATCATAAACACTAGCTCTCTCTCTCTAGAGTCATAAACTTGACCGCTTTGAATAGTAAACTCATGGGGTTTATATAGCCATCCCATGAGTTTACTATTGGGCTCTTAAACCCTAATCATAAACCCAAACCCATGCCCATATCTAATAGTAAACTAGCCTACTAATATAATGAAACCCTCTGAGCATAGCCCAACATATTTAATATTGCAAGCCTCATAATCTAGCCTCTACAAGTGATTACGTGGAAAGTGAGTAACGAAGAGCTGACCGAAGAAGACTACGATCACGTCAACCCGGATGACTTGGAGCTTATGGTTATAAATTGGCAGTTTGCAATACTAGCTCGAAGGGTGAAGTGGTTTCTCAAGAAAACTGGCCGAAAAGATCTCAATTCAGGTGGTCACATCGGATTTGAAAAGTCCAAAATGAGGTGCTACAATGTTCTAATTTTGGTCACTTCGCTAGAGAGTGCTCGCAACCCAAGAAGCTGGAGTATCAGAAATACACTCCGAAGTCATCTGAATCTTCAAATAGTGATGCTAAATATGACGCAATAAGTTCAGGGAGTATTTCTAATTCAAACCCTAAATTTGAAAATAATAAAGCTCTTGTCTCTCAAGAAGACAAGACGTATAATTGGGGTGATCAATTTGTTGACTCATCTGCCTTGATTGTGAAACATGTGCAGGATGAGGATGCGTTGACTGAATCCACATTTGAAGGAGATGAAACAAATGATATCATAGAATCTGCTCAAGATGCTCAAACACTAGCGAAGGAAACATTTTCTTTTATGGCAAATAATATCCCTGAGCATGATGATTCTGATGAAATTCTGCTGTTGAAGAAGGAAATAGAAGTTCTCATGAAAGAAAAGGAAACTTTGATTAAAGATTGCGAAGTAGCAAAAGCGGAGGCTCAAGACGCTGCTAATGATTTTGAGGCGCTTTTTCAAAGAAGTTATCCTTTGCAACAAAAGTATGAGAAAGCTCACAAATATGCAATGGTTGCTGCTGATAAAATCATTTCGTTGCAAGAAGAATTAAGAAAGCTACCTAACAAAAACAACACTCTTAAATTAGAAAATGGAGCTCTTAAAAGAAACAACTTGAAAGACTCAGTTGTGGCTTTAATGGCGATTCGTCAAAGGTAGTAAATTCTTCCTGCTTCGTGTGAAACTTGTGTCCAATTTGCACAATCTAAGAGTACTCTCTTAGATGAAAAGTCAAAATTGTATGACCAAGTAGCTGTTACAAAAGCCGACATGAAAATCTACAAGACCCGTTGGGAGGAATCAACCAAAGAATTAATGTCGGTACACGAGCAACTGCGTATCCAAAAATATGATTTCACTAAGCAGTCCGAAATGCTCGTGTCAGCTCAAAGGAACTTGGCGAACCATCAAAAGATTGTTTCTGACTTAAAAATTGAAAATTTTGAATTGCCAAATAAGATTGAAACTTTTAAAATTCCTTTGTCATTCACAAACTTTCTTTACAATGATGAAAAATCAAATGAGTCGAAAAATCTTCGCCAAGTTCCTGCACTAGTGGTCATTACAAATAGTCTGTCTAGTGTTGTTATTGATGACAAATGTTACTATACTTCCTATAAAAAGGATGTATCATGTTCATTACATTCAAACACCACTGATAAGCACTCAAAGGAAAAATCTTCTCTCGATCTTGGAGTCGATGAACTGTTTTACAATGTATCTGACTTTGACAAGATTGATGATTTAATTTCTGACACCGAAACTGAGTTGTTAAAAACTGTTTCAAACAAAAACACTCAGGAAGAGATTATTTCCAAATATAAGTTCGGGAAAATTAAATCTGAACTTAAAAAGATGAGTGCTTATGAGCAGAAAATAATTGCTCGTGAAACAACAGTCGGTGGCAAGAAACCCAAGAATAGTGGTGTTTGTTTTGAAGTTGACACTGGATCTAAACCAGTTAAACATTTTGACAAAGGTTCAACATCAAAATCATCACAGGGTCAATCTAAAAAATCAGATGTCAAAAACAAATCTGTTGTTTTGTATTGGTCTGAAAAATGGACAACTTATCGCTTGAAGGGTTCAGATAAAATGTATAGCGATAAGGACTTTCCGTTGGATATGGTGAATCCAAATTTTGATTGATAAGATCTTTATGGGAGGATTTGGTCCTAATTATGACCCGAACAGTGTTAGTGGCCCATTAGGTGGGGAAATGGAAAAGTCATAATTCCAAAGGACACACTAACATCTGAATCTGATTCTGAGAAAGTAAATCATCATTCTGACAACGGTTTGGTTAATCGTCTCAAGAAATCAGTTAAGAAATAACTGATTTTTCCTCAATCACCAAAAGCACAAAAACCAAGTTTTTCAAAATCAAACTTTAGAAGGCCAAATCAGTCTTTTAACATATCTCAATATCATGATGAGGGTTTTTATGATTATTTTGGCTATGGGCCACATTCTCAAGCATATGGGAGTGGTCCTCAATGGTTTGAGAATGGTTTTAGAGATGGTGCTGGTCCATCTGGACATGGTGATCGTTGGGGGTGGTTATTCAAATACTGGTAATGGTGTTTTTGAAAGAAATACACGTTTTAATGATGGATACTTTCACGGTGATTTTTATCAAGAATGTGACAATGGCTATGATTCTGGTTTTTGTGATGATTTACGTGATCATCGTGGTTTTTCAAACTCAAAAGAGATTTTCCAAATCTAAAAAATCAGAACCGATCATAGAAACAATTGTGGATGATGACACGATTGAAGAGGTCGTTATCGATCGACGTCGATACTTCAAGTGCAAAAACTGTGGTCATACATACCGAAATTGTCCTCTTAAAAAGGATAAAACGGAAAGGTCTGTTAATGCTTCTGATGGTTATAATTCAGATAAACCAGCATCTGCAACTTCACAAAAACATCTGAAATTTGTTGTTCCAAAAGGATTCATTCACACTGATGTGAAACCATCCAGTTCCAAAACTGAAAAACATGATAAAACACATGATGGAAAACCAGTAAAATCAATTTTGAAAAATTCCGAAGGATCAACAAATCAGTAGAGTGATAAGTGGAAGCCAAAGGGTATATCCACGGCAGGAAAAGATTTTGTGGAAGATGACGGTCAACCCAAAGCTTCGAGCTTGGGTTCTTCCCAACCTAATTAATATGTTTCATGTGTGCGGGGATCTTCACGACAATCTGTGAACAATTTATGGGTTGTTGATAGTGGAGCATCCAGGCACAATACCAGTGACATCTTCCTTCTCCATGATGTTCAATCTTTTAACAGAGGGAATGTTACGTTTGCTGGTAACAAAGGTGGAAAAATTACTTACATTGGTAAATTAAGAAATGGTGCAATCACTTTTGATCGAGTTGAATACGTATAAGAATTGGAATACAAGTTGTTGAGGGTGTCCCAGATCTTTGATAGCAATACACAACTGCTTTCACGGGGAACGAATGTCTGATCTTGAAGCCGAGTTATATGATTCCTGGAGATTATATTGTAATGCGTGCATCGAGATTGTCCAAATTATATGTTTTGGATATGAATTCAGCTAGGGTTGACGTGGTGGGTAAGTGTTCCATATCAAAGGCTTCTGAAAGAGATTCTATTTTGTGGCATAGACGCATGGGTCATATTAACTACCGAAAGATGAATGATTTGATACGAAAGATTCTTGTAGAAGGGGTTCCCAAACATCAATTCACATTCTGCGTCAGCTGCAAAAAGGGGAAGCAACATAGGAAATCTCATCCCTTGAAGAAATATCACTCTATCATTATCCCATTGGAATTGCTGCACACGGATTTATTTGTTCCTATGAATATGCAAAGTATTTTCGGGCATTGGTATTGCTTAGTGGTTACTGATGAATATTCACGTTTTTCTTGGGTGAATTTTCTTGAAAAGAAAAGTGAAACATCACGAGTTCTGATCAACTTGATTAACACTTTGGAATCATTCTATAAGTTGAAAGTTCACGGAATTTGAAGTGACAATGGCACGGAGTTCAAGAATCTAGAAATGAAAGTGTTCTGTTTGGAGAAGTATATCGTAAAAAAAAATTAGTACTCCTTATACACCTCAACAGAACGGTGTAGCGGAACGGAAGAAAAGAACGC
The DNA here is from genome assembly GCA_039602395.1 of Deinandra increscens subsp. villosa. Taxonomy (NCBI): domain Eukaryota; kingdom Viridiplantae; phylum Streptophyta; class Magnoliopsida; order Asterales; family Asteraceae; genus Deinandra; species Deinandra increscens. The sequence continues at coordinate 76,652,661 of JBCNJP010000007.1, forward strand.
TCATTGAGACGACTAGAACCATGTTGGCAGATGCTTGTCTTCCAAGGATCTTCTGGACAGAAGCAGTCAACACAGCATGTTATGTGCTGAATAGGGTTCTCACTGTGAAACGACTTGGCAAAACTTGCTATGAGTTGTTAAAAAATCACAAGCCTACTCTCAAGAATCTGGATCCTTTTGGGTGTCCCTTCATGGTTTTGAAGTCTGCGGGGAAAGTTCGATGACAAGGTATTCGAGGGTATCTTTGTTGGTTATTCGAACCAAATGAAGCGGATTTTAACAAGAAGACCGGGGTAGTGGAAGAATATTTGCACGTGGATTTTCAATCATATACATTACCACCCAGTGGTGTTGGTCCAGACTGGATGTTTGAAAAAAGTATTTTTGAGTCACTTGAATCCAGAAGAGATGAAACTGATGACCATCTTACCAATGTGTACATAAATCTAGAAGATGATGGTCCTGTTCTAAATATTCTGTCTCCGTCTGTTACTCCAACTGTGCCTATTGCTGATGATTATCTGACCAAAACTACCACTGATTCTGCCATAGAAGCTAAAGAAATGTCTGTTGATGATGAAAACGAGTTTCATGAAGCCAATTCAGAACCAATTAATAATCCTGTCCCACAAGCTGAAGTTATTACAAGCGATGCTGGTGTTGGTGAGGCTGATAATGTTCATGTCAGGACCGATTTCACTACGAGAATCCCGATCGTGAGCAAGAACGAAGATTAGATGAGGGAGACGGGATGATGAGAATCTAGGATAATAAATAACAAGAAAAATGATAAATCAAACGATTCATTGATTATTGCTGAATGATTAAAACGAACCGAATGATTACAAACTCGTCATAGGAAATCCACGGTCACATTGGGTTGAGCTCAAACCCAATATGAGACTCTCTCTCTAGAAATGATAGCTCACCCCTCTCTAGATCATCCTTATTCATTCCTTATTCTCTCTTGTTCTCAAATGAAGCTATCACCCCTATATATAGAGAGTCCATGTGCTCACTAGCCCACTAACTAGTAAAACACAAAAACAATGAGCAAAATTACAAATAAACAACTAAAGTAAATTATTAATTAAATCAAAGTTTATTTAATTAATATGAAGCTTGACTTGCTCGAACCGATCTTCCGCTGACTTTTACGTTGACTGTTGACTCGAACAGTTGACTTTTCAAGAAAACGTCTTCGGTCCAAACTTGCAAGCCTCGATCATCACAACCCGCGTCTCTGAATCAAATCACAATGGATTCTTCAACCGAATTATTCGAGAATAGATTTGATGGCGTCAGTCACACTTATAATTAGTTCCAACAATTCCCCCTTGACTGACGCTGTCAAATCTGTCATACTGGTGAAGAACCGCTCTGTCGTACATCTTCAAAGAATAACTGATAAACCTGAATCTTTCTGTTGTAAAGATTCCCCCTTTGAATAAGCTTCTTCTGTTCTTGTTGCTCCAGTTGAGAGCCAAGTGCTGCAGTACACTTGGTTCACACGGTCGGGTACAATACTAAGAATGCTGAACATCGGAGTCAAATTCGCAACAAATCGAATCCGATAAACCAATTAATCACTGAAAATGCTTCAACTTCTTATAATCGACCCGATAATCCAAATACATAATGGTTCCCCCTTTTCTCTAGATCCCTCAGAAAACATCCGATGCGGAAGCGGAAAATCAGATGCAGAGAGTGGAACCGTTCCGCTCAGTTCCGTAGAGAAAACAGTACTAAAATCCTGAAATCGGGCAATCTTGCGAAAAACCGGAAGCTGGGTGCTGACAGTTGTGAATGATCCATAAATACAGAACTTGTTCCGCGTGACTGGGTTGGATGCGAAAATAAAGTGTCAAATCAGTGAAAAACTGAGATCCGAGCATAAATGCAAAATTTATTCATAACCGGAGTCTTCATAATTTTGGCGAAGAAAATCGAGCTCGGAAATATATTTCGTGAAGATTTCTGAGTCAAACGGTGCAATTTGGAATGAATTTAAGAAAACCGTCAACTTTATTCAAGTAACGGGCCTTCCGTTAGAGATTTAACGGAATATTCCAATATTTAACTGAGATTCCAGTTAATTCGGTTAGATGACATCGGCACTGCATCAGCTAAACAACTTGGAGTGAGACATAACGAAAAAGTCACAAACTTAACCGAGAAGCGAAACCAATCTGTCAGTGGTCGTTAGCTAACGTAGTCTTGACGTCAACAAAAACTAGAAACCCGGTCGAAATATGACAGAATAAACCCATGAATCGACGAAAATTTCAAAAAAAATTCCGTTAGCGGCGTTATCTCGTTAGTCTCGTTAAAAAACGATGAGAAAACCCGTATTTAACGAAATTATTAAAAGAATTCTTTATTATAATTAAATCCCAAAAAGAAAACCATGATCCATGTATTATAGCCTCCACCAATCAGGTTGCACCATTTAACTCTGATCAACGACAGCAAATAAACTGATCTAAGGGTGTGAGATCGTGATCCACGTGAAGCTGGTCTCCACCAATCAGGTTGCGGCAGAATTAAGGACACTAACGGATCTTTTGACTCTGGTGGGTCCACACGGTTTTCTCAACCAATCAGCTGCTAACACTGCTTTCAGCCTCAACGGCTCTTTTCACTTTCCCTGGTCCCACGCGCTTTTCCTTGGCCCATTCACAGCGTGACAACGGAAAAGGAATCTGACATATACCGACAGGATGAGGAGAGAGATATACTCCACCAGCCATTTAGCGTTTGACACGTCACCATTTGTCCCCACCTGCATCTCCTTCATTCTGCGAAACCCTAATGACCACCGGAACTTTCGCAAGTCACCGGAATAATAAAACCCACATCGGAAAACCATGAATCTGCCATATCTCGGTCAATACTTGACGAAAAACGATGATTTTTATACCATTGGATTCGTTATTCGATTCTCCACAACCCTAGACGATCAAAAATGTCTGAAACTTATTTGAAACAAAACCCAGATGTCGTGTTTAGACGAGATCACCAAGGTTATTCGAGGTCGCCATGGCCACACGAGGTCGCCAATCCCAGAGCCGAGATCGCCTGGTACAGTTCCAGATCGCCAAGATGAGATCGCCAAGGAGCCAGTCGAGATCGCCAAGAACTAACTCGAAATCGCCAAGAACAAGCTCGAAGTCGCCAAGTACATCTTCAAGCATTTTCCAGATCGCCAAGAACATCTTCATGGGTGTGAAATCGCCAAGGCAATCTTCAACCAAAATGAAGAACACCAAGAACACCGTGAAACACACACTACTGTGTGTTTTTCCAGATCTGCCCAAACCGTTGCGAATCAGACGAAACCGATGCTACCAATGGATCCGAAATGCGTTTTCCATCAAGAATAGTACTTTATTTCATCTAAAAACACTGATTTTATCATCAAAAACTCAGAATCAAACTCGAAATCTTCAAGAACACCCAAAAAACGTGAAAACCCTAACAACTTCGGTTTTTCAGCTCAGATCTCACATTTCATCATAGATTTTGACATATGGAGCCTGAAATCACATCCAAATGAACCCAATAACATGAAAACATCATCAGATTCATCCAGAATCCATCAAACAGCTCCAAAAATGTAAAAAAATAGAATTATTCATCTCCAAAGTGGGTTTTCCAATCTGCACTTCATTCAAGCTCAAAATCAAGATTCGAGTGACCAGATTCGTCGTGAGACGAGATCTGATCGGTACCCGCTCTGATACCATTTGTCAGGACCGATTTCACTACGAGAATCCCGATCGTGAGCAAGAACGAAGATTAGATGAGGGAGACGGGATGATGAGAATCTAGGATAATAAATAACAAGAAAATGATAAATCAAACGATTCATTGATTATTGCTGAATGATTACAACGAACCGAATGATTACAAACTCGTCATTGGAAATCCATGGTCACATTGGGTTGAGCTCAAACCCAATGTGAGACTCTCTCTCTAGAAATGATAGCTCACACCTCTCTAGATCATTCTTATTCATTCCTTATTCTCTCTTATTCTCAAATGAAGCTATCACCCCTATATATAGAGAGCCCATGTGCTCACTAGCCCACTAACTAGTAAAACACAAAAACAATGAGCAAAATTACAAATAAACAACTAAAGTAAATTATTAATTAAATCGAAGTTGATTTAATTAATATGAAGCTTGACTTGCTCGAACCGATCTTTCGTTGACTTTTACGTTGACCGTTGACTCGAACAGTTGACTTTTCAAGAAAACGTCTTCGGTCCAAACTTGCAAGCCTCGATCATCACAACCCGCGTCTCTGAATCAAATCACAATGGATTCTTCAACCGAATTATTCGAGAATAGATTTGATGGCGTCAGTCACACTTATTATTAGTTCCAACAGTTCAACTTGTTTCACAACCTAAAGTTAGTACATCTAACACTGTGGTGGAGGAAGATCAGCTTTCAAATTTGGATGAAAGTATCGTTATTTCGATTCATCCGACACTCCGGATAAACACCTAGCATCCCCAAGACAATATTATTGGTGATTTAGATGATGGAGTGTGTACGTGAAGTCAAATCAAAAATAGTGCATTACTTGCAATACGGGAATCTGATGTTCAAGATGAGGTGTTCCACTCATGCTTTTTATCCTAGATCAAGCCAACCAACGTAAACCAAGCATTAAAAGATGGCTCGTGGGTTGAAGCAATGCAAGAAGAGTTGTTACAATTTCAAAAAAAATCAGAGTGTGGCACCTTGTGGATTTACCTGAAAACAACAAAGAACCATGCGGAACGTAATGGGTTTTTAAGTGTAAGAGGAACGATCGAGGAGTTATCATTCGTAACAAGGCTCGTTTGGTTGTTTGAGGTTTTTCTTAAGAAGAAGGCATAGATTTTAACGAAGTGTATGCACCGGTTACCCGAATTAAGCTATCCATATCTTTCTGGCATATGCTGCACATTATGGGTTTAAAGTCTATCAAATGTATGTTAAAAGTGCATTTTTGTATGGTAAGGTCAATGTAGAAGTATATGTGAAACAACCTCCAGGATTCTACGATCCTCATTATTCGGAGAAGGTCAATAAGCTGGACAAGCTTTGTATGGTCTACATCAAGCTCCCCGAGCTTGGTACGAGAGCTTGTCCACTATTTACTGGAGAACAGATTCAAGCGTGGGTTGGTGGACTGCACCTTATTTTACAAAAATACGGGAGGAGACTTGCTTTTCGTGCAGATATATGTTGATGATATTATCTTTGGAAGTCCAAATGAACAACTCTCAAAGGATTTTGAGAAGTTAATGCAAACAAAGTTTGAGATGAGTTCCATGGGCGAGATGTCGTTCTTTTTGGGATTGCAAGTAAATCGGTCTGAGAAGGATATTTTGATACACCAGACTAAATACGCGCATGATATGCTTAATCGGTTCAAAATAGATGACGTTCGTGTTCCAAGTACTCCAATCCAAGTGTCTCATGGTCTGAATCCAGATGAAGATGGTGAAGAAATTGATGCCACTCTTTATCGTGCGATGATAGGTTCTTGAATGTACTTAACAGCTAGCGGACCTGATATAATGTTGGCGGTTTGTTTTTGTGCCAGATATCAAGCATCTCCAAGGAGCTCTCATTTGAATGCAGTACGAAGAATTCTAGCTTATCTGAAGGGTAACACAGATTTTGGGATCTGGTATCCTCATGATGATAAGTTTGACTTATCTGCCTACTCGGATTCAGATTACGGCGGCTACAAGATCAATTTCAAGTCACCAACGGCTGGCTGTCAGTTTCTAGACGATAGGCTTGTGTCATGGCAGTGTAAGAAGCAAACGTCGGTTGCTACATCCACGGATGAAGCTGAGTATATTGCGGCTGCTAGTTGCTGCTCTCAGGTGTTGTGGATACAACAACAACTGACAGACTACGGTGTGTAATTTTTTACTACTCCTATACACATAGATAATTTTGCTTTCATTTGCATAACCAAAAATCCCGTGCACCATTCTAAGAAGAAGCATATTGAGATTAGATATCATTTTATCCGAGATTGCTATGAGAAAATTCTAATTGATTTGCAAAAGATACACACTGATTTCCAAAGAGCGGATCTTTTCACTAAAGCTTTTGACAAAACCCGCTTCAAATTCCTTTTGCAAATCAATGGCATACAACAAATACCTGCTAAGTAATTGTCGATTGATTAATTTTGTTTTTTATTACATTTTTCATATTATTTTCATTTTCTTTCTTTTGAAAAATCCAAAAATAGAGTTTTTGTGATTTGGGGGAGAAAAACATCAGAAAAGCATAAAAAATTTTGAAAAATGCCAAAATTTAAAAAAAAATTGAAAACTAAAAAATGAGAAATTGATCCGACCTAGCGAGAAATGATATTACATCAGCATATACGTTATCAACCATGGATAAAGTAGGAATAAAGGTTCTAGGTACTTGTTAGGTTTGTTGAATGCGTTAAGGCATATCTGATATATGCTAGTATGATATAAACCTTAATATCTGCTTGATAATAGTGATGTTACATCATGACGGATGCTGTGTAATCTTGGCAATATAAAAATGAAAACAACAAAAACAGAATAAGAGATGTTCTGGTGTACGCTTGCTTTCTTTTTGAAAAAATTTAAACTTGTTTGATTTTCTTTATTTTGTCAAACGATCGGACTTTCTTTGCATATCGAAAGACCGACCTGATTGTTGTTCCTTTGACGTTCTGCTTTATTTTCTTAGTGTTTCATATAATCCATTGGACTTTCTCTGTGTGTACGTGAGTACCGTCTGATTGTTGTTGGATTATACCACTTCTGCTTTATTTTCTATTTCTTATTTTCCTAAATAATTGGACTTTCTCTGCGGGTGTTCGGAAGAACTGACCTGATTGTTGTTTGTTTAGGGTTCTGCTTTATTTTTGCATGAAACACCATGAACAATAAATCTCTGTTGAATATCAAATTCTGTATCAAAATACAAAAATAGAATAAGTCAGATTGCCAGTATTCCTGATTGTGTGTGTCACACCCCCAATTAACCACTAACGGAGTTTATACCGTTAAGGGGCGCGGCTAGACCAGGACCACAACCATTAGTTACAAATACTAAACGAATCAGAGTAAAGTCCAATGTTCATAAATAAAAACAGTTTAACATACGCAGCGGAATTAAAAACATTAGTATCTTAGCACTAGCCACGTGCTTTACAAATCGTTGTTTCAATTTCAAATTCCCAATTTAGTTTAATAAAATAAATGTCTTCACGAGCCATGCCAACCTCCAGTGGATACTCTTCAACGATCTGCAAAAGTGAAAACCACACAAGTGTCAACCTAACGGTTGGTGAGTTCACAGTGGGCATGACATGCATTGGCCCGGTCTCAATAATCGTATGTTTCAACATATATAAGTAGTATCGTTTTGCAAAACATTTCCAAGGGTTTGATTACCGAATATGCACTAGTTATGTAAAAGTTAAAGCAGTCAACCGATATCGCGGGTAGCTAATCCGGTTTCCATGCACTAAGGAAGTCGTACTAGGGCTGAAAGCTGACGTAACAGAGTTCGGCAATAGCCGATGGTTGGTACCTCCAGTTGTGTCCCACACAGCTAAACACAGGCTGATATTGCACTCCGTTCGGCCCCCGGCCGGTTGGCTACATAATAGTGTACCGCGGAGCAGGGTTTGTCAAACCCTCAGTAGATCTACCCAACATCCCCTCGCTTTCCAGATCATCAGTACTAAGTTGAGGATTTCAAGTTTTAAAGCATTCCTTAGAAATCATGTGATATCATTTGGTTTAGACTTTAACCTACACTAGTCATATTTAAAACGTTTATTCTGGATTTCATCCGAAATCCCAAAAAGAGTTTAAGCGTCACAAAAGTTGTTTCCGGGTTTCAATCGGAACCCCAAGGATGGACAGTTGCAAGTGCTCCCCATAAAACACTCCAACTTCCATAACAAGTATCTCGTTTGGCAATACCTCAAATTGTCAGCGTTGTTTTCTGTTTAGTATGTTCGTTGTGACCCAAACGGGCTCACAAGTAAAGGGTTTGTGAAACTCACCTTAGGTTGCTCAGCTACACTTGTTAATCCAATTTATGTTTGCTAACGAAGACCTAGTAATCACATTAAGGTCTTAGGTGTTAGGTTGTGTCTAAACTTTAACTTAACGTCACTATGGCCCATAACATAGCACGTTGCAATCTAAGACTCGACATACCGACACACGATACCGATGGTTGATCATAAACAAGGGTTCACATATTACAGAAATCAAACATGTATCATCATGGCATAATCATGTAAGTCCTGGCATAGCATATAACACTTAGCATGGTGCAACACTTAGCAAATTCTATACAAACAGGCAGCAGTTTCGCTAGGCACATAACAGTTTCGCTAAGCTAGTTTCGCCCGGAACTAGTGAGGCTCGGACTAGCACAGTTTCGCTAACTAGTTTCTCCGAAACTGATGGCTCAGTTTCGCTAGTTAGTTTCGCTGGAAACTGGCATAGTGTCGCTAGCTAGTTTCTCTCGAAACTGGCATAGTTTCGCTAGCTAGTTTCTCTCGAAACTGATTTGAACTTTCGTTCAGGGACATTGGTCAAGGTCTAGTTTCGCAAGCAATTTCGCAAGTAAATCATGCACAAAAATTCACGGCGACACTACTAGTTTCGCTAGTAGTTTCGCCGCATACGATTTCAAATAGTTTACACAGTTTCGCTGGTTGAAGATTGCCTTAGTTTCGCTAGATGATCATGCAGTTTCGCTAGTCGCGAAAAACATACGGATTTGCCTAAAAATCAACCTAACAGCTTCTGATCTTACATGCAATTCATTATTTAGCATACATAGGCATTTACCAACATAAATCAGCAAGCTTTAACACCTTAAACATGCATTTTGTCATCAAATCACCCAAAATACATATAAAACCCTAAAATGGCTAAAATAGCATAAATCTCTAACATGGTTGGATTTTAAACATAAAGTTGCTAACTTTATGATAGATCTAGCATGTACAACATCTCAGATTCAATTTCAAGCGTTAACATGAAGATTCTAGCATGCTTTTTAATAAAAACCTAAAGTAAACATAAGAACTCAAGGTTTGGGACTCACGGGATGATTTAGATGATGATGGATGATGATTCAGGGACTGGAAATCGATTCTTTGGTGACCTCTTTGCCTTGGCCGAAATCAGAGAGGAGAGTGTGTGTGTGTTTGTTGTGTGGTTTAAGCAAATGAGGCTATTAGGGTTTATTAAGATTATTTATATCAGAGGCTAGTTTCGCTGGCAGTTTCGCTGACCAGGCGAAACTAGCTCTGGTCACATGTTGATCGAGTAGTTCAGCTGGCTACCGGGCGACACTATAGTTTCGCCCGGTAGTTTCGCTGGCGACCAAAAAGACAAGTTTTCCACGTAATCAAGTATTTACAATTTGTCATGCAATTCACAATACTAAGTCATGTATTTAAATCACATTGCACATAAGGACAATAAATAAGCACATAACACATATGGGCGGGTTCGGTGATCAACCAAAGGACGTGGACGTATTCGGCCTAGTTAAGCATTAGTTACTAAGTTAACACTTATAATCGTAACTAACGGGGTTTGTCTAACGGAAGTTAACCTTGAAATTTCCGGATGTCACAGTGTGGGTTTTCACATTATCTATGCTTGATTAATCATACTTAAATCATATCAGAAAGCTATAGAAATTGATTTGTCAAAACATAAATAAACTGAAAGGTTGTATTCTCTGCCTGCTTGGATTGCATGCTGATTAAAACTGATACTGAAATGTGTCTGATGCGTTATGACTGATATGATCTCGCGTCTGGATCTTTTTCGCAAAATTTAAGTTATTTGCATTTCAAGATTCTGTTTGGCTTATTGCTTATTGGAAAAATCCAAAAATATTTTCGGTGTGTTTTAGCATAATCTTGTAAAAATTGATTTTCGGTGTGTTTGAAAATGTTATCAAAATCAAAAAGATTTTGTTTCTATTTTATTTTCGATCAACCGATGTTGAAAAGTATCAAATTAATGTCAGAAACAACCAAACAGTCTTGAAATCATGAGACTCATCATGAATTGATCAAGGATTTGTATCAAATTGAGAAAATTTGAAATCTTTGTGTTCA
>JBCNJP010000007.1:76663326-76833919 GCA_039602395.1 Deinandra increscens subsp. villosa
TTTTTTTTGGAAAAAGCTTGAATCCAATATCGTGAGAACCTCGAATCTGTGATTGTTGGCTCTGATAACAATTGTAGGTCCAGGATCAACAACCGTTCACGATATTTTCTAATCTAAACGTGCGGAATCCGGTTAGATTAGTGATTCAAGATAGAGAAGGGAAGAAACACGAAGAATACGATGATTAAACAAATAAACACTTGATCTTTGCAGACAAGATGAACTTGTCGGGTACAAACAAGAAATCGTAAACTCCTCTCTCTCTCTAGATTCCGATCATAAACACTAGCTCTTCTCTCTCAGAGTCATAAACTTGACCCGCTTTGAATAGTAAACTCATGGGGTTTATATAGCCATCCCATGAGTTTACTATTGGACTCTTAAACCCTAATCATAAACCCAAGCCCATGCCCATATCTAATAGTAAACTAGCCTACTAATCTAATGAAACCCTCTGAGCCTAGCCCAACATATTTAATATTGCAAGCCTCATAATCTAGCCTCTACAAGTGATTACGTGGAAAGTGAGTAACCATTCAGAAAACCTGTCTGAGAAGATTCGCAACGCTCAACAAGAAGCCCTTCGGAAGCATAATTTGAGAAATGAAGGACTTAGGGGTTTGGAATGCGAATTAGAATCCAAAGCAGATGGTACCAAGTGTTTTATGAACAGAATCTGGATCCCAAAGTACGGAAATCTATGTAGCTTAGTCATGGATGAAGCGCATAGGTCGAAGTATTCGATTCATCCTGGCGCTACAAAGATGTACAAGGATCTCCAGGAATACTATTAGTGGCCTAATATGAAAGGAGACATCGCATTATATGTCAGTAAATGCTTAACTTGTGCGAAAGTAAAAGCAGAACATAAAAAGCCACCTAGATTGCTACAACAACCTGAAACTCCTGAATGGAAATGGGAACATATTGCTATGGACTTTATAACAAAATTACCCCGCACAAACGGTGGTAACGATACCATTTGGGTAGTTGTTGATCGTTTGACAAATTCTGTTCATTTCATACCTATGAAAGAGAAGACTGATGTTGAAACATTAGCCAAAATGTACCTAAAGGAGATAGTGGCACGACACGGTGTGCCAGTATCCATTATATCCGATAGGGATGGCAGGTTCACCGCCCGGTTTTGGCAATCATTAAAAGAGAGGATGGGTACTCGATTGGACATGAGTACAGCATATCACCCTCAAACAGATGGTCAAAGCGAAAAGACCATACAAACTTTAGAAGATATGCTAAGAGCTTGTGCAATAGACTTTGGAGGTAGCTGGGATACTCATCTACCGTTAGCTGAGTTTTCCTATAATAATAGTTACCACTCAAGTATTAAGGCTGCACCATTTGAAGCTATGTATGGAAGGAAATGTCGGTCGTCGCTGTGTTGAGCCGAAGTTGGTGAAAAGCAACTAACTGGACCTGAAGTTGTTCAAGAAATAACTGATGGGATTATGATTATTAAAGAAAGGCTTAAGGCAGCAGCCGATAGACAAAAGAGTTATGCCGACAAAAGAGTTATGCCAACAACAGAAGGAGACCTCTAGAATTTAGTAAAGGAGACCATGTTATGTTAAAGGTTTCTCCCTGGAAAGGCATAATTAGATTTGGAAAAAGAGGCAAATTAAGTCCTCGATATATTGGACCATTCGAGATAATAGCTCGAATCAGTCAAGTAGCCTATAAATTACGACTTCCACCCGAAATGGATGGAGTACACGATGTATTCCATGTGTCGAATCTAAAGAAATGTTTGTCGGATGAATCACTGATCTTACCCCCAGGTGAGATCCAGATAGATGACAAACTTAGATTTAGTGAGGAACCTGTAGAAGTCTTAGATTGGAAGACTCAAAAGCTAAGACGAAGCCGTATAAAGTTAGTAAAAGTACGATGGAATACAAAGTATGGTCCCAAATTCACTTGGGAACGACTCGACCAGATGGAAAAGAAATATCCCCAACTATTCCGTTAGAAGTGAAAAGGTACACTTTACAATTAATTTCGGGATGAAATTTTCTAAACCGAGGGAGACTGTGACATCTCACTTTAATTTCTTTGAATTAAAAATAATAAATTAGGATTAATTGTGACTTTGTGAATTACTTGAATATCATATTTAAAGACTCGTCACTATGAACCGACCAACAAAACGGATGAAATATTTCGTTTTGTTTAAATATTGGATTCTGGTCTCAGTTTCGCTAGCAGTTTCGCTAGGCAGTTTCGCTGTGTGCACGGGCAGCACTTTCGCTAGGCAATACCCGATGACACAGTTTCGCTAGGCTAGTTTCGCTCGAAACTGTTGGCACAGTTTCGCTAGCCTAGTTTCGCCCGAAACTGGTTTGAACTTTCGTTCAGGGAATTTCGCTCGGTAGATTCGCTCGAGCTGGTCTGGTTGGTTAAGATTATTTATATCAGAGGTAGGGTTTATTAAGATTATTTATATCAGAGGCTAGTTTCGCTGGCCTGGCGAAACTGGCTCTGATCACGAGTGAGCCAACAGACTGCCGGACGACATTATAGTTTCGCCCGGTAGTTTCGCTGGTTACCCAAAAGTGGTCAATTTCACATTCTAAGCAAGATAAATACGATTCATAAATTGTCATGCTATTCACAGTACTAAATCATGTATTTAAATCACATTGCACATAATGACAATAAATAGTTAAACACATAACACATATGGACGGGTTCGGTGATCAACCAAAGGACGTGGACGTATTCGGCCTAGTTAAGTATTAGTTACTAAGTTAACACTTATAACGTAACTAACGGAATTGTCTAACGGAAGTAAACCTTGAAATTCTCGGATGTCACATCATTCCCTTGTAATTGGAATTTTCGTCCCGAAAATTATTCTTGTGTTGTAGCGTTCGCAGCATCAGCTGTCGTTGTTGCGGCCGTTGCTGGGGAAAGAAAGCAAAAGTTTTAGGGTTGCCACAGAGTTTGATATAAGTTAGAACCTTAAAAGAAGGTTTTACGTTCGGTTAGTGATAAAATAGAGAAAATTACGCGATTATGAAAATGAACCGAGTAAATAAAAAAACGTCACTACATTTGGTCACGGACCAAGTGTGACGAAACTGAAAAATAATTATACGGTTCCGAGCGTAATTTAATTCTATGAATTTTTGATATAAAATTCGTAGCAAAATGAGTCTAAAAAATATACCGCGAATTGCTTAACAACCAGACTTTTACCTGTAAATGACCTACACTAGTGAAAGTTTTTAAAAAAAATGGTATGTATGCATGTATATGTCGTGTATATATATGTGTATGTGTGTGGAAATGTAATGATGAGATTGCATAGGAAATTGACACCTAGCCCACCTAGGTCGTCATTGCTCCCTTTAAAACCCTACACACACACGCATACACCACCACACTCCACCTCTCCCTCTCCCTCCCTCTTGATTTTGGCCGAAACCCCCCCCCCCCACACACACACACACACACACACCAAATGTTTTTCTTTGCATCTTCATCATCTCAAGAACACAATCAAGTAGGAGATTCAAGAGAAGATTAGAGGCTTTTTGTTCAAACAATCAAGGTATGAACCATTACCTTGTTTTCTTCATCTAAACCCTCTAACATCTCAAAAACCCACTTTCTTAACATTTGATTTTCTACGAAAAACACTTTCAAAATCAAAGTTTAAACTTAAGATGGTGAAAGAAGTTATAAACAAGCAAGAAACACAAGAGAGCATGGGAAAACACACACCCACACTCACGGTCGTGAGTGTGTGTATGTGTTTGTGTGTGTATGTTGTTTAAAATTAGGGTTTGATCATCAAGAAACCCACATGCATGTTAAATCCAAGCTTAAAACATGAGTCTTGTGAAAGATTTAATGGATAATCTAATATAAAACCTTAAGATCTTGAAAGAAAACTAGTAACTTTGATGACACATGCATGGATAATAATCATGATTTTATATGATTTTATGTGAAATCATATGTGTTTGTGGTTATGATTTGCTAGTATTTGATGTTAGTAATATGTTAATCATATGTATATACATAATATTAGGGTATGAAACCCTTGGATTTTAAATAAAAATCCGAAAATTGTAAATAAATATATATATACTTGAACTTGGAATAAAAAGATTAAATAAAATCAAGATTTGATGCTACAATTGTAGTAAACCCGCCTCACGGTCGTCAATGACGCCTACACGGTCGGTAACGATTGTCACCAAGATAAAACCCCGTGACTATTTCTCATAGTAATTCCGCCTATAATGGTCGGTCATGAGAAAACACGAGCGGTACACACTACTTATGTAATATTATAAATTATTAACTAAAATATAAAAGCATTATATAATATAAATACAAATTATATAAAAATAAATTAAGGTCAGAATATTTATGTCAAAAGTATAAAATCTTGCATTAAAAACTTGGAGTAATTAAACCCCCATGAGTGGGTATGTTGTAAATTGAACTTTTAGTGTATTAAATGCATTAAATAGGTAGAAAATGTAAAAATATGGCAAAAATCCGAAAAATCAATTTTGGTCAGTAGTAAAAGGTTAGTGATCAGTAGATATGAGTTAGAAAATTATTCTAGAATTTTTGGAATTTATTTAATAATTAAAATGGAATTATGTGCTTAAAATTGGCTAAAATGCTTAAAAATAGAATAAATTGGAGAAATAATATAAAATAAATTAAGGACCTATTTTTGACAGTAGAAAACTAATATAAGTGAGAATAATTAAGAACTTAGGTGAAAATGGCACCCGAACCCTAAAAACGATAAAATTATGCATTAAAATATGTAAAATTAGTAAAAATAAGTTATAAAATAGGAAAATGATGGAGATCAGTGACTAAATAAATTAGGATGTATTGATAACACTTATAAAATATATAAAATATTGTGGAGGTGAAAACTAAAGTATAGGAGAAAACTAAGTTAAAAACCGATGCCGAAAAGTCATAAAAATGAGTATTTTAAAGAAAATAAGAAAATAAAATTGTATAAATTTCATAATCACTTTAGTTAAGTCTAATAATACTTAGTGGGCCTTAGAATAAAAATTCTTGGGCAAAACCTAACTTCTTTCACCATATTGACAATACCAACCAAAAAAGGGCAAAACCGTCATTTTGCCCAAATTTCCTAAAAATTCAGAAATTATTCACATTAGTTAATATAACCTCATAACTAATCTTATCATAATGGTAATTAGGACCAAGATACTTGAAATCTCTTGATTCGGAGCAATACCGCAACAAGGAACAAATGTGAGTTCACTACTCCCCTTTTTCTGATATATTTTATAAATGTTTAGGGGCTGAAAATGCATATAATGAAATAATATGGATATTATGAGTTGACAACCAATGTATGGGTATGATTAGACATAAGTAAGGCACGAATGCTCATGAAAAGATGAGCTTGGCCACAGAAATAAAAGAGAATGAAACAGAATTTGGTCGTCTAAATCGTTAACTATGGAATAGATAAGAGAAGTATTGATAGATCTATCGGGAATGACGAACCCTAGCCCACTGATCGGTATCCTGATCGTGAAACATGGTGGGAAAATACTTTCGAATAGTGGTTTACGTATCGATTTTAGAGCTTATGTTGCTAATTATACATCATGTTCCTAGCTAGTTCATGAACCATGCTTTGTCTAATAAACTTATATATATCCTTGAAATTGATGAAATGAGTGGTTTCAAAATAAACCCTCAAATGAGATAATGAGATGAATGGGTGGTTTCAAAATAAACCCTCGAATGAGATAATGAGATGAATGGGTGGTTTCAAAATAAACCGCTTAATTGAGAAATGAGAAAATGAGATGATTTGGTGGTTTCAAAATAAACCACTCTTATTGATAGAATGAGAAAAGAGATGATTTGGTGGTTTCAAAATAAACCACACCCTCTGGAAAAGTGGAAATATGAAAATAAGAAAATGGTTTGATATAAAAATCGGTGAACTCACCAACCTTTTGGTTGACAAATCTTTTTAATGCATTTTCAGGTAAGTGATGGCTTGGCTTGTGGTGTGGATCTGGCGTATCAGAGACGAAGTTGTCGTGTGGATATCTTTTTATTATTATGTAATGATTTAGTAACTATAATGTAAGGGACCTAAAAATGGATGGCTATGCCATTCATCATCTAATGAAATGTTTTGTGTAACTTTTCTTTAAAGTTACTAGTTACTAAAACTCATGGGTTACCGACTTTTGATCACCGCCACGTAAGACTTCCGCTGAATTAAAAATTTTGGGGTGTGACAGGACCAGTCCCAGTTCGGACAGTTGGGTTCTTATATATAGTTTTCTAGGTTTGTAATTTTGTAACGTTTTTCCTTATGTGTGTGAAAGTGAACGTGTTTTAGCTCTGAGTCTCTGTGTAATCTGTACTTGGTTATTGAATGAGATTGAGTTTTATTTACACGTTTGTTCATTTTTTTGTTTACACAATCTATATGAGTTGATCATGATCCATGCCCTATGCTCTTTCACATTAGATGATTTCTTTGGTTCATTGATTGGTTCGCTAGTTAATCTTCAACATTGGTTCGGAGCAGTTACAACTAACCATTTGGTTCGCTGAGTTCACTTTGGTTCGCTGATAATCTTGGTTCGCTGGGTTTTTAGTTCGTCTGAATTGGTTCGCTGGGGATTATGGTTCGCTGAGTGCTTTCTTGGTTCAGTCAAAGACATTGGTTCGTTGGTCAAACAATTGGTTCGTTAGAAGTGTTATTAGTTCGCTGGCAGAAAAGTAGTGTTTACTAAAACTGACGTAACTTGAGTTTCGTTAAGAGTTTCGACCCCTAAAATCCATTTCTAAGACCTCCATTTTTTGGATATGAAGTTTTAACATTCGATTGTTCGGTTTCAAAATGAGCGATTATCAAGCATTTTCAGCTTATCAAACTTCAATGTAACTCATGATGAGTTATGATTACGATATAGGAAAACTCAGAAAGTTCCCAAGTTGCTCAGATTGGAGGATTATCGTAATGGATTATCATAATTGAAAGAAATGTTTTGAATCATACATATTTTTTCAAGATGTTGATTGTTGGATACCAATTGAAAAGGAGTATGAGTATCCAATGTTAAGTGCTAGACAGCCAAAAATGATAAGTGATTTTGATGCTGATGAAAAGAAGAATTTTGCAAGACAGAAGAAAACTTATAGTTTTCTTACAATGGCATTACCTAAGGATTTGATGCATCAATTTAAGAATTTTCCAACTTCTACGGAATTATGGGAAGCTATTAAAGAAAGATGCGAGGGTAATGAGCAATATAAAAAGACCCGAAAGAAAGTTTTGAAGAAAGGATTTGATAATTTTGGGCATTGTAAAAAAGAGAAGTATCAGATTTGATTGCAAGATTCTCACATTTAATAAATGAACTTGAAATTGTGCAAGTGAAAAAGGAGAATGATGAATTAAAAGAGAAATTTCTAGAAGCTTTACCTAATAAATGGGAAAATTATGTTATGCTGTTAACACATGATCCAAATTATTCAAGTTGGACATTCAATCAATTGACAAGCAAATTACAAGCTCGTGAAATGGAAATGATTGTGAAAAAGTCGGCAGCTACTCCCATTCAGAATCCTGAATTATATTTTGGTGAAGATTCAGCTACCGTGAATGCTAAAGCTAAGTCAAATTCTAGTCCAAGCTTAAATCCTGCTCCAACAACTGAAGATTTAGCTGCACTGATATCTGCTTTCATATCATCTTCTTGTGGATCAATATTTGGTAAAATTAGTGAAGTTGATTTGTTTGGAGACGACTTAGATCAGTTAGATGATGATCATCTGAATGAATTAGATTTGCGTTGGTAGTTTGCTATGTTAATTCAAAGAGGTAGAAGATTCATGAAGAAACATGGAAATAAGTCTTTATTCCAGTAGAGAAACTTGGATTGGATAAGTCAAAAATAAGGGGAAAAAAAAGAAACTAGCCAGGTTGACCGTGGTTGGACGAGAATGTCCACACTTTTAAAAAAAAGACGAGAATGGCCGGTTACACGGTCGCCTAGGACCGTCCATCAACGGTCGTCCGACCGTGCCACAGAACCAATAAAAATACGCCACCTCATCATTCCACGGTCGGACAAGCCCTTGTTCAAGGTCGTCCGACCGTTCTCCGGGCCCCAACGACCGTTCCGACATTCCTACTGACACGGTCGGTCCGACCGTCTGACACGGTTGTCGGAGGCGCCCCTACCGTGGAATATATCTATTTTTTTAATTTATAAAACCATTTTTTCTACGGTCGCGGTATATATGGTCGTCGACGACTGTTTCTACAGTCGTCCGACCGTGTGTATTTTTCTATTTTTTTTTATTTTTTAAAAAAAAAATAATTTTTTTATTTTTTACTCACTTTATTTCAACTCTATAAATAGGAGGAGGTATGGATTCAACTCTATCAAATTGGAAAAATGTCATCTAGACGAAAAAAAAAAGAAACACTCGTGAAACCGATTCTGCTTCTAACTCATTTGAAACCATTGACGAAATTCCACCACCTGTTGAGAAACAAGTTTGGAACTTTCAAAGTAAAGAAAATTGGGCTCCAAATGTTTTACGCTTCTTTTATAGTGGTATGGATTCTTCGTTTTGTACAATTTCTTACATGGGATCCTATACACTTACGAAAGAATTTTGGGGCTCACTTCTTGCGTTGCATGGAAATCCTCGTATAGAAGCAAGTGTATGTCATTCTTTATTTTATATTTAAAACGTATATTTAAATATAAATGTTGTTCCTAAATGTATTTTTTTATATTATAGCACGTATCTGCCTGGACATATCGACTAATGACTTGGCGTTTAGAACAAATAATAACAACGAGTGAATTGCCGAAAGGTCCGAACCATTGGACGATTCTGCCCACCCATTTTGTTAAACTAATATCTGAAAGATCAAATGATGCCAATAAATATTGTGATGGCACAGATGACCTATATCCTTCTTTATGGGAGGTTGATACGGTAATGTTTTATTTGTAAAGTTTGTTTGTTTAGATAAATACTGATATTAATGGTCCCACATTTTAATATCATATTTTGTCATTCAGGTTTATTTACCTGTATCTATTGATGATGAAAATTGGTTTTTGCTGAAGATTTGTATGAATACATTCAAAATCTTTGCATTTCACCCGTATGATTGCTCCCAGAGTACCTGCCATTCAAAGTGCATTCATAAGATTATTTTCGGAATTGTCTGTGAATTCGAAAGTTTATATTTAAATTTTCTTGATTGTATATCATACTGGCACCACTCAGGGCTTGCGAAGATCGAAGAAATACCATTTACTGGGGACACTGTGTGGCCTTACAACGCAGGGCATATAGGATCCGATTCTGGAGTGTTAATCTGTATGTTATTACGAAGGATAGTTAAAAATAAGTCCATAGTGTGGGAAGAAGTTAATCTACAAGAAGCCTGTTTAAGATTCAGACGTTTTATGGCTGATGAACTCTATGCAATGCGTACAATGTAATTTTATTTATAAAAAATTTAAATTTAATGTCTTTTGTATTTATAACACTCTAATTTAATTTTATTTATAAAAAATACCAAGACGGTCGCCACGACCTCCATAACAGTCGCCTCGACCGTGGTTCTGTCATAAAGTAAAAATTTATTACCTCGTTAAACGTGTAAGGTCGCCGCGACCGTGACTGTGGGCGCCACGACCGTCCACCGTACAAAAAAAGTCAATTCACGAGGACATCCGTACAAAAAAACATCGAATCACGTTTTTTTTTATTTCTACCGTATTAATCTTCCCTATATAAACCCCACGTATTTTTATCTCAAATTGTTAACCGTTTGACAAAAAATAAACAACTTCCCCCACTATTGTTTTTTATTCCTCTTATACGGTTTACAAAAAATGTCGACTTCAGTCTTTTGGTTTTTAATATCAGTCTTTAAAGAAGTTTTATCTTATTATCCTTGGTGGTGTTCAATTCTAAGTGCAAAATTTCAAAATCAAGCGAATTAATGCGTTTAAGTCGGGAAAAGCTGGGGTTCGCCACTCATATTTTGATCTCTTGTACATTAAGATTGATAATTTTTTGTAATCCAGGTGATCAAACAGGAGCAGCAGCAGTTGTGAAAGATTCTGTTGATTCCGGTGGCGTTTCTTATCTCTGGCCCGACATAGGTTTCAAGCACTTTGCTTATTTTAAGCACTGTGTTTTATTTTTTAAAAAAAATTATTTATTTACATGTATATATTTTTAAAATATTTAATTACAAAGTCAGCGAAATAAGGCATTTGAATATTTTTTTAAGAAAACAAGGTGACATTACGGCTCGATGGGTATTAGAATCAAGTTATGTGATCTCGCTATTTTCAAAGAAAATTTGGCGACATCGCACAATTTGTTTTGAATACGTATCGAGTCGTATTGTTAGCTTGTTTTTTTAGAAAAAATGTTTGAATGCATTATTTCGCTTGACTTTGTAATTTTAATATTTTAAAAAATATAAATGTTAATTTATAAATGGACTTTAAATTTCGTTATTTTATCATTTGTATCATTAACTATTGTATTGTATTCAAAAATATCTATATAATTGAATTTGTATTACGGTATTTGAATGATATTTATTGTTACTTGTTAAGTTTTACCTATAATTTTGATAATACAATAAAATATTAAGGGAATTAAAAAATAAATTAAACATAACATTACACGGAAGGATTACATAGATAATAAAAACGAAAGCAAATACATAGTTAATTAAACATAACAATACACGTCTAAAGGGTTCGGTTTCACTTCAAAATACCCCAAACTTCAACGTAATTAAACGTACTGTTATGACGTTTGGAGTACTCTTTTAGTGCCCATTCCAACCGTTTATCACCATTTCCGCCTACCCATCTAGGCATGCATTCGTAGACCTCCCTAAAATCTATAACCTTATGCTTGATATCACGCCATTTTGACGTGATCGAGTCGGTCGTACGATAGTGTTCTTGACTCTCCACCAACAAATGAAAAAGTGTTGTAACCCGTTTCCAAAACTCACCGTCTTGACGTGGCATGGTTTCGACGCGAACGTTAACCCACGCCGTAGCTAACGCAATTTCTTCAGACTTTGTCCAAACATTCCCACGTTTCCTACCAGATGACGGTGAAGCGGGTAAAGAACTTGAAGCCATTTTGAAAACAAGTTTGGTAGTGAGATTGGTGGTGGAATGTTCAACACCACTACCTAATATTTATAGTGGTGGTGTAATATTATAAAAATAAATTTAGGGTCCCGTTTATTAATTCCCTTTATTAATTATCATTTTAAATAGTTTATTTTTCAAATATTAAATAATAAACATTTATAAACCTTAATAACCGTTCTAATAAAGACGACATAATAAAGATGAGATAAATTTTACATGATAAAAACGTTACAACAAAGGTTACATAATAAACATGAGATAAATAAAACGTTCTAATAAATACGACATGAGGCTCATTTCCAGTGGCAGTCATCATTTGACCATTCTGAATCTAATTCGTGCTCGTCCGCATACGGGTTGTGATACGTTGGTTCGTCATC
The DNA here is from genome assembly GCA_039602395.1 of Deinandra increscens subsp. villosa. Lineage (NCBI taxonomy): Eukaryota > Viridiplantae > Streptophyta > Magnoliopsida > Asterales > Asteraceae > Deinandra > Deinandra increscens. The sequence continues at coordinate 76,674,935 of JBCNJP010000007.1, forward strand.
ATAGTAACTCTCGTAATTATAAGCATCCTTTAAAACATCCGGGTCCTCGTATTCTTCGGGATCATGGTAGTCATTATCTGGTGACGGTACATGTGGTGGCGTTTTTGGCAATATGGGTGGTGGGTTTTTAGTAATGGAACTTTCCTCATGTGGCTTTGTAGGAGTGGTGAAGTTATCTTGAAAAACCTCTCGTGGTGGTGATTTCTCAACAGGTAGACAAGGTGGTGGAGATTTCTCAACAGGTAGACAAGGTGGTGGTGATTTCTCGTGCTTGTTTGCTTTTCACATGGTCACATTAGTGAGATATGGTTTGGGTCTCTATGGTCTATTTATAGGGATCCCCTATTTATAACTGATAATAATAATTTCATAAAAAATTGAAAATTTCAAAAATAAATAACAAATATCAGCCCGACCGTGAAAAAAAAAATTTTAAAAATTAAAATATTTAAATTTTAAAAAATTAAATAATTTTGGTAATCGTCACCACCGTGAATACAGTCGCTAGACCGTCCTTAGATTATTATTTTTTTTTTAATTTAAAATATTATGTGAGATCCACAAACTTCAACTATATATATTGAGTTATTTGTTGTCTATGTTAACAACAATGACTGCGAGAAGAAGCTGGTCTCAACGAGAAGAGGATGACCTTGCTTTCTGTTGGCTCCGATTTTACGATGAAAATGACATTCCACGTCACGGTAATAGGTTTTGGCATTGTATCAGTGATATGTTACACTGTCGTTACTTAGGTCCGGGACGGTGTTCTGTTCACGAACTGGTGTCACACTGGAATAAAATGCGGCCTAAGATGAAGAAGTTCAACGATATTTTTAATGAGGTCAGCGCCCAACGCACTGTTCATGATTCCAACGATGATGTTCTAAGCATAACCAAACATAATTACTTTACCAGTGAAGGGAAACATTTTGAACATCATTCTGCGTGGGTGTTATTAAAAGACCATCCAACCTGGAGGTTTTAATTGTATTCAAATGTAATTCAGTCATATTATTGTAGTAACGTTTGTTCACCTTTAGTATGTGTGTGTTTTTTTTTTAAGATGTGTAAAATAATTTGTAGGAATGATAAAATTATCTGGAAAAACTTCCCGTGGTGGAAAACGTTTTGTTTATGATTATATATTTATAAGGCAAAATATGCAATGGATAATAAAATAAAAGATGAATGTCACAATAATAAAATGCTTATAAAATAACTTGTACATTAAAACTTAAAACTAATATAGTACATTAAAAATAGAAAATTAAAACTATTTAAAAATAAACCGAAAAAACTTTCCTAACATGGACGAGGCAAACATCTCCAGAAGTAAAATGTGTCGGCCATGAAACTGCGATAGCCCATACAAGCCAATTTAAAATCACCGGTCCGATCTAGTGGTTTACCGGTAACTAAATGCTCAAGTAACATACAAACGTAAACTGCTTCATTTCCTGCAACGTCACTTTTTCTCTGAGCGTAATCGTCATTAACACCATGAGTAAATAACCTCTCTTGATTTACTTTTTTTTCCAGTATCCCAGTTTCACCAGCAGATAAGTAAGATACACGTTAATTTTTTTCATCTTAGGTAAAACTTTATTTAGGTATTTGTCATGGTTGATGTCATTAGTGTATTAAACAAAAAGATCAAAACTCTCCAGATCAACACTTAGAAGTGACCAGTCATCATTTTCCAAACATATTGGAAAGTATATGTATCGAACATCGAAGATTGAGGGGAACGGGTTTAACTTGCCAGATAAATATGATATTGCACTTTTGTTACAAGAATCTATTAAGTGTTGATAAAATTCAGGTGGCAAGATGGTCTAGTTAATTTCTCTGTCTTGTCGGTGTCTCTAATGCATTAGTCTTCCTACCCAACCTTCGATATGCTTCTAATATTATAAGATCTTATTATTTAAGAGTTATTGAAAAATGAAATAATGTAAATTAAAAAATATTAATAAAATTTTCGAAAAACTTACAATTGATTTTAAAATACCGTAGCCCAACAGTGGACCTCAAAATTTGTTGTCAAGCTTTAGGTTGGTCTTCACGAATAGTGCTGAATAACAATACGGTTTGTCTCCTTTCAGATAAAATTCATTCACGTCACTTGACCAATTTTCAGACTCATCGTCTGGAATTGCCCATTTAATTTTCCTCGTTTCTTCCGTGACACGTCGTTTTTGCTGAAGTTTATCTTGTGCATAGACCCGTGGATCGATAGGCTCAGTGTTGACATTATCGTCACCACCGGAAGATGTAGAACCTGGATTATTTTTTTTAGAGACCCTCCATTTAAAATATAGAGTCTGAGTTTTTTTTTAACGGGTTGTGAACAATATCCGTCGTTAGACATTTTAAAACCAAATTCAACTCATAGTGGAGGTGTGTTCCAAATAACTCATTTGTATTATAGGTAGTGATATTTACTTCCCCTATTTACTTTTACGGAAAAAAAAATTAAAAAAAATTACGTCGACGGTCGCCACGACCTTGTTGACCGTCGGCCCGACCGTTGCAGCCTTTAAAACGGTCACATCAAAAGTCTCGTGCGGCACGGTCGGACGACTGCATCCACTGTCGCCCCGACCGTTGCAGCCTTTTGAATCCCATACGTGTCCACGGTCGCTCCACATTATTAATTTAAACTTTTAAAGGTTATTCATGTTGAGGAGAAGGGGACCACCGCCGTGCACGACCACCAAGAGCCGCTGACCGTCGCTGACCGTCGCTGACCACCACGACCTCACCGTGACTTGCACCACTTACCGTCGCTGACCACCACGTAGTATCGTCCTCGGCGGTAAACCACCGTTGATCAGCGTTAAAAGAGAAGGGGGACAGGGTGTCAACATCGTCGTCCACCGTCGTCCACCGGTGTCTACCGTCGTCTACCGCCATCATCCACCGTCGTGTACCGTTGTCTACCGTCGTCCGCCGTCGTCCACCATCGCCGATCCCCATGGAATCCAACCGTCTAAAAGACAACCCTAATGTATGTTAATTTTTTTTATTTATATAATTATTTTATACTTGAATCATTTTAGGATAATTTTATTATACTTGAATCATGTTTATGATGTTTAGGATAATAATATTCTAATTATCTCGTGTTTAGGATAATTATATTCTAATTGAATCATGTTTAGGATAATTTTAGGAGATGACTAATTATAGGTGTTGGGTTACGACAGTGGCATTCGGGTCTCGGTAATAGCAAAAAAAAAATTATTATAAAGAAATAATTATTTACAATAAATAATTATTTAATCAATTGCCGAGTAAATTAAAATAAATAATTAAATTAACATTTAATTTAATATGCAGCAGAAACGTATTAATTTACAAACGCGAAAACCAGATAATTAGCGTAAACCTAAAACAACAGGATTCGACAATCACCGGACACGCAAACACCAAAACGCATTAAACAAAACGCGACATGTTCATATAATTAAACAATTGAATCTAAACTAAAACGAGTTTAGATATACCTGAGCGGTGATTCAAACAAACGCTTGAGACACCGAAAGTCAACGGGTGACGCTAGGGTTTCACAGAACGTGATTCGTCTGACGAATCTGACTTTCCTCGCGGATGCGGATTTATAGCGCGATGAATTAAGCACCGAGAAAATCTCGTACGTCGGATCGGGTGCGAACTAGGGTTTCGCGGACGACGGCGGAACACGCGAGAGACGCGGTTCGCGATTGGGGTTGTCGGCGGTAGAACCGGCGACGGCGAGGAGATGCGGCGGCCGGCTGGGCGGCGGCGGCTTAGCGACGGGTGAGGCGGCGGCGGCAGCGGAGGGCGCACGGCGGCGGAGTACGTGCGGCGGTGGCGGCGGGAGGCGCACGGCGGTAGAGGGCGTGCGGTGGCGGCAGCGGAGGGCGCACGGCGGAGCGGACGGCGGCAGCGGCTAGCGGAGCGGTGGACAGCGGCAGCGGCTAGCGGAGCGGTGGACGGCGGCAGGGCGACGGGGCAAGGCGGTTATCGGATTAGGGTTTCGCGACCGAGTCGTCGGAAACCAAAAGGGGCGGCGGCGGCGGGGTGCCGTCGGCGTCGGATTGCGAGAGGGAGGGGAGAGAGAGGGCCGAAAATCTCACAACGTGGATCAGGGTTTCGCCTCCCTTATCAGTTATATTTATAACTGATCTAGTATCCGTTTAACCCCTTCGAATTAATTTAATTCTTAATCGAACCATTTAATTTCCAAAGTTAACATTTAACTCTTTAAATGTTTGTCGCTAGCCAAATATTAGTCAAACTAATAATCCGTCAATCTTCGTCCATTACGTTAATACTATTTAACGTTTTGTCGCTTAATTAATCTTATGATTAATAATGATTTAAGTAATTAATTATGTATCCATTAAACTATTTAATAAACACATAATTAATCTTTCTGTGAATCTGCCGGTTATAAAAGTAAGCGGTCTTGAATACTCGTTGCCTCCGGTGTAACTCTTACGGGTCTTTGACCGGGTCGGGTATTTGATTTAGTCGGGTCTGGACACCTAAATCCAACAATAGGGACCCTAATTATATTTTATTTGAATCATGTTTATAGGATATTCTAATTGAATCATGAATGTCACAATTATAGGAGATGCCTAATTATTATGTCGTTAAGATAATTAGGACATATTACTTCAATTTTATTGTTGGATTTAATTTTCTTGTTGTTAAATTATATTCTTGAAACAACTTGGTTAGTAAACAAAATTTATGTTGTTTATATGTTATAGGCTCACGCAAAACTTAGACTTCATTAGGCGTATATAGCTATCGTTAGGGATATAATAAATAATGAGGCTATTGAGGGTCGAAGAGAACGTTGGTTGAGGAGGGGGGTTTTTGCGGAATGGTTATTTGTTTTAAATGAAACCATTGATGGAGTGTTAATCCATCAGCGGTTGATGCGTCAGGCTCCCGAGAACCCTGATCCTGAGTTTGATGAGATCAGATACGAACTCATGCCCGATGAGTTTTATCGGTTAGGTCCGAGAGAGTTCTGTCTTATTACCGGGCTTAGATTCGGGAAAAATAAAGAAATCAAAGGCGAATCTGAATTTCTCAAGAAATTAAAGGCCCCAACTTATAATATTCGGAAAAGTGTAACGCTAAAAGATTTAGTAGTTTTTGTAAAACGTTGGAATGAAAACAGACTCATGGTCGAGGACGACATTTTCCGACTATGCTTGTTGGTGTTACTTTATTCACTGTTCATGGGGGTCGAGCCCACGAAGTCAATTGAGGAGAGGCACTTTGTTTTGGTCGATGATTTTAAAGAGTGGGATAATTATTATTGGGGGTCTTATATTTGGAATTTAACTTACCCCAAACTTCTGAACAAGCTAGATAGGGCCACCGGAAACAACTACACAATCACGGGCTTTGCGTGGATTGCAAAGGTGAAAATTTTAATTAAATAATTTATTTACTTAATTTATTTGATTATCTATTTATAATTTATTTACTTAATTTATTTGATTATCTATTTTACAGTGGTTTGTGTTCGAGTCATTTCCCTCGTTATTTCGAACCTACAAGTTATTGCACAAAACGCCGCGCGTTATTGGTTGGAAAGATAGCAGCAAAAGGCAATCGGGCAATGCTGAGAGAGTTTTTAATGTTGGACGGGTATGTCATCTAATTTATAGTTTTACTTATTTTTATATTTATGACATTTAATTTTATTTATCCTATTTTTGTAATAATAGGTTAGAGAAGACTTTCCAATTCAGATTATGCCAACAGTAGATGAAGCTAGCAGTGACTGGTTCGTATCCAGTGCACGGTACATCAACTCCGAGGCAAAAAAGAATTTGACAGCTCGAACGATGAATCAGGCGCAAACTGCTGAGTTTAAAAACGACATCAATCTTCAGCAGGAATATGTTAATCAATTTGTTGGTACAAATCCTGAGGAAGAAAACGCGAAATTTGGTGAAGGATCATCTCATGGAAACGTGCCTTCCCAGAACACGGTGACTCTGAGTACGGAACAATTCCAACAGTTGGTGGAGAAGATGGATATGTTGGCTCAGGAAAATAAAACCTACCACAAGTGTTATCAGGTTACTGTTTTTATTAAAATTATATTTTTTTTCATCAAATTTTAACCAATTTTTTATAATTATTGATATTATATTAATTTTAACCAATTTTTTTTAAACTATTTAATAGAAATATTTGCAAGATTGCATCGACCCATTCATCGAAAAGAGTTCAAAGTTGTTCAACGAGCCCGGTTCAAGTCATGAAGACCTTAATCACATTTACTCGACACCTCAACAACCACAAATGGATGCTTCTCGTGATCCCGCAAGTGCTCAAGTGAATAACTCTCCTGAACCAACTGTTCAGATCATTCAGAAATCCGAGGTTATTAAAAAAATGTTTTTATTATATATAAACGTTTTTTCTATTAATAAATTAAAAATAATAATGTTTATTTTTTTTATTTTTTTTTCAGCATTTGGGAAGGGGGAAACGTGTGAAAAAGAAATCCAGAGTGATGGAGAGCCCCTTTGTGTGCCACCTGGTTGGTGGCAAACAAAAATACGTTTGGAGTCAGGAAGCTGCAGATAAGCTGATGAATACGGAAGAACTGTGGCATTATAGCACCGTTAATCCGAGATTCGCCTTTATCGACATTTTCTGGAGTATGTTACTTGGGCAATCAATGGACGGTTGGCTTACCAATGAGGTATATTATTTAATTAATAAATATGTATAATATTTTATTTCCTAAATACTAAATAAGGGTCACAATAAACATTTGTATTTTATTTTTATTTTAAAGCATATCCTGACCTGGACACGGGTTTTGCTGGAGAGGAAACCTGATGACGAAAGGTGGACAATATTGGCCCCCGACTCAGTAATGGTTCATGGAATCATAAAAGCGCCAAGCCACCTTATCCTAATATCAACGATGCGGATCTAGTAAGAGTAGCTAACCATTTCTTTAATATATTTTGAATTAAATTGTTACTAAAACTAACCGTTATGTTGTTGTAGTTTTATTTGCCGGTCAACATCCCGGGCCAACATTGATTTCTCGTGTGCATCGATATAATTAACTGGAGCATGTTTATTTATGACAGGTATTTACTAATATTTTTTTAATCATATCGACACATTGTTAACTACTATTTTGTTGGCTTTTTTATAGTCTACCGGGTGTTTATCTAGACGAGTCAAACATGCGCTTGACAAAGTTGGATAACTATTTCCCCCAATGGTTGATCAAGAATAAATACCGTTTGCTTACGACATACAGAGATCCACCGTTTCAGCGTGTGATGGTCCCAGCTACTCGTCAATCGGTTCGGCTAGGAGATTGTGGGGTATGGGTGTGTATCAATCTGGAGCGTCGGACGGTTGGAGTGGACTTGATACAGGAGGAGGACGCGGGACAGGCAGCGATGGAATGGCGTGAAAATTTTGCCAAACACTTTTATGAGAATACTTATTGGGTGTTACATGAAGGATCAAATGACAAACGAAAGAAGTGTTTCCGGAGACATGATGATTGGTTTGGTTGATGGTTGTGATCGTGTTTTAACAGATTTCGATTACGTTTTTAAACACTTGTGACATCGATGGTTGTAATTGTTGGGATTAACTAGTTTAATTTTGGTATGATTAACTAGTTTAATTGTAGCGACTAAATTTCTTCCAAGTTACCACCAAAACAAACAACAACAAAAATAATTCGTATTTTATACGGTCGCCACGACCGCCAAGACGGTCGCCACGACCGTCTTACATGGCCTGATTTGACGTGTACGACATACACGGTCGTCCACGTCAGGAGAAAGGTCGCCTGTGGGTGTCAACGGTCGTCCCGCAAATTTTTTATATTTTTTAATTTAATTTTCTAATAAGTAAACATATTTGTTTAAAACTGTCACACCCCCAAAATACCACTAACGGAGTTTATACCGTTAAGGGGCGCGACTAGACCAGGATCCACAACCATAGTTACAAATACTAAACGAATCAGGGTTAGTTCAAACATAAGTTATAAATCAAAGTCTTAAATTACATACGCAGCGGAAAAATAATTATCCTGGCACTAACCACGTGCCTTACAAATTCATTGTTTTATAAATCCCCAATTTAAGTTAAATCAAAAACAAGAGTCTTCACGTGCCGTGCCAACCTCCGGTGGATACTCCTTAGCGATCTGCAAAAGTTTAAACCACGCAAGTGTCAACCTAACGGTTGGTGAGTTCACAGTGGGCTTGTCATGCATTGGCCCGGTCTCATAATCATAATTCGTGTCAAGGTATACTTACAAGTTATTTATTTGTGAAAAGCGATGCTCGTAACTAAATCTCAGTTTATAAATGGTTTGTCCGTGACCTACGTCATCGGGTATGTACTAGTTCCGTAAAGTTAAAGGACTCAACCGATATCGCGGGTAGCTAATCCGTTGTTCCATGCTCTAAGGAAGTTTGTACCAAAGCTGACTTATTTTGTGGGGGCCGAGCCATCCCGTACGGTGCGGACCTACGTCATCGCGGTTTTTGCCTCCCCCGTGTCCTCTCGGGACCACGGTCAAATAGGCTGATATTGTTCCTCCGTGCACTTCCCGTGCCACGGGGCGGAGTTTGTCAAACTCCAGTAGATCTACCCAACATCCCCTCGCTTTACAATTAATGGCACAATTTTAGTTGAGGACTTTTAAGTTATAAGGCATCCTTAGAAAACATGTGATATCATATGGTTTAGACTTTAACCTACACTAGCCATATTAAAACGTTTTCAGTTTTGTTTCAAAAATAGTTTGTTCAGAGTTCACAAGTGTTTCCCTTAAAACACTTCAGTTCATCAAGTGGGTGCCAAGCATCCCGTGTTCTCATGTTCATCAGTAGGTGCCTAGCACTCTAGAGTTTATCAGCATTGTTTTCGTTAAGTTATTCGGTGTGGCCCAAACGGACTCACGGTAAGCGGGTTAGTGACACTCACCTTTGGTTGCACTGCTACACTTCAAGTAATCCAAATATTGTTGTTTAACGAAGACCTAGAACACGTTTAGGTCTTAAGTATTAGTTTCGTGTCTAATCTTTACTTAACGTATCTATGGCCCATAACATAGCACGTTGCAACTATGACTCGACATACCGACACACGACACCAATGGTTGATCAAGGGTTCATATAAATCAGATATTAAACATGTTTCATCATGGCATAATCATGTAAGTCATGGCATAACACTTAAGCAAATTTCACAAGTTTGGTTTTTAGGTCAAGTCTTAGTTTCGCTAGCATAGTTTCGCTAGGCAGTTTCGCTAGGTGCACGGGCAGCACTTTCGCTAGGCAATGCCCGGTGACCCAGTATCGCTAGGCTAGTTTCGCCCGAAACTGCTGACGCAGTTTCGCTAGCCTAGTTTCGCAGGGAAACTGGTTTGAACTTTCGTTCAGGTATTTCGCTCGATAGTTTCGCTAGAGCTGGTCTGGTCTGGTTACCCGGCGACACTATAGTTTCGCTGGGTAGTGTCGCTGGAAGGAGACATAATTTCGCTACTTAGTTTCGCCCAGAGAACAGACAGTTTCGCTGGTCGCGAAAAACATACGGATTTGCCTAAAAATCAACCTAACAGCTTCTGATCATACATGCAATTCATTATCTAGCATCCATAGGCATTTACCAACATAAATCAAGCAGCTTTATCATGTTTAACATGCATTTTAATCATCAAATCTCTAAAAATACTTCTAAACCCTAAAATGACCAAAATTGCATAAATCATCATCATGGTTTGTTTTTAAACGTAAAGTTGCTGACTTTATGGTAGATCTAGCATCCCTAAGCACTATCTCAGAAGCATACAAGTTTTCATGAAGGTTTGAGCATACTTTATAAAGAAACACATAGAAAACACATAAATAAAGGTTTTTGGGACTCACGGTTCGATCTAGGATCGATAGATGAGATGAGGTGATGGTCTTGAGGCTGAGGTCTCGGTTTCTTGATGGTTTTCTCGGCTGACCAGTTTCCAGAGAATTGTGTGTGTGTGTTTGTGATGAAATGAGGCAAATGGAGAAACTAGGGTTTATCAAGATTATTTATATCAGGAGCCAGTTTCGCTGGCAGTTTCGCTGGCCAGGCGAAACTAGCTCTGGTCTCGTGTCATTGGATTATCTTAGCTGGCTACCGGGCGACACTATAGTTTCGCCCAGTAGTTTCGCTGGCGACCAAAAAGGGCAAGTTTTCACAAAATCAAGTATTTACAATTTAATCATGCTATTCACAATAATAAGTCATGCATTTAAATTACATTGCACATAAAGACAATCAATGATGAACACATAACACATATGGACGGGTTCGGTGATCAACCAAAGGTCGTGGACGTATTCGGCCTAGTTATGCATTAGCTACTAAGTTAACACTTATAACGTAACTAACGGGTTTGTCTAACGGAAGTTAACCTTGAAATTCTCGGGTGTCACATCATTCCCCTGAAATTGGAATTTTCGTCCCGAAAATTATTCTTGTGTCGTAGCGTTCGCAGCATCAGCTGTCGTCGTTGCTATCGTCGCTGGGGAAAGAAAGCAAAAAGTTTTAGGGTTGTCACATCCTCCTCCCGTTAAGGAATTTTGGTCCCCAAAATTAAATCATACCTTGAGTTTCTGTGGACGTTTGCTCAAACAAGTGAGGATACTTTTTCTTCATCTGATCCTCACGCTCCCAAGTATATTCAGGTCCACGTCTTGAGTTCCATCGCACCTTGACGATCGGAATCTTGCTACGTTTGAGGGCCTTCTCCTCGCGTCCCATGATTTCTACTGGTTGCTCAATAAATCTCAGATGTTCGTCGATTTCCAATTCCTCCAAGGGAATTATTTCGATGTCTTCAGCCAGACATTTCTTCAGATTGGAAACGTGAAACACGTTGTGAACTCCATCGAGTTCAGCAGGGAGTTGCAATCGATAGGCCACCGGGCCTACTTCCCCAATAATTTCAAACGGACCGATGTAGCGAGGATTTAACTTTCCACGCTTTCCGAAGCGTATCACTCCCTTCCAGGGAGATACCTTCAACAATACTTTGTCACCCACCTCAAACTTTAGAGGTTTTCGGCGTTTGTCGGCATAACTCTTTTGTCGATCACGTGCTGCAGCTAGCCGTTGCCTGATTTGAATAATTCGCTCGGTCATATCATGGATAACTTCTGGTCCAGTGAGCCCTTTCTCACCCGTTTCAGCCCAACACACGGGCGATCTACATTTTCGGCCATAAAGTGCTTCAAAAGGTGCAGCACCTATACTTGAATGATAACTATTGTTGTAAGAGAACTCCACCAGTGGGAGGTGAGTCTCCCAATCTTTCCCAAAGTCAAGGACGCAAGCTCGGAGCATATCTTCTAAGGTTTGAATCGTTCGTTCCGTCTGACCGTCAGTCTGCGGGTGATAAGCTGTACTCATGTCTAGTCGGGTTCCCAATGCTTCCTGCATTGATTGCCATAACCGGGAAGTGAATCGAGGATCTCGATCAGAAATGATAGTCTTAGGCACACCGTGAAGCTTCACAATTTTATCGATGTACAGCTTTGTCAATTTATCCATATTATCACTTTCCTTCATCGGAATGAAATGTGCAGATTTGGTTAATCGATCGATGATAACCCAAATCGCATCCGGTTGATTTGATCGATGAGGTAGTCCCGTTACAAAATCCATGGAGATGTCCTCCCATTTCCATTCTGGGATTTTTGGTTGTTGCAGTAAACCAGAAGGCTTTTGGTATTCAATCTTGACTCTTGAGCAGGTTAAGCATTTAGCCACATATCGAGCAATGTCGGCTTTCATATTCGGCCACCAATACAAACTCTTCAAATCCTGGTACATTTTATCCGATCCAGGGTGTACCGAATATCTTGACTTGTGAGCCTCGTCCATTACGAGCTCACGGAGATTTCCAAACAAAGGAACCCAGATCCTGTCATTATAGTATGTGAGTCCATCGGACTTAACTTCAGAATGGCCATCTACACCACGCAGTGCTTCAGCTGCGAAATTTTCTGCTTTCAAAGCTTCTCGTTGGCAGTCACGGATCCGATCCGGTAATCCTGAATGTATTGTAAGTTGAAGCGCTCGTACCCGCCGAGGCTTTTCGTACTCTTTTCTGCTTAGGGCATCTGCCACCACATTTGCTTTTCCCGGATGATATTTAATGGCCAAATCATAATCGTTCAGTAATTCAACCCACCTTCTTTGCCGCATGTTGAGGTCTTTCTGATCAAAGATGTGCTGTAAACTTTTATGATCGGTGAATATTGTGCACTTTGTTCCATATAGGTAATGTCTCCAAATCTTGAGTGCATGAACAACGGCTCCCATTTCCAAATCATGCGTTGTATAATTCTTTTCAGTATCCTTTAGTTGCCTGGACCCGTAGGCAATCACTTTATCTCGTTGCATCAACACGCAACCGAGTCCTTGGATTGATGCATCGCAATAAACCACAAAGTCGTCAACTCCGTCGGGTAACGCAAGAATTGGAGCCGAACATAACATATCTTTAAGCGTTTGGAACGCGCGCTCTTCTTTTTCACCCCATCTGTATTGCACTCCTTTGTGCGTTAAGGCTGTTAAGGGTTGAGCCAATTGAGAGAAACCCTTAATAAACCTTCGATAATATCCGGCAAGTCCTAAAAATTGTCGGATTTCTGTTGGCGCTCTTGGGGTAGACCAGTTCTTTATTGCTTCCACTTTGGCTGGATCGACATGAATTCCTTCCTCATTAACAATGTGTCCAAGAAACTGGACTTCGCGGATCCAAAAGTCGCACTTTGAAAACTTGGCGTAGAGCTGTTCCTTGCGAAGCAATTCCAAAATAAGACGCAGATGCTCCTCGTGTTCTTCCTTTGTCTTAGAGTAGATCAAGATGTCGTCGATGAAAACTATCACAAACTTATCGAGGTACGGCTTGCACACTCGATTCATCAGATCCATAAATACGGCAGGTGCATTGGTTAGCCCAAACGGCATAACCAGGAACTCGTAGTGACCATACCGAGTTCTGAAAGCTGTCTTGGGTACATCCTCATCACGAACGCGAAGCTGGTGATATCCAGACCGTAGATCAATCTTTGAAAAGTAGCTTGAACCCTGTAGTTGATCGAAGAGATCGTCGATTCGAGGAAGTGGATACCGATTCTTGATCGTAACTTTGTTAAGCTCTCGGTATTCAATGCACATGCGGAACGTTCCATCCTTCTTCTTAACAAACAGTACCGGAGCTCCCCATGGAGACGTACTTGGACGAATAAACCCCTTGTCGAGTAGCTCTTGTAGTTGCGAGGAGAGTTCGTTGAGTTCACTTACAGCCAATCGGTAAGGTGCGCGTGCGATCGGAGCGGCACCTGGAGCTAAATCAATCCCAAACTCAACTTGTCGAAATGGAGGCAAGCCAGGCAGATCTTCAGGAAATACGTCTTGGAAGTCGCGAACTATCGGGTAATCGTCAATTTTGCGCTCGGGATGTGTCGTGTCAGTGACGTTTGCAAGAATCGCGAAGTGACCCTTACGGAGGCATTTCTGAGCTTTAAGGAATGAAATAATACCGGTGACTGTTCCACCTTTCTCACCTTGAACCGTTAACACTTTACCGTCTTCGAGTGGGATACGAACCACTTTTTCTTTACATAAGATTTCAGCCCGATTTTCGGATAACCAATCCATTCCTACTATGACGTCGAAACTTCCAATCGGAAAAGGCATAAGGTCAATTCCTAGGGTATGGCCAGCTAGTTCTAACTTACAGCCCTTAACTATCTGAGTCGTATCATGAAGTTTACCATTTGCTAGTTCTACCACATATTTAGCATCTAAGTCGATCGGTTTAGCATTAATTATTCTAGCAAATTTAGTGGAAATAAAGCTTCTTTCAGCACCAGAATCAAATAAAACAGTAGCAAAGAAACCGTTCAAAATAAATTTACCATTGATCACGTTGGCGTCATTGCGAGCTTCACCCTGGCCCATGACGAAAGCTCGACCTCTACCATTTCCACCATTTCCGTTCCCACCATTACCATTGCCATTCCCATTACCATTCCCACCGTTATTCCCCTGATTTCCGTTCCCTTGTCTTCTTAGCTGAGGGCAGTCTCTTTTAATGTGGCCTGGAGCACCACATTCATAACAATTCCCGTTACCGTTTCCCCTGGGAGCTTCATTGTTGCGGTTCTGGCCATTATTTCCATTGCCCCGATTGTTCCCATAGTTGTTCCCTTGATTGTTGCTGTTCCTTCTGGGGCGGTTTTGCTGCTCGGGTAAAGTTGCCCAACAGTCCTTCGCTTCGTGGCCTCCCTTTACCACACCTTTCGCAGCTCATATTCTTCCTACAATTACCAGCATGATGCTTTCCACACCTGTTGCACAAGGGCAGGTTACCCTTGTAGTTGCTCTGACCATTTCCGCCCTGGCGGTAGTTGCCACTGTTATTCCCGGACCTCTTGCTTTGACCTTGGGAGTTGAAAGACCTCCTAGTGCTGTTACCCACACTCTGAACATTCATTGAGTTTTCAGGAGCTTCATCATCAGCCTTTCTCTTGCCACTCAAGGCAGTCTTCTCAGTGGCTTTCGCAGGTAGAGTACCTTTCTCGACCTCTTGATCAGTGAGCTTGTGAGCCAAACGGATGGCTTGCTGTACGGTCGCGGGGTTGCTGGCAGTCACCAATCCTTTGATTTGAGGCGCGAGGCCTTCCAGATAACGCTCAATGCGTTTGAACTCAGCATCGACCATTGTGGGGCACAAAACCTCGTACTCATGATATCGTGCAGTGTACTGTTCGACTTCAGACCCAGACATCTTCAAATTCAGGAATTCACCCTCAAGCTTCTTGACTTGGTCACGTGGACAGTATTCTTCCATGATCAGCTCCTTAAACGCTGCCCACTGCATGTTATTAGCCGCGTCAAGCCCAACCATCAGAATTTCAGCGTTCCACCAGGAGAGTGCAGCTCCTTCGAAGGTACCAGTAGCAAACTTCACCTTGCTTTCAGCTGGGCAGTTACACATGGAGAAAACCTTTTCGGACTTCTCAATCCACCTAAGGAGTCCTACAGCTCCTTCTTCGCCGGAAAATGTCATCGGCTTACAGTCCATGAAGGACTTGAACGTGCAGTGGTGGTGGTTTCCTGATGCATAAATAGTTCGGATTTTAAAATTAAACAGGTCATAATACAATTGCTTTGTGCCTTAACCGGCATAATAGTTACCCTGTGCGGCATATGCAGCTTGGACGGCTGCCACCGCGGCTTGCACATGTTCATTAATCATCGCTTGCAGCTGTGCAGGCGTCATGTTTATGCCGCCTCTTCCGTTTCCTCTTCCAGACATCTTGCTGAACAGTTAAAGTAGCCAGTGTTCAGTCACAGTTATACATTATACATATCCCATAATATGTATATTAGCCAGTCCCCGTTATCCCACTATTAGTCCAGAAAATTTTGTGCAAAATCGAGGCGTCGTCGGAGAACGTCGTAAGTGCTATCGTCGAAGGTCGGCTTCCCATAAAGTCACCGTCGGCGTAGTCGTCGTAGTAGAAATCAGGACGTAGCGTGTAGCGTCGTTTCGTTGTCGCTTTCCCCAGAGTAGTGTGCGTATTCGCGGT
Source organism: Deinandra increscens subsp. villosa (assembly GCA_039602395.1). Taxonomy (NCBI): domain Eukaryota; kingdom Viridiplantae; phylum Streptophyta; class Magnoliopsida; order Asterales; family Asteraceae; genus Deinandra; species Deinandra increscens. Next base: position 76,690,597 of record JBCNJP010000007.1, read on the forward strand.
CGCATTTCGTATTCGGTGTGAAAATTTCCTAAGGTCTTCCGTTAGACTACTTAGACACGGTCTATACATATATATTTATATATATATATATACATACGTATTAAGCCTTTACTTACACAGCAGAGCGAGTATCCCAGGTTGGCACGTAAAAATTTTGTCTTTGGGAATTTGTTTGTTCGTTTTGTAACCAAGGTTTTCAAGTTGCAGTTTCCAAATCGTTTTCAAAAATGATTCCAGTTCTCTGCAACTTATGGCTCTGATACCAATCTGTCACACCCCCAAAATACCACTAACGGAGTTTATACCGTTAAGGGGCGCGACTAGACCAGGATCCACAACCATAGTTACAAATACTAAACGAATCAGGGTTAGTTCAAACATAAGTTATAAATCAAAGTCTTAAATTACATACGCAGCGGAAAAATAATTATCCTGGCACTAACCACGTGCCTTACAAATTCATTGTTTTATAAATCCCCAATTTAAGTTAAATCAAAAACAAGAGTCTTCACGTGCCGTGCCAACCTCCGGTGGATACTCCTTAGCGATCTGCAAAAGTTTAAACCACGCAAGTGTCAACCTAACGGTTGGTGAGTTCACAGTGGGCTTGTCATGCATTGGCCCGGTCTCATAATCATAATTCGTGTCAAGGTATACTTACAAGTTATTTATTTGTGAAAAGCAATGCTCGTAACTAAATCTCAGTTTATAAATGGTTTGTCCGTGACCTACGTCATCGGGTATGTACTAGTTCCGTAAAGTTAAAGGACTCAACCGATATCGCGGGTAGCTAATCCGTTGTTCCATGCTCTAAGGAAGTTTGTACCAAAGCTGACTTATTTTGTGGGGGCCGAGCCATCCCGTACGGTGCGGACCTACGTCATCGCGGTTTTTGCCTCCCCCGTGTCCTCTCGGGACCACGGTCAAATAGGCTGATATTGTTCCTCCGTGCACTTTTCGTGCCACGGGGCGGAGTTTGTCAAACTCCAGTAGATCTACCCAACATCCCCTCGCTTTACAATTAATGGCACAATTTTAGTTGAGGACTTTTAAGTTATAAGGCATCCTTAGAAAACATGTGATATCATATGGTTTAGACTTTAACCTACACTAGCCATATTAAAACGTTTTCAGTTTTGTTTCAAAAATAGTTTGTTCAGAGTTCACAAGTGTTTCCCTTAAAACACTTCAGTTCATCAAGTGGGTGCCAAGCATCCCGTGTTCTCATGTTCATCAGTAGGTGCCTAGCACTCTAGAGTTTATCAGCATTGTTTTCGTTAAGTTATTCGGTGTGGCCCAAACGGACTCACGGTAAGCGGGTTAGTGACACTCACCTTTGGTTGCACTGCTACACTTCAAGTAATCCAAATATTGTTGTTTAACGAAGACCTAGAACACGTTTAGGTCTTAAGTATTAGTTTCGTGTCTAATCTTTACTTAACGTATCTATGGCCCATAACATAGCACGTTGCAACTATGACTCGACATACCGACACACGACACCAATGGTTGATCAAGGGTTCATATAAATCAGATATTAAACATGTTTCATCATGGCATAATCATGTAAGTCATGGCATAACACTTAAGCAAATTTCACAAGTTTGGTTTTTAGGTCAAGTCTTAGTTTCGCTAGCATAGTTTCGCTAGGCAGTTTCGCTAGGTGCACGGGCAGCACTTTCGCTAGGCAATGCCCGGTGACCCAGTATCGCTAGGCTAGTTTCGCCCGAAACTGCTGACGCAGTTTCGCTAGCCTAGTTTCGCAGGGAAACTGGTTTGAACTTTCGTTCAGGTATTTCGCTCGATAGTTTCGCTAGAGCTGGTCTGGTCTGGTTACCCGGCGACACTATAGTTTCGCTGGGTCAGTGTCGCTGGAAGGAGACATAATTTCGCTACTTAGTTTCGCCCAGAGAACAGACAGTTTCGCTGGTCGCGAAAAACATACGGATTTGCCTAAAAATCAACCTAACAGCTTCTGATCATACATGCAATTCATTATCTAGCATCCATAGGCATTTACCAACATAAATCAAGCAGCTTTATCATGTTTAACATGCATTTTAATCATCAAATCTCTAAAAATACTTCTAAACCCTAAAATGACCAAAATTGCATAAATCATCATCATGGTTTGTTTTTAAACGTAAAGTTGCTGACTTTATGGTAGATCTAGCATCCCTAAGCACTATCTCAGAAGCATACAAGTTTTCATGAAGGTTTGAGCATACTTTATAAAGAAACACATAGAAAACACATAAATAAAGGTTTTTGGGACTCACGGTTCGATCTAGGATCGATAGATGAGATGAGGTGATGGTCTTGAGGCTGAGGTCTCGGTTTCTTGATGGTTTTCTCGGCTGACCAGTTTCCAGAGAATTGTGTGTGTGTGTTTGTGATGAAATGAGGCAAATGGAGAAACTAGGGTTTATCAAGATTATTTATATCAGGAGCCAGTTTCGCTGGCAGTTTCGCTGGCCAGGCGAAACTAGCTCTGGTCTCGTGTCATTGGATTATCTTAGCTGGCTACCGGGCGACACTATAGTTTCGCCCAGTAGTTTCGCTGGCGACCAAAAAGGGCAAGTTTTCACATAATCAAGTATTTACAATTTAATCATGCTATTCACAATAATAAGTCATGCATTTAAATTACATTGCACATAAAGACAATCAATGATGAACACATAACACATATGGACGGGTTCGGTGATCAACCAAAGGTCGTGGACGTATTCGGCCTAGTTATGCATTAGCTACTAAGTTAACACTTATAACGTAACTAACGGGTTTGTCTAACGGAAGTTAACCTTGAAATTCTCGGGTGTCACATCATTCCCCTGAAATTGGAATTTTCGTCCCGAAAATTATTCTTGTGTCGTAGCGTTCGCAGCATCAGCTGTCGTCGTTGCTATCGTCGCTGGGGAAAGAAAGCAAAAAGTTTTAGGGTTGTCACAAAAACCGTAGTTGGGATTAACTTTTTTTTTTGTAAGATTAACTACTACTTTAATATATTAAAGTAACTAAAATAACTAACATAGTCAATAGAGTGCATATAAAATACAACATACGGATTAAAACTCATCCAACTTGTAAGATTGATAAAATTCTTCGTTCTGAGTGGTCGTCTCCACTACGTAATCACGAAAATTGTCTTCGTCAACAAGGGTCGGTTTTTTCCCTTTCTTCCCTTTTGAACTGCTAGCCGTCTGTGACGAAGGTAATGGGGCTTTACAAGTATCTCGGGTATGACCCCTAGCATGGCATCTAGAACACGTCGTTGGCAATACTTCTTCACCTCGAGATGGAATGCGTTTATTTTCACGAGGACGACCAGCCTGTCTTTTGGTTACATGTGGTGTTCCTACCGGATCGTAATTCTCGGGCACTTCCCAGTTTGCTTCGTCAAGTACAGGATATATTGACTCCGCGTACGTCGCAATGTAAACGTCGGTTCTAAAATACCTCAAAGCCCACTGACAACAATTAGATTGCTTTAAAAAAACGAGTTACCGCAATGACATGAGTGCATGGCAATCCAGATAGTTGCCATTTGCGACAACAACATGTTCGTTGATGTAGATTAACTCGACATAGTTGGCACTTTTCATCAACAACGAATTCGTGATCGTTGATACCTCTGACACTGAATGTCCTGCTTTTCACAATTCTCCTTGAAACTATGATCTCCGCTGCTTTTGTAAGATAGTGAACATATTTTTCTGATAAATAAATTAAAAAAAAGTATGTCAAGAATATTTAAATAACAATTATTTACTTTAATGTAAAACAATTTATCTTATCAAATAAATATATATTATACCTCCAACCTGACGCCTTTCGTAGTACCATTTCGACACGCTGTCAATAAAAAAATCAATAAGTTTGGTGATCGGTAATTTTCTGGCGTCTACCGATAAAGCATTCATACTCTCAGCACTGTTTGAAGTCATTAAATCATATCTGTTAATCGGTGAGTAAGCTTTTGCCCATCTTTCAAAACCAATGTCGGTAAGTATATCGCGAAACTTGGGTCGACCCTCGCAGAGAGCCTCGAAACAACTATTGAACTCGGCAGGCGTCCATGCTTTACAAGTTTGCCAAAATAGGGTTTCTGCAACTTTACTCTTCAAGCCTAAATTTCCCACAAGATGACGACAACAAAGCCCGTGAAAAGCTCGTGGATAAACGGTTCTTATTCCGAGGTCAATAGAGGCGGCTCTATCAGAAATAAATAAAAGATTGGGACTGTCTTCAATCGACTCACTCATTTTTGATAGAAACCACGTCCAACATTCGCCACTTTCACTCTTACCAAACCCATAGGCGATGGGTAAAATCTGATTGTTTCCATCCATCCCAACAGCTATAAACATTGTACCTTTAAATTGGCCCTTAAGATGTGCCCCATCAATTATAATTATTGGTCTTAATTGTTGGGTGAAACTTCTTATCTAAAATAAAACTATACGTAAGTTGTAAACAATAAAATTATAATAATTAGTGTTTAATAAAAATAATAAATAATTACTTACAACAGCTCCTAGGGCAACATAACACATCTCAAAAAGACTTTCCTCGTCCAACCAAATATCAGTAAACGTTCCCGGATTAAGTTTTTCCAGATTATAAAAATAAAATGGGAGTTTAGCAAAAGACTTGGCGGGTGATCCACAGATAAGTTCTAATGCGTAGTTCTTACCACGCATACCTTGTTTGTAGGATATATTTATCCCAAATCTTCGGTTGATGTCCTTGACAATTTCACCACCACTGTATACACGATTACAATTCTTTATCTGCTCTTTAATTATGTGACCCAATGCCTTTTTGTTCGCATTGCGATTTCTCGAATGAAGTTCAGTGCTTGAACATGTGTGGACGGTGTTGAAATGGTTAACATGAAATGCCTCGGTACCCTTATATGCATTTGATCTTAATTCCCACTGACAATTGTCAGAAACACATACAACAGCATATCTCTCTCTATTAGATCTTTTAACCTTGAATTCAAAACACTCTTTTATAGCTAGCAGCGAAAGCTCCAATTTGAGTTCCTCTTTATCTTTAAAAATTCTTCCAACAAAAGGATGAGAAGATGAAGATGGAGGAGTATTTGTGGGTTGGTTGTTGAATGTATCAGGAACACGCTCGGTATCATCAATTTGAAATGTTTCATCGGTATTATTATTTTCATACTTAAAATCCAAATCGTTGTTTTCTAAATTTAAATCAGGAAGAAAATCTTTTTTTTTTTGGATTTGACCCATGAGAAGAAGCTGGTTTACTTGGATCACAACCAGAAATAGGAGATTCAACAACGTACAAGTAAATAATTTCTTTAACATTTTGCTGAACAATTTTTAAAAATATTGAAACATCATTATCATCATAAATATCAACTGGAAAAGCATACGTCGACATTTTATAAGACATACGTGAAATATTAAAGAGACGAAAACGATTAGAAATGTACGATTTGAGTTCATAAAAACGCATGTTTGAGTTTACGCTAATCGCACGTCGAAAACAGTTAAAGGGGACATACTCGAGTGAACAACTTCTTTCTTCCCAGTTACCACCAAAACAAACAACAACATTGTTAAACTCCATTATCTCAACGTTTTTAAGAATTTAAACAACAACAAAAATTCGTATTTTATAGTAGAGAATGTCATGTCCCACGGTCGACACGACCACAAAGACGGTCGCCACGACCGTCGTACAAGAACTGATTGGACGTGCAGGACATACACGGTCGTCTCCGTCAGGAACACTGTCGTCCTGACCTAGTCAACGGTCGTCCCGCCAAATGATTTATTCAAAAAAAAATTAAAATTTTTTATTTTAATTTTCTAATAACTATACATATTTATTTAATATTATTAAATATTAAAAACATTAAATTCTAATAAAAAGATTCAGATTAACTAAATTCATAAATTGCTTTCATAAAGAGAAAATGAAACTATATTTATTCTCAAAATAAAAACCGAAACATAATCAAAACGATGACCACCCCAATTACATAATTCTTGATTGATACGTTTGATTTTTTCAACTTAAGTTTCAAACTTTTAACTTCTTCCTCCAGCATCATCTTCTCTACTTCTATATTTGAAAACTTCAATAACTTAAGTTTCAAACTTTTGACTTCTTCCTCCAGCATCATCTTCTCCGCTTCTAGATTTGAAACCTTCAATTCTAGTACTTGATTTTTCATAGCTAATAATTTTGATTTCGCCTCAAGGTCTTCAACAACGGGAGACGATGCAACATCATCTTTCCACATGAAAAAATTACAATCGGATTTACCCTGAATTTTAAAAAAATTAAAAATAGATTGAAGTCTATTAATTTTAATACTTACAGGCCATAGGGAACACCCGAAAAATTCATGACCTGGGCGTGTAGTACCATCCCCGGCAACTCTTGAGACTGCAGGAATGTCATGAAAACAACATACATTCCCCTTTGAATCAAGAATTAAAGCCTTGTGTTTTTTGTTAATACTAGTTTTGGATGAGGAAGAATGACTCATGCTTGAACGACTCATTTACATTAAAAATATAGAGAGTTTGAGTTATGTGGTAATGTGTGAAGTTTGTATGGTATTTATAGGTGTAAAAATGAGAATATTATATATTATATATTATTGTTTATAAAAATAAAAATAAAAATCATTTTAATTGTTTAAAATTTGAAAAAAAAAATTCTTGCTTAAACGGTCGGACGACCGTGGTTTCTCCGACCGCGACCGTGTTCCCCCACGGTCGGACGACCATCTAAAATTTGTTTTTTCGAATTAAAAAGAAATTTAACGGTCGTGGCGCCCCCGACAGTGTGTCAGACGGTCGAGCCGACCGTCGCAGATAGAATGTTTTGACGGTCGTGCCGACCAGTCGCACCGTCGGGCGACCGTCAAAACATTATACGTGTCAAATATTGATTTGGTGGAAACTCACGGACGTCCGACCGTGGTTGAGCGGCTAGGACGACCGTGCAGCCGGCTATTCTCGTCCAACCACGGTCAACTTTGCTAGTTTCGTCTTTTTCCCCAAAAATAAAATGTTTCAAATGTTTCAAATTCGCACATTTTGCTCGTGTAATCAATCAACATCTGAAAAGTCCAATTCGGATAAGAATACTCACAATACAAAAGCAAAATCTATGGTGTCTCAAGCTCTGGAAGGTTTTGATTGGTCACAACATTTTACAGAAATTTTCCTGGATGAATCTGCTTTTATCTGCACTTCTCAAGCAAATGATGCTAGAATGGAAACTAAATCTGAACCTTGTTTCACTGGTGATTCCCATATAGCGTTGATGGCAAATGTGCATGTTGAATCAAGTGATTCTGATTCTGAAGTAAGTGGTTATGAATCTACTTGTGAATTATGTTCACAAAAGGAAAGAAAGATTCGGGAATCGGTTAAAGAAAATAAAGTTTTGATTGTTGAAAGCAAAAAGAAGGAAGAAGAGTTAGAATTTTATAAAAAAATATATGTGAAGATTTTGATGAGATTGTCAAGACAAATGAGCATTTAATCAAAGAAAAGAGTTTGTTGATGGAAGAATTTATAGAATTTCAGAAAAGATTTGAAGGGATGTGTGTTGAAGATAACGAAGAGATTCTGAAACTACAGAATGAAAATCCAGAGTTGGTTACACAAATTTCTACATTGCTTGCTAATAAAGAAGATTTAGTCAAGAATGCTGAAAAATGGGAGAAAGAAGCAAAGGAAGTAACAGAAGATTTTGATGCCTTGTTTGAGAAATCCAAAACAAAGCTTGATATTCTAAATCAAACTTGTGATGAGCTTGCTGTAAAAGCAAAGAGTTATGAAATACAATTATAGTTAAAGCTAAAGCTGAGTTGGTTCGACAGAATAAGTTGTTAAACAAAAATGTTGACATTCACAAAGAAAAATGGGAGAAGATGACACAAGAAGTGTATAATGCACATGATAATATGGGAAGAGAAAAATCATTGTCAAATAGAGTTTCAAAGCAATTAATTGATTCAGAAAAAAAAAATTGGGTGAAGCACATAAGAAAATATTAGATTTAAATGTTGTGATTTTAGATCTTAATCGACAATTGCATAATCTGAAGAATTCGATCGCATTCTTTTGCAAGTTATTTGTGTCAAGATGAGAATCTCAAGAAAGTTTTTGGAGGAGAAGAGTACAATCAAATTCCGCATCCAGTCATTCAAACTGATCCTCTTGCTGTTGTTACCATTTTTTATGCAAAACAAGATTATTCTGAGTTTACTACTAAGAGATCTGACAAGAAGAAATCAAAGTCATCTAACAAAAAATTGGAAGATACGACAAATGGTGATCATACATCTGTCAAATTTGTGCCTGGTGGAACTGTATTAGATGATGATGAAGCAATTTCTGTTGGAAAAACGGTTCAGAAAGATGAGAAGAAGTTATCTGAGGATAAAGTTGATGCTAAGTTGGTAGAAGCTAACAATTTAAAGGGTATTAAAGTTTCATTTACTCGGGCTGCTCAAGTTGGAAATTATGGTTCTCAAGTGGAATTGTCATAGCTACCAGGTAACAAACGTTCAGGTTTGGGTAGTAATAATCGGAAATTTGGAAAGAAAGACAAGAAAAATATGCCAAAGAAAGTTCCAAAAGAAAAGAAGGATACCAATCTTGATCAAATTTATCATTTAGCTCAAGTTCTTGTATCTACCTTGGAGAAAGGATTGGGGGATAAAAAACAGAAGAAGGATTCTTTTGAAAGTTCTTCGAGAGCTGGTCAACAGTTCAAGGAATTTTCTTCATCTATATTAAATTTACTCCTCGAAGTCCTACTTCAAGATGGGTGCATGCTAATCGATTTCAATCATTTGATAATTTTTATGATAATTTTGATTCTGATAATGTGTGTGTTATGCTTTTCAGGACAAACAGAAACCAAAGCGATCATATTACTTGTGCTATCAATGTCGTCAAAAAGGCCACATGGCACAAAATTGTCCTGAAACTGAAAAAATATCATTCTCTGATAAATCTGTCATTTTCATTTATGTATCTGGCAGAGTTTTTACTGAGTCAACACCTTCACAATTTAAATCTCAAAACCAATAAATTTTCAAATATGATTCAAGTGTTGGTGGTTCATCACTTGATGATGACTCGGTTCAAATTGAAAAACCTAAAATGCAGTGGTGACCTAAGTCGGTCTGCAAGGCTGCTAATGATCTGACTGAAGACACTGGTCGACCAGAAGCTGTGTGCTTCAGGTCATTTAACAACTAATTGTTTTGTCCAATGTGCGGGTTTCTTCAAGAAGACTTGTTGGTGATTGTGAAGCTCATGTTTCAAGTAGTTGCTGATAGTGGAGTTTTCTGCGTAACTTAAATTCACTGCTTCATATTACAAAACTAGAAACTTTTTTCTGAAAGCTTAAACTGAAAGGTATCGGTATCGAGTGGTCAATTTTCTTTCTTTTACATTTCGTATGTAGTTTAGGGGGGGGGGAATTAAAATATATATATATATATATACTAGTCGTGTGCCTGCGTGTTGCGGCGACGACAGTTTATAGCGTGTTATTTGTCTTCTGTTTGCGTGTTCGCACCTTTCGCACGCTAAGGGCAGTTCCAATTTGATCTTCCTCCTATATATATATATATATATATAGGGGAAGGATCAAATAAAAACAAGATGTTATTGTGAAAACACGAAAACAAATATTAAAACCTCTATAACTTCCTCATACGTTAATAATTTTTTTAAAAATTTGCACCAAAAGTCTTAAAATTATGTCACCTTTAATTCTGGGAAAAAAATTAAACATATAAAATTTCGTGATTTTTTTTATTATTGCACATGTGCAATAATACGTATTAATTATATTACACATGTGCAATATTAACAAAAAACATTAATTTTTTTTAAATTTTTTCAAGAATTAAAGATAACAGAATTATAAGATCTATGGTACAATTTTTTATCAAAAATACTAACGTATGAAAAAGTTATAGAGGTTTTAATATTATTGCACATGTGCAATAATAACTTTTTATTGCACATGTGCAATAATAAAAAAATTTAAAAAACATCGAATTTTTTTTAATTTTCTCCAGAATTAAAGATAGCAGAATTATAAGATTTATAGTGCAAGTTTTTATAAAAAATTTTAACATATGAAAAAGTTATAAAAGGTTTTAATATTATTGCATATGTGCAATAATAATAAAAAAAATATATTGCACAGGTGAAATAATAATTTTTTTAAAAAATTTGTTTTTTTTTTTAATTTTTTCCAGAACTAAAGATAACATAATTTTAAGGATTTTGGTGCAATTTTTTAAAAAAAAATATTAACGTATGAAAAAGTTTTAGAGGTTTTAATATTTGTTTTCGTGTTTTCGCAATAAAAGTTGTTTTCACATGATCCTTACCCTATATATATATATATATATATATATATATATATATATATATATATATATATATAGGGTAAGGATCATGTGAAAACAACTTTTATTGCGAAAACACGAAAACAAATATTAAAACCTCTATAACTTTTCCATACGTTAATATTTTTATAAAAATTTTGCACCAAAATCCTTAAAATTATGTTATCTTTAGTTATGGGAAAAAAAATTTAAAAATAATCAAATTTTTTAAAAAATTATTATTGCACAGGTGCAATAATTTTTATTATTATTATTATTGCACATATGCAATAATATTAAAACCTTTATAACTTTTTTCATATGTTCAAATTTTTTATAAAAAATTGCACCATAAATCTTATAATTCTGTAATCTTTAATTCTGGAGAAAATTAAAAAAAATTCAACGTTTTTTTTTTATTTTTTTATTATTGCACATGTGCAATAAAAATTTATCAATAATATTAAAACCTCTATAACTTTTTCATACGTTAATATTTTTGATAAAAAAATCGTACCATAGATCTTATAATTCTGTTATCTTTAATTATGGAAAAAAATAAAAAAAAAATTAACGTTTTTTTGTTAATATTGCACATGTGTAATATAATTAATACGTATTATTGCACATGTGCAATAATAAAAAAAATCACGAAATTTTATATTTTTAATTTTTTTTCCCAGAATTAAAGGTGACATAATTTTAAGACTTTTGGTGCAAATTTTTTTAAAAAATATTATCGTATGAGGAAGTTATAGAGGTTTTAATATTTGTTTTCTTGTTTTCGCAATAACATCTTGTTTTTATTTGATCCTTCCCCTATATATATATATATATATATATATATATATATATATATATATAGGGGAAGGATCCTGCGAAAACACCTTTTTTTGTGAGAACTGCGTAAACAAGTCTTAAAACCTACATAACTTTTTCATACGTTAATATTTTTTTTATAAAAATTTGTACCAAAAGTCTTGAAATTATATTATATTTAATCCTATAAAAGTTTTAAAAAACTTAACGCTTTTTTTATTTTTTTAAATATTTTTTTTGTGTGGTGCACATGTGCATCACAAAAAAAACTCATACTTTTAGTATGAGTTAATTTTTTTTTCTTAGTCGCACCATATGTCATATATTTTCATCATTTTTTGCGTTTTTATTGAATGATGCACATGTGCATCATACAAAAAAAAAACGCTCATACATGTGATATACATTAATAGTTTAAAAAGAAATTGCACCCTAAATCTTATAGTTGTGTTATCTTTAGATTTAAAGAAAAAAATAGCATTTTATAACTTTTTTTAATTATATGATGCACATGTGCATCACACGGGGAAAAAAACGTTCAGTTTTTTTTTTAAATATTTTGCTCCAGATTTAAAGATAACGTAATTCTAAGACTTTTGGCGCAAATTTTATGAAAAATCGTTAACGTATGAAAAAGTTACGTGAGTTTTAATATGTGTTTTCGCAGTTTTCACAAAAAGATGTGTTTTCACAGGATCCTAACCCTATATATATATATATATATATATATATATATATATAGTAGGAAGGATAAAATGAAAACCTCACCGAGTTTGGAAAACCGTGAAAACCAAGCTAAAAAATTCGATTTTTGTTCCGATTTTTTTTATGGTGATTCTCTAAGTTAAAAAAAAACCCTTTATGCAAAAAAATTAAAAAAAACGCCTAGTAAATTTTTTTAAAAAAAATATTTTATAACCGAGGTTACATATGTAACAGTACCCTGTTACATATGTAACCTCGGTTATAAAATATTTTTTTAAAAAAATTTTACTAGGCGTTTTTTTATATTTTTGCATAAAGGGGGTCTTTTTAACTTAGAGAATCACCATTAAAAAATCGGAACAAAAATCGAATTTTTTAGCTTGGTTTTCACGGTTTTCCAAACTCGGAGAAGTTTTCATTATATCCCTCCCCTATATATATATATATATATATATATATATATATGTATAGGTTTGGGGTAAAATACATCCAGCAAAAACGCTACATCCAGTGCGGATTCATCTGGGGCGTCCATCAAGATCATCCAACAGCCAGGATCTATGGTGTTTCCGCCTATGGTGTTTTTTCCCCCCACCGAAAACACCATAGGCGAAAACACCATAGATCCTGGCTGTTGGATGATCTTGATGGACGCCCCAGATGAATCCGCAATGGATGTAGCGTTTTTGCTGGATGTAGGCTAACTCGACTCTATATGTATATATATATATAAAGGGGGAAACCCGCGCGTTGCGGCGGGTGATAGTTTATAGCGCGTTATTTGTCATTTGTTCACGTGTTCGGTGGCGACAGCATTTTACAGCATGATATTCATTTATGTCTGCACAATGCGACAGCGATCTACAATCGTGTGTGATTAGATCGACGACGTGCGTTGCGGCGTTGCCCATTTCCATTCTCGTGATTATTCCTTTATTGTTAGATGCATCGGCACGCTACAGCTTTCTCTAGCAGCTTCGAAGACGGGAAAGCAGCTCGTATTTTTTCGATCGGCATTTCTGAGTTGAAGAGCATAACATATATTATCGAACCATTTTAGAAAAAAAGTCAATGTATTCAATACTATGTATCCAAAGCAATAATTTAGTAGCACAAATTAGTTAACTTGGACATCAATGCAATTTCTGGATTTAGTTATGTATAATATAATGCATCTAACCCTATACTTGTATTTGATCAGCAAATAAATGACCATCATGCACTCAAACCCAATTTTTTTAAGCTTTGAGAGTGCAAGATGTACTTGTTTATCACTTTTGACTTTTAAGGTCAAATCTGCTAAACTATACTTGTATTTGATCAGCAAATAAATGACCAACGTGCATTTAAACCCAAATTTTTTTAAAGCTTTGAGAGTGCAAGATATACTTGTTTTTGTCTTTTGACTTTTAAGGTTTTTTACTAACGAATCAATTGACCAAACACAAACTTAAATTCATGTTTTTTACTAACGAATTAATTTACTTCAATAGATTATAACAAAAAGAACCTTAAGAATAGGTAACCCAACTCACACCTCCGTTTACCAACTGTTTATGCTCTATTGGATTTTCTTTCTAAATTGAAACCATTTCTATTATGTACAATGACATATATTAAAGCATAATATATAAATATAGAAATGGTAGGAAACAATAGCCTCACTCACTAACACACCACAACCAAAATTCCAAGTTAAAGAAAGTTTTGAAGAACTAAAAATCATTTCAGCAACAACATTTGCAAAGATCTTCGGCAAGATCTCTTTGTAGCTAATTCTGCATTTGCTGCTAAGAGTGAATTCGCATTTATCAAAATTTGAAAGATAAACAGTAGCAAGATTTCAAAACATTAGATAATAAAGGAACATAAAATCCATACCTATAAACAACATAAAATCCATACCTATGAGATTTGTAAATGTAAAGAAACATAAAATCCATACCTATTTCATGAGTTCTTAAATTTGTATACGCAAGTGAAACATTGATTATTACATGTATACAAACATAAAACATTATCTGTAAATGTAAAGCAACATAAAATCCATACCTATAAGATTTTCAAACAAACCAAGTATTGTTACAAAGACCTAGACCTGTTGTAACCTGGGCAAAAGAAAATCTACATGATTAAACAAATTATCGTTTTAGTTTACCAGCACCAACAGAGTCGGAAAAATCCAACAGAGGGGATTTTTTCCTGGAGAACCTAATTCATAACACGAAATAAGATTTTGACTCATATCACAAAGTCAATATAAACTACTAAGCTGTAATATCCTACCAAAAAACTATACTAACTGTTCGAAGAAGCAAAAAAAATTATACAAAAATTGCAGTTCCTTTGTTAATATCATAGCAACAATCATGATCACAAAAATCAACTGAATGCAAGAAACTAAAGAAGAGACACGTCAGCACTGTCATACGTGACCCGCCATACAGGTTGTAAACCCCAACCATGCCAAACGCTAGTGGTATGAATCTGGGCATGACATCCAATACAAATGTTGCCGGTTCAGATAAAACTCTGATTATAAAACAGTTGATTACCCCTTTTGTACTTCAATTAGAAACGCACTCATCTAGGATTTAACAAATCAATGAGTTATGTATACACAAACGCATACAACTAAAATTAAATACAGAGCCTATATAGCACCAAAAAGGAGGAACAAACATTCTTATAGTGAATTATGAAGTTCGTATCCAAAAACCCTTTGTACACAAGTCGAGGGCTACGTACACAGATATGGTATTTAAGCCATTAAGAATACCCTTTGTACACAGCTAGAGAGCTACAATGCTACATACAAAACACTATCCATGTATACACCCTTCAAACTAATCTGTATGTTAACACACCTCATGTATATCTAAAGTTGTAAATGGCTTTTTTAACGAAGAAATTGATAATTTGGATAATTTGGACAGATTAATAAAAACCTGAATATGGCAATTTGGACAATTCATTACTAAAATATATGTAACAGATTCATAAAAACATGAATATGACAATTTAGACAATTCATTACTAAAATAAAACTTGAATTGCATGTATAAATATGTAACAGATTAATAAAAACCTGAATATGGCAAGGAAATGAAGATAGAAAACACAGGTATGTAACAGATTTATAAAAACCTGAGTGGGAAAAACTTTTTCTGATTATGATTATCTGGCATAAGAAAATTTATTGATTAGTGAGATACTAATACACCCTAACTGAACTATCACCAATTCTAAAGGTTACCTAAAGTGTGTTGAAATGCTAACAGTCTCCTAAAGCGTTTAATTAGAAAATTTTACATTATTATCTGAATAACAATAACTGTATTTAGAACATAAACTACCTATACATTTTTTCTAAAAGGACAAAAAAATGTACGGTGGGTCAACCCAACTCAACTCACCCACACTTAAAAATGACTCGTCATTGCCTGTTATGCAACCTTTCAATTTTACCAACTCTAGAATACTTGAAGTCCAACCATATAGCCATATAGGTTCATACCATTTGCCGTTTTCTCACACAACTAAGCATGTCAACTTCCTCCTTGGATGGAGATGTTTATACTAACAAAAGGGCAAAAGATATATCGCCTATCTAAGTCTGCAGTATATTCATTGAAGGAAAGAAAGATAATAAAAACTCAAATATGTAATTTTTATACTAAAAAAAAATATGTGGATTATTTAGTAAAACAAAGAATACACAGAGATCGACCCGACAGTGATGAAACAATTACTTTTAATGTTGGAGTAGTGCTTAATTCTTATGTTTTATGATTTCAAACAAAGACAAAACAAAATTATCCTACATATATTTAACCATAAATAGTTTAATAGTTGAGAAACAAAAACTGAAAGGCAAACTAATGGTTAAGAAACAACAGAAAATCATATAAGTAATGAAATCATAAATGGAATGCAATGTATGGTTTAACTGGCTCATACCATTTGCAATGTAGTAGATCCATACCTACATACTGATCCAAAGTTAAGAGCTTTCTTAAATTCATAGACATGTATAATTATACTAACAAAAAGGCCGGATATAGCGCCTACCCAAGTATGCATTATGTCCATTGAAGTACATAAATAAAATAAAAACTCAATTATGCAGTTTTATACTAACAATCTTTGGTCTGTAATCTATGATTCAAGGTCATGCTTGTTGTTAGCAAATGGGTTACAGCCCTATGGTCAAACGGTCGTGCTCATGTTAACTCATAAATATCCACATCCAGTTTGACTTCATGTATCTTATATGATACAAACCTGAATGCAGCAAAATGAGACTGATTTCATGAACAAAACCTGAATCCTATTTGTTATTCTCTTTTCTAAGATGAACATATAAGAACTCTTGTTCAGTTTTATTAAAACCCATTGCAGCAGCGAAACATACAAACCAGAAAAAAACTGTAAGAGCAGCCTATGATCATGAACTATACAAAGACAAAATGAATCTTACGCAAGACAGAGCATGAATGAACTTGAATGTACTTGAAAAATACAAATATTCAAAAAACCAGAGCTTAATCAGATGTAAACGAAAGATGTCAAAATTTAATAAAAAACTGAAAAATACAAAACTTCAAATCAAGTATTACCAGGAATTGAAAGCCGATGGGTATGGATGTGTCAAAAGAGATGAATCTTGCAGTGACTTTATAGCATGGTTCACAATTCGACCTAGCCTCCATCCTCGTCAAAATTAGAGACGAATCCGTGTGAAACAAATGAGAGAACCGTCGGATTAGGGCTCCAATTGAGAGGAACCGTTGGAATAGTGCTTTCCTCAACGTATGTATGAAAGATGGTCGGATTAAGGTCTGTGTAAAAGAAAATGAAGAAAGACGAACTGAAACTTACCGGATTTAGATGAGAGATGAGCGCAACACATGGATTTGAGGAGGAGCGAGTGAGATAAAGGTGTTGAGTCTGTAATCGATTTTGTGTGTTTTCCTGCAAACGCTGCCATCGTTTCTTCTTTTAGGTCTAAAAAGGAAAAGGACCGCTGCCAAGGTAATTGGGTTTCAATAAGAATACCCAACCACATTGAGGACCCGGTTTGACTTCAAGACATTTGGGCTTTAAGGAGTTGTACAAAATGTATAATACTCTTGTACAATTCTTAGGGGCTGTTTGTTTCAGTCTGTTTCATTTGGTGCTAAATGAATAAGTTGTCTGTATAGTAAAGAACTGCTAAATCAATAAGGTGCTGAATCATTATGTGCTGTTTGTTTGGACATCTAAATGACTTGTCTGTATGGTAAAAAAAACGCTAACAAATCAGTGTGAGAACAAAAAAGTTTATTTTTTTCTTTCATTACCTTATCCCATATTGGTGTAGGAACAAAACACCAAAAATTTGATTCATTACTTTGTCCCATATTGGTTTGAGAGCAAAAAGTCTATTTTTTTTTCTTTCATTTAGCTTGTCCCACATTGGTGTGGGAACTAAAACATTGTTAGTTTATATATGAAAACCTACATGACTTATTAAGTTCTTATGTTGTGTTTTACTCCAGTATCTACCCGCGCGCAGGGGGGGTGCAAATTTGGTAGAAATTGCCTTCCCGTCCGCACGAATGCAACTCCGAAAAGCGGGGGGCGAGCACAAAATTGGTTTTTGTCTTTCTTCAGCTCGTTTTTTTGCTTCCCAGACCCGTTTTTTTACTTGCTCAAACCTCGAACTCGCGCCCAGCAGGAGCTCCTTCGCGTGTCTGTTTCGGAAAGCTTCCGGAGCGCAGCTTGATCGGACAGACGAGAATGTCTTTTTCGGTAAGCTATTGGACGGCGAAACAAACACGCCGTTATCACTAAAATGTCTGAATCGGTCAGCAACCTAACCATTAAGACCTCATTCAGCCCAAACAAACAGCCCCTTAATCTTTTAACACATAAACTTTCTCTCTCCAATATATATATTAAGATAGTATATATATATATATATATATATATATATATATATATAGAGTCGAGTTACGCTACATCAAGCAAAAACGCTACATCGATGCGGATTGATCAGGCGCGTCCATCAAGATCATCCAACAGCCAAGATCTATGGTGTTTTCGCCTATGGCGTTTTCGGGGGGAAAAAAACACCATAGGCGGAAAACACCATAGATCCTGGCTGTTGGATGATCTTGATGGACGCCCCAGATCAATCCGCATTGATGTAGCGTTTTTGCTTGATGTATTTTACCCCAAATCTATATATATATATATATATATATAGGGTGAGGTTCATTGTAGACACCCCCATAAGTGTAGACAGGTAGACATCCTATTTCACATGTGAAATTACTTTATTCCACATCTGTTTTTACATGTGAAATTTTCTGAACAATGAGAAAATGGGGAAAAAAAGAAAAAAAAAATTAATCATAACCATTAGATCAAGAGATCCAATGGTGAAAAAAGGTGTCTACCTGTTTACACTTATGGGGGTATCTACAATGAACTTTTCACTATATATATATATATATATATATATATATATATATATATATAGGGTAAGGATCATATAAAAACAAGTTATTATTGCGAAAACACGAAAACAAGGTTAAATGAAGGGTATAATTGTCAGACCACACCAATTCTTTTTTAAACCTCAATACCACATGCGACACCTCCCCCCCCCCCCCCCTAGCGACATTTCTTCTCTGGTGATATTCCTCTCCGGTGTTCTTTCTCTACGGCGAATGTTTGCAATTTCTGACCATCTCAGACATAAGTCAGACGAACATTCAAAAGGTAAGAGATCTTGTTTTTCATTCCCTTCTCTCTCTTCCATGGCATTTTAGTAAGGATCGATTTTTTAGATTCACATTCACTTTTTTTTTTCAATCAATCCGATATTCTTCTAGTTTATTCTTCATTCTCCGACTTTGTAAACAACAAATCGAGTGTTTTTAAAGATCTCTAGTTGCTCAAATTGACTATAATTGAGTTTTTTTTTTAAGAATCTCAATAATGCACACAAGGTGTTCGATGAAATGCCTATGCGAAATTTAATAACTCTATTTATGTTTTTGTACCAATTTTGATAACCTTTAGTTGTATTAGATGTCTAACTAATGAGATACGCATCCAATCGGCAATTACACTCAAAAGAATGACGAGGTTGCACATGTACAGTAAGTAAAAATGCATTATATTATTGCACATGGACAGTAATCTTTTATTGCACATGTGCAGTAATCTTTACTTAGCAAAATTAATTTTAATCTCTACCAATTTAATCTATCCAATAATATCAATGCACATTTATATTAATATTACATTCCCACTTATGCATATTTCAAATAACAGTCATTTTAACCGAGATTCAACTTTATTCCACATGTGCAGTAATCTTTTTACTTAGCAAAATTAATGTTGCTATGATTGGTGTTATGTTTTCCTTTATTATTATTTTTTTTAACCTGGTTTGTAATAGACATTTTTTGTGGTTGTTATGACTTTTTCTTTTATTATTCGTTATTAATGTTTGTTTCATCTGTTTAATAGCAATTATAACTTTACATTACTTAGCAAAAACACAAATGGTTGTCTTACACCCATTACAACTTTCCTGCACATGTGCAGTAATCTTTTATTGCACATGTAGAGTTATCTTTTAATTAACAAAATTAATTTTATTCTCTACTAATTTAATCTATCGAATACATATCGATGCCTATGTATAATAATATGACATCCCCACTTATGCATATTCCACCTGGTTGTCATTTTAACCGAGATACAACTTTACTGCACATGTGCAGTAATCTTTAATTGCACATGTGCAGTAATCTTTTACTTAGCAAAATAAATTTTCTTCTCTACTAATTTAATCTATCCAATACATATCAATGCACATGTACCCCACTTATGCATATTTCATTTGGCTGTCATTTTAACCGAGATCCAACTTTATTGCACACGTGCAGTAATCTTTTACTTAGCAAAATTAATTTTATTCTATACTAATTTAATATATCCAATACATATCAATGCACATGTATATTAATATGACATCCTCACTTATACATATTTCACCTAGCTATCATTTTAACCGAGATCCAATTTTATTACATATGTGCAGTAATCTTTTACTTAGCAAAATTAACTTTAGCAATTATATTTTAAACATCCATCCCTGTAAATTCATAATGCTCATGTGTATTAATATGACATCCACATTTAAACATATTTTATCTGTTTTGTTTATCATATTCATTGTATACAAACATTCATGCACATGTGCAATAATTTTATACATGACAAAACTAAGTATAGTTTTGAGAATTTTGTTTTTAATGACTAACTGCTTCCAAATCATTACCAACAAACAAAAATCATTTGCTTACATTCATTGTTACTAAACTCATACTAATTGTATTTCATCCATACCATATACATACAATAAAAACAAACAAAAACTGACAATGAAACATCACTGTTCATTTTCTGCCATTAGATTTGATCTTCTTTGCGCCTTCATCCCGCCATCATTGTTTCTAGATCTACGAAACTGACGTGCTTCTCTTTCTTAATTGTCTTTGTTTCTGCCTTCATCCCGCCATCTGTTTTATTCACTTTAGATTCCAGATTCTTTCTTACTACATTCGCCTGAATAAATCACGAAGCCAGATAAGTAGTAATAATAAAGACATTAATCTGTAATGGTGATATTGTATTGCACATGTGTTTATTGTAGATTTTACCACATTTCTAGATTATTGCACATGTGCAATCATATAGACAATGTACTTATTTGTATCAGTTAAATAGCTATAATCACATACTAAGATGATTGCACATGTGCAATAATCTTAACAAAACCATTGTTTGTATCAGCTAAGATAAGTTGCATATGTGTAGTAATGATTTGTTCACATTTCATTATTATTGCACATGTGCAACCATCTTGACAGTGTATTTATTTGTATCAGTTAAACAATAATAATCACATATTAAGATGGTTGCACATGTGCAGCAATCTTAACAAACCCATTATATGTATCGGCTAAGATAAGTTGCACATGTGTAGTAAAGATTTGGGCTCAAGCCAAGTTCATTGCACATGCATGTGCAATCATCTTACTAGTGTATTTATTTGTAACAGATAAATAGTTATTAAGATGATTGCACATGTGTAGTATAGTTGCCTAAACCATTATAAAGTTGACAAAACCATCATCTGTGTGAACCAACATAAATTGAACTAACATAAATAAGTTTCACATGTGCATTAAAAATTTGGTCACAAGTCAAAATTTGATCACTTCTAAAGATTATTGCACATGTGCAATCATCTTAACATCATCATTGTATATGTTTACATTATTTTCCTAACAAGTGTAGTGCACATGTGCAACCATATGGATTATGCTTTGTACAGCAACATCATATGTGCTTCAATTTTAGTGAACTAAGTAAACATTCTAACGAATAATCACAAGATGACTACACATAAACCCTAATTTACTAAACAACAATCGAAACACTCCACCTCTTACCTCTTTCAAGTCATCAAAAGAAATTAAGTTTCACATCAGAGATCATCGATTCGAAATCAACAAGTAGAATAATGCCTAATCGATTGATAGATTGGTTTGCTGCGAGACAAAATAACTAAACCCTAGGAGCGATCGAGTACAATACTTGGAACCATGGTCGTAACCACCAGAAGGAGGAAGAGCCTGCGGACCGATGATCAGCGAGGGATAGGTGGTTGATGCCTTGGATATCGACTGAGATATAGACTGAGAGATCGACAGAGAGATTTGATGCGTGTTTCTTGGAGATCGGAGATCGTTAGACAGATTTAGTGCGTGAGAAAAAAAGTCTCACTTAATTAGGGCTTGTTTTGAATGAGTCTTTTGTCCCTGTATGTGATTTGCATAATTCCACAATTGCCCTCAGCGTTTTTTCTAATTAAATAATAGTATATTTACAGTTCAGGCCCCTCCTTGTTAAAATTTGCCTTGTTTTCGTGTTTTCGCAATAAGAGTTGTTTTCACGTGATCCTTACCCTATATATATATATATATATATATATATATATATATATATATAGTGTCTTTGTGTTTTTGTTATAATGAAAAATCCAAAAAAAGAGTTTCATTTTAAGGGGCAGAAAAACAGAAAAATACAAAAATATTGAAAAATGAGAAATTGTATCCGATATAATTGAGAAATGATGGTACATTGGCTTACGTGTCTGACTTATGGATAAATTAGATGAAAAGCCATAAGAGCAATGTTCGATGTGCTTGGTAGGCTCGGCAAATCAGAAAGTATTCAGATGTGATATACATTAAATACTAATGCTTGACCAAGTAGACAACATCTTGAAGCGTATCTCAAGATATTGAAAAGATATGTGAAAAAGAAAATGAGAAGTCACTGTGTAAACATGTGTTCATTTTGCAAAGATTTAAACTTGTTTGATTTTCTTTATTTTCTCAAATGATCGGACTTTCTTTGCGTATCGAAAGATCAACCTGATTGTTGTTCGTTTGAAGTTCTGCTTTATTTTCTTTGGTGTTTCGTATATTTCATCGGACTTTCTCTGCGTGTCCACAAGACCGACCTGATTTTTCTTGAAGTATACAATTTCAACTTGTTTTTATTTCTTATTTTGTTAAATCTGAGGCCTTATTTGCGTATCGAAAGATCGACCTTAGGGTAGAAGATTTAACATTCTTATTTCTTTTTGCATGGAACACAGTTGACTATATCATGAATACAATCACTATGTGTTAAATCACAAGGGAGATCACAAAGTGTGATGTAAAAGCATATCTGAGTATGTCCGATAGTGAGGAGTACACTGGTCGAAGTAAACTTAATCAATACTTTAACATATCCAGATGTTATGAGTATGATTTTGCCTGAGTTTAAATTGGACAAAATATACTAGCAATCGACATGGCTTGTGTGCTGAAGTAATTGAAATTGAAGTGTAATTCAGCATGTTATGTTCAATATGATCTCAAGTTGTGATCTTTCTCGCAAAAGAAAAAAATAGTGTGTGATTCAGTATTTGATTTTCGTAATGCATTTATCTTTCATGTCTGAAAATTCAAAAAAAAAATTAAGTGTGTTTTAGCATAAACATAGATAAATCAAAAAGATTTTCGGTGTGTTTTGATTTAAAGTTTCAAAAAGTCAAAAAGATGTTATTTCTTATTTGTTTTCGACCAATCGATACACGATATAAAATCATGATTTCAAATCTATATCTTGGATTCTCGAAGAAAAGTTTTACGCCAAGATTAAATTAGTTTTTGATAAGTCAAAAAGAAAAAAACCGCACTTTTGTCTTATAAAGTTGCAGGTTCTGTGTGACAAGACTCAAGCATGGTGAAAGGGGGAGTTATTGAAGTATCTTTCACAAGTGGATCTTGAAGTTCAAAGATTGTTCAAGTTCTGATCCAGCCATGCATGCTTTGTTGCTGACAAGAAATTTCAAGTTGAAGATCGGATGTAGCAATGCTGAAGATTGAAGACTGGAGTTTAGTTAGCATAGATACACTACACGTTAAGGGGGGTTTGTTAGAGCATAATCCTATGCTACAGAGTGTCTTGTGTATTGTATCTAAGTGAGCGTGTTATAGTGAGTCTTAGTGTCAACTAATCAATGGTTAGGAGCCAACTAACCAAATGGTTAGCTAGACAGCGAACTATTTGGTTAGCCAGATGGTTGGCAGCGAACCAAATGGTTCGCTAGTTGGTTGGTTAGCCGGTTAGTTGAACACTATAAATACTTTGTGTTAGAGAGAGTTTAGAACTGCTGGTCATTAAGTCATTCCTAACTGTGTGTAATCTGTGGTGTTTTCTCTCTCTAGATCTTGTACTCATCTCTTAGTGAAATCAATAAAGCAAAGCTTTATTTACATCGTGTTCATCGTGTTTGATTGAATCAGGAAGTAGTAAGATTCATTCCGTGTACTTACATGACCTTATATCTCCCATTTTAAACACACCTATAGACCCCTAAACCTTCTGTTCTTTCAATCCCCATCACTACCTTGAAGAATCGTTGGTTGTTTGAAGGAAATCTAGGTCTCGAATCGTCTACTCATTCTCTTTCCGAGGTAACCGTTTGTTCTTGTTTAACTTGCATGTTTATGATAATGTTTACATTTTTATGTTAGATCTAGGGCTGACCTATGCTTTGCATGAGTTTACAAGTGTAGATCTATGTTACTTGATGATAAAGTTTTGATTTTTACGTATGAAAAGTGTTGTATGATGATGGTGATGATAGATCTAGCATGATAAATGATAAAGATTGAATTTTTATGCATGAACCTTATTAAAGATGCATGCTTGACATTAGATCTAGTGGTTAGCGTTACATCAAAAGTTGCGAAAGAAGCGATGAACAAACAATAATAAACCAAAAGCTGCGAAAGAACCGGTGAATCCTCTTTACTTTTTTGAGAGTTTTACAAAATTAAACCATGTTTATATATGCAAATTATAACAAGAATAAAGAAATTTGATAACTTATCTCATAATAACAATCACAATAATTTTATGATATGATAAAGAATCTTATGATCGAAAATGGTTAAAGATAAAGAGTAACAAGGAACAATAGAGAGAAGAACTTTGCTCAAATAATCACTATCTTCATGCAGACCGCGGATTGCTTTATATAAACGAACCCTTATAACAAAGTTACATTTAAGACGCCAAAAGTACGACTACAACTCTCTATGCTAAAAGTAATATAACCAAACTAATGCAATTTATGTCGTACAAATAAAAATGTAATATAACCAAACTAATGCAATTTGTCTTTAAAAAAAAAATTAAAAAAAAATTAACATAAATTGTTGTTTTTCTTTACCCCGACCGTAATTTGTCCACTAGCAAAAATTTCAAAAGGATGGACTCTTCTTTTCAAGATAGATTATAATCAACTTCATGAAATTATCAATGTACCAGAAATCTTGCATAACGTAGGGTGGGCAGCAATAAACAGCGTATAAATGTTCATAAAATGTACAAAAAATCTCAATCACAGCAGTCAGGCTTGTGTTCTATCTGCATCTTCTCCCACAAACACAAAATCATTCTGGGATTCTGGTAATGGGCAAGTATGTAATTTGGCTCACATCCAGAGTTGTAGAACCGGTCATCGTTGATGTATTGAACTTCTCGAACCTGTTTCTTGAACTGTTCGATCCAAATACCCACAGCAACATCTTCGAGTTTGAATAGCTGAAGACAGTAGTAGAAGTTTCATGTGTCTATAATTACCAAAATGACCAAAGCTAAAGAACCAAAACAATCTTACTTTCAAGTTTCTTTCATGGTGGCCTCGAACGATGAACTTTGCTATATCTCGAGAAATCACGTAACCTGGACCGTGTGCCCATGGTGGGTACGAATCATTCGGCCATTCCTGCCCCAAGAACCAAAAAATAAACAAATATTCATCCATCTGATGACTTTTAGGTATGCGAAGTCGAGAAAGATTACCTCTGTACTAATATACCACTTGTTGTCTTTGTCCCTTTGTGGTTTAGAGTCGGGGGATACGAGACCATACAAGAGCCCATCAGAAGTCTTGGCCTTGAGACTAGTAAGGATTTCATCCACTCTCACGAAAGCGTCATCGTCTGTTTTCATTATGTATTTTGCAGGCAAGATTTTTGTCTGCAAAGTTATGAGAAAAGCGTTTATATGAATCAGGGGCGGATTCAATGTAATGGGATGGGGGCTAGGCACCCCGTATGTTTAGTTTGCCTTTCATAAAACTTTCTAATGGGTTAAGCCCAAGTAGGGACATGATTGACTATTTTAAGAGAGTTCATGGCTAAGTGGGGGCGTGATCGACTAATTTTAGGGGGGTCAAGTGAAGTAAGGTTCAACAATAAAAAAATTCACTCTTTCCCCTTCACTTTTTTTTTAATAAGTTTTACACCATGTTTATGTGTGAACTACATCAAGAGTTATGAAATTTGATAACACGATGACAAGTACAATACTTCTGATTTTATTTCTACAACTTATTGTTAAAAGTTAAGGAACTAAACTTGTGCAATTTGAAAGTTTTTGGAATTTTTGTCGTATAAAAGATCGATTTTTTCATCACTGTTTTTTTTTTTTTTGACCCAACCAACATTTGCCCCCACCCCCCATCAGAACAAAAAGAAAACCACCTGAAGAAAGAAATTACATCAGTTAATATATTTCGCAGATTTTCTGGCTCGGCTACTTTAAGTAAAGAGAGTTGCATACCCCCATAATGCAAACTGCAATGGTCTTCAAAGTTAGCAGGCTGTAGTAATCTACAAAGGGCATCAACTGGACATCTTGATAAGCTTGAGCTTCTCTCCACAGTTCCATATTAACTTGCTTGTTCTTGTGCTGCAACAAAAGAAATTCAAAAATTAATTAATCAATCAAAAATAGGATAAATTTGCTAAATATGCGTCAGACAGTTTTTCAACTGTATATTTTAAAGGACGATAAACAGTAGGATGTGTCACTTACAAGACCTATAAAAAAGCGGACAGCAACCACCCCAGAACGAACCGCTTCATACTGCATCCAAGATCTCCTCAAAGCCATACGGCGCTTGAAATTATTTCCCGAAGAGAAAACCCCAATGAGTAGTAAAAGCCTCTTGCTTTGATTAGGCATTAGTGGAGCCTTGAGGTCTTCCACATCACCAACCAATTCAATATCTTCAGACACCGGCAAGCCTATAGCCAATGCTGATATGATACGCAAACCACCTTTCACTCTCACCCCACTCACCAACCATGGTTCAAGTCTCTGCATTTTAAATGTGTTTATACATTATTATATATGATACAAACGGTCAGTATCATTATCAGATGATGACCAAGTTGTAGAAAATAGAGTTTGGATGTCCTTCAGATGCAAAAATCAGATAAGCCCATTTTGATTGCTTGACAAACTTTGACCACTTTAAAAGTTAAGGGTGTGGGTTGCCCGCTTTGTGTAAAACTTGAGATAACCCCATGACCTTCACAAAATTGAGATGATTTTGTAACGACTACTTTGGTAAAGATTATTTATACTATTTGAAGTGTTTAGATGTATTGAGAATCCAATTTGTAAACTTAGATCTTGAAAATTAAAATATTATTTTACCTTAAATTAATTCTTCAAAACAAGGGTGTTACATTAACAATGATGTTGCATATGGTAAGATGGTTTAAATCAAATGTTCTAAGAGTAAGAATATCATGAAAATCACCGTACCTTACCTCTCTATACGCGAAAGATGTTTCATGCCTTCCATTAACAGTGGCATAAAATCCCTCTTCACCCGCCCAAATTGTTGCAGTAAACAAACTTCCATCCAAAAATGGGAAGTTTGAAGCCACATGATTATGGTCATTTACATCTGAAGCATTTGATTTCCCTTCCACACGGCTCCTAGTAAGTTGCTCGTTACACTTTACCAGCCCATCAACTGAAACACAAGCACAAAACCTGTGATTTTGAATCAGATTAACAAGTTAACCAGACCTGGTAAACATTTTTGTTCAAAATGTGATTGTACAAATATTATTTGTTAAATATGATTACAAATTTACATTATCTCAAGGATATTGAACTTTTTCGATTAAGCATACATGATATTTTACACAATAACAATACATTTTTCTGAACCTTTAACGCGTTTACTGTAATATTAAATTTTATTATTTAAATTATTTGACGTGCTAGAGATAAAACATAATCTGGGTCAACCATTCATACTTAATGGAGTCAAGATTGACACGTCTACGCAAAACTAATGCGTCAATTTTCATAGGACATTGGGGATAACTAATATATGATTATGCATAACCCCTCTAACTACATTTTGGAATTATAAATACCTTTTACATTGTTTGGAGACTTGTGATTAGGACATCTTTCCTCTTTGCCCCATCCAAATTCATAGGTCCATGTATTTTGAATGATAACCGGCTCTTTTGTGAAGTTATCTCCTGGTAAAACCACATTGTAATGCAAAATCACGGGTGGGTCCTGCTCGTCTTTACCTTCTAACCCCACAAATTCTATTTGAAAGCCATCTTGATTCCCATCAGGAATAGCAATAAGTGTAATGGAAGAATCCACAATAAGCCCACAAGGTATCCCAAGAATAACAGACTCGTTACTAGGAAACAAAGTATTACTATTCACGGCACTAACTGAAAAACTACAATTTTTCTCCATCTTATCATGATCAAATTTAGAGACTCGGGTTCCATCAACTTTGGATTTTAGTTCTTTCCATGCAATAGCAGCCTCTTTAATTCCTTGAGCGGTTTCGGGCAAAGAATCTGATCTAGACAGTAAAGGACGCATTTGCCCCCATGCCAAAAACGGCTTTGCTTCCTCTTCTTTAGGCATGTGAGTCAAGTTAAACAGATAATCAAGCTCATCAAGGTTAACTAGATGTGGTCTTCTAATAGAAGTTTGTAACTTTTCTGCTATTGTATCTACTGATTTACTAACTTTGGCAATTCCTTCATTTGGATGGAAGAATTCATATGCAGATTGTTTTTGTGGTTGTTTTTCGATGAAGCTATAACTCACAAGCAAAATAAAAGTAAGCCCTATGATTAGCACACCACCAGTCCACTTCTTCATTCCCTAATTGCTTCAGAAACTGCATAAATCAATCACATTTTTAAACCAAACACCATATGACTGAATGAATCTTGAATTACATCAACTGTAATAACATAGTAACAGAGGCCTAAATTGGTAATTTGTTGAAAAACTTTAAAGTGCCAGAATCAAGTAAAACATATAGTTCTAACAGGTTATGAATATGTTATCATTCACCATAAGTCTTGTAAAAGTAGTCGAAGGTGCTAGGCGCACTCTAGGCCAAAAAGGTGAGACGCATTTTTAGATGTTTAAGACTATTTATAGATGTTTCCAGTCAGTTTGACAAGAATTTGGCCCGAAAGTGCGCCTATAGGCCTTAAAGGACGCAAGGCGCTTTTGCTGCGCTTGAGCGTTTAGGCACGCCTTTGACTGGTATTATGTTTCGATTAATTTATAAAAAGTTGCTTATTTTGACGGAGAGGATCGAACTTTTTTAGATCTAATTCTTTTAGAACAACCTAATCTACTAATACTAAATTTATAAAAACATGCACATTTGAAGGGTTCAAACCCTCACCACTTACTTGGGTTGGGTGAAGTAATCATCACATATCAGATGTCCCTTCAGGATCCAACTTAATGAAGGTTTTCTAGAAATTTGTGACATGTCTAAAATGCGCACCAGAAAATCAAAAGTTAAGGTTCCTGTCGACCTTAATAACACACATTAAATGTCTAAACTAGCAAAACAACCTCAGAAGAAAACAAGTTAAGAGCAGTCGCAAGAAGGCAACTTTACATGGAAAGATCAAGAAAAAAATGCTGCAGTTAACAAAATTTACACACAAGAAGCAATCAAGATGCAAACTTTATGGCAGGGGCGGATCCAGGAATTTTTTTAACCGGGTTCACTATTTTTTTTGGTGGTCGAGATTCTAACAACTAAATATCAAAATTTTCAATTCGGTCGGGTCGGGTCAGGTCGGTTAAGGTTCATAACAATAACAAAAAGAAAATATACGCTACAATAATTAAAGAAAAAACATTAGTCATTGAAAATTAGGAAAACACGTACCTATAGTTGTTGCCTACGAGTTTTCATTGTTTGAAATCGTTGCATTACATCTTCGATCGAAACTTGTAAAAAGAACTCCCTTTCAATGTAGCAAAGACAACAATCGTTCAAGTAGCAATATAAGCAATACACTTTATCTTCTGCAACACTATATTCTAACCAATTTCCATGTTCTTCCTTGTATCATTCCTTACTAAAACGCCTAAATTTACCACTATAATTTGTTTGTGGAAATTTATCCAAAATAGGTTGACATGGGCCTTTTTGCAAATAGGCTGTCTAATTCATCTCTTTGACTAGGGTTATAAGATAAAATTGGTTTCCTTAGGCCCGGATCATGCGGAAGATCATTCAAGTCTATTCTTTGGTATTCATCACTTGAAGATGACGATTGAGGATTTGATGGTTTTCTTGTGAGATATCTTTCAATACTCATTATACCTAATTCACAATTTCACAAATCAATCAATGAAGTAAACAAAACCAAAATCAATCAACAAAACCAAAATCAATCAAGACATCATATTAAATCAATCAAGACATCACAATTTCACAAATCATCTAGTTATTCATGAAGTAAACAAAACCTAAATCAATGAATTCATCATATTAAATTAATCAACATTCAAGACATCAAGTAATTGTTTTAGGAAGAAAACCTAACAATCTAACATAATGATTCAACTATTCAAGACAAAAAAAAAACTAATTTTCGAAGTGAACCTGTGGTGGACAGGGGCGGATCTGTGGAGGTGGAGCACTGGATCCGTGAAGGAGTGGAGGCGTTGGAGGAGCAGAGGCGCCGTGGTGGAGGCGCAGAGCAGAGCCGCCGTGAAGGAGTGGAGGCGGTGGAGGAGCAGAGGCGCCGGCCGGAGGTTGAGCTTGAGAGGATTTCAGGGAGAGCGGCGAGTTCGTGAATCGGGAGTGGGGACGTGGGGTTAAAACCTAGAAGCCTTAAAATAGATCTGTATTAAAAAAAAAAAAAAATATTGTATGTATTCCCCTATTTTTAACCTTATTAATTGCATATTTATCCAATCCAAATAATAAATTGCATATTTATCTATTCATATTAAACTATAACTTAATGACAAATATACCCCTATAAAACAAGTAAGGTTTCTTCAGTTTATTTTATTCTGTATACCCATTTTTATATCTTCAAAGATGTTCTTCAGAGATAAAAAGAATCTCAATGTGTTTTTAAGCTTAATTTTTGACATGGATATTACACTAGAAAATCACAATAAGCATTTACTAATTCATCTTTCAAATCCCTGGAATTCATAAATCGGAATTTATATAATCGGGCGGCTTTGGAAAGGTGAACCAGATCGCCGGAGAAGAAGCCAAGAAGGGAAGGGGGAATGCTGACCTCACCTTTAGTGGTTCATTCCGGCCACAGATAAATCATCGTACGGCTGTGGTGCTTGGTTGAGCGGTCAACACCGGTTCCCCGATCTCCACAACCACTTCTAAATCCCCTTCATTTCATCCCTAACAGATACCAACGCAACCATCATCGTCGTCGCCGGTACCGGTTTCTTGATCTCCTTTTGTTTCAAACTTAAAGCTAGCCGGATTGCCCCCTCAATCATCTAGGCCTTGTTGGAATTCAGAAAATATCTACCCTCCATCTCAAATAGATTCATGATTGTCGTCTGATTAAAATGAAGATGATGCACTGATTTGCTGATCTCATTCTGTAAGGAAATGAAAATCTGAGTCAACCGGTTCAAGATGAAGATTTCCGGTTGAAGATATGTTCAAGCGGAAAACACTCAAGCGGAAGACTTGTCAACCGGAAAAGCTCAAGCGGAAGAATATTTCCGGGTGAACTCTTTTATCCAACAGTATAAAGAGTTCAACCGGAAAAGTACTGAAAGTTTACTTTTGCATAAATCAGGCCTGCAACTACTTTTATTCTTCCAAAGTCATATCTTAGCCGTCTCCTACTTATAGATAATTGCATTTTGCACATTTCCTCTTATGTATGTTTACTAATGTTCTTTTAGTAAGTTTATTGTTTGACTTTTATGTACGGTTAGATTAGCCCGTATGAGATCAACGGCTGTAGTTGATCTCCTTAGTACTATATATAGTTGTTAGCTAGTTCATTCACAAGTACCAGATTCAGTGCTTACACTTGTAACAGTTTGAACTTGAGTTAATGCAAATAGTACCGAGAAATTTATTATCTTGTGTTCACTAGTTTATGCAATCAATACAATCAAACTACAAGTATGAGTAAAACAAAGCTTAAGTAAAAACAAGTGTGATACAACTTTATTCCGCATGGTTGTGATCCGCAAGTAAAGAGTTCTTGTTTTGATTATTTCTCTGAGTAATCGACGGTCCTACACATTCTCTGGTTTGTAATTTATTGAATCAGAGGTGAATATTGGAAATGGGTATGTGGAACCCTAAATTCATTCTTTACGGCGAAGAGGGGGTAGAAATATTAGATTAGTTTTTTTTATTATGTAACAAGGGTAAATTAGTCAATTCCTAATTTATTATTAATAAAACAAATAAAATGGGTAAATTTGCAATATTTTTAATAAGGGAGGGGAAATATGCAATAATAATTTTAAGTTGGGTAACTATGCAATTGATAAGTTTTATAGGGGTATATATGCAATTGACCCTAAAAAAAGAAAAAAATAAATTAAAAAAACGCAGCAAGCCGGAATCGAACAAGGAACCTTAACGTTCAAAGAAAGATCGCATGACCAGTTGGGTTAGATGGATTTTATTTATAGGATTCACTTCTATCATATATAAGGATTCACTCAAAGTATTATATATATATTTACACTAAAAATCCGAAAGTTATTGGGTTCCCGTGAACCCGGTTCGGCCTCTCTAGATCCGCCCCTGCTTTATGGGTTCCAGCTTCTTATGATATGTAAAACTAAAGGGTGTGGGGGGGGGGGAGTGGGGGGGGGGGGGGGGGGGGGGGAGTAGGATGAACCATCTACTGATGTAATGGTACCTTGGATCTAGAGTTTATGTTAAGAACTTGAAAGAGGATCAACCTGCTACTTACTTCGACTCTCTCATGTCGGAAGACGGTAACCCAGATTGTAGATCCTCTCTTTTGAGTTGTGTTTGAATAAATTACATTTTACTCATTTAATTTGTGATATATTTTTTTAACAACTATTGGTATCGGTATGGTTCCTGTGCAAATCTTATTTTATCCAGAAATTTTAAGAAAAAATCTAG
This sequence comes from Deinandra increscens subsp. villosa, assembly GCA_039602395.1. Taxonomy (NCBI): domain Eukaryota; kingdom Viridiplantae; phylum Streptophyta; class Magnoliopsida; order Asterales; family Asteraceae; genus Deinandra; species Deinandra increscens. The sequence continues at coordinate 76,723,443 of JBCNJP010000007.1, forward strand.
TGCATTTATTAAATAGATAAAGAGATTAGATTAGCTACACGTCATTAATGTTTAGTTAGGCTAATATAGATGTGAATAGGGCATTTTAGTAAATGTTATTTTTTTTTAAATAAATACTAATCTATCAACATTTTCAAACCAAGGTAAGTTTTATATACTTTATAATTTTGTTAAAACAATTACATCATAAAATCAAATATTTTAGTTATCTTTAATATGTGTATAATGCAAGTGGGCGACCCGCGCTTCACGCGCAGAGCAGAGCCATTCTAGAAAGTCGGTTAGCGAAACCATGAGATACGGGTCGTGCTAAGTTTAAAGAGATCAAGTCATGAAGGCCATATTATGCATCCAAAATGCTCCTTTGCACCTTTTATGTGCTATAAACTAAAGAAAAATCTATATAATTTCTAAGTTCGAACGAAGGACATTTAAGAATTATAATCAACTCTAAACATGAACTTGTAAGTTTTGATAACTTAATATTGAAAGTTACTAATTTCTATGATCTGCACCTGCACAAACAAAAATAAAGAAAAATTAGAACAAAGAACATACATCAAAAAAGTTTTAAATTCCCCTTTAATTCCAAACATATGACAATGTGTCCAAACTGTGAAATAGTATATTACTAAATAGTATATTACAAAATATGACAGTGTGTCCAAACATATGCACCAAAATCCATTCACTAATTTCATGCAAAATGTTTTCAATTCCCCTTTGTTAGAGCATGTTTGTATGTCTAGTGCTAGGTCTTCGTAATTAAGTGTTTTGTAAAATCTGGTCTCAGCGTACCAGTGGCGGACCAGATGGTACGCACGAACCATCTGGTACGTTGGTTAGTTGGTACGCTGGACAGTTTAGTATAAATTGTTTAGTTCGTTTAGAGAGAAACAGTGTGTGAGAGTTAGTCTGTTAACTGTGTGTTTCTTAACGTGTAATCTCTCTGTAATCTCTCTGTTAAACGAGCTAGTGAATCAATCGAAGAATTGTTATTTACTCGTTGTGTACCGAATCCGATAGCAATCATGTCTTAGCAAGATCGTATACGTGATTTACAAGTGGTATCAGAGCAGGTTTGCTCGTGATTTCTGGTCGGTTTTGGTTTTTAGAGAGAGAAACAAACTTTTGGTAAGAAATTCATCAATTCTCATCTGTTTTACGTGCATTCAGTCCATGTGTTTACGTTCAAAATGGTCTGTGAGTGGTTCCTGTGAGTTCTGCATTGATTACACATCCTGTAAGCCGGTATTTTTGAAAATCAGTCGAAGTATGGGTGGTACGTAGCTGGTACGCATCAAGAACAGCGTGGTACGCAGCTGGTACGCACAACAATCTTCAACAGAAGGTTTGGTACGTAGCACTGGTACGCAGGACAATCTTTAAAGGTTGGTTCGTAGCTGTAACAGACTGGTTCGTGGCAGTTGGGACGTACCAGTTGGTTCGTTCAATATAATTGGTTGGTTTAAAGGTGGTCCGTTGGTGGTACGTTCAGTATTATTCTGGTTCGTTTTTGGTTCATGAAGTCTATTGGTACGTCGGGTTGAAGATTGGTACGCAGATCGACATTTTGGTTCGTTGGGTCAGTTTTTTACTTTACAATCATGGATCTATTTCAAGCGTTTGCAGCAATGTCTTCGACCGTTCAAGCTATATTGAATTATGATAACGAGATAGGAACTACAAACAAAGTTCCTAAATTGATGAAATTTGAAGATTTCCATAATTGGAAAACTTGTTATGAATTATACATTGGTGTGACGGATGTAACAGTATGGACTCCAATGTTGGATGGTTACCAAGTTCCAAAATTCACAACTGGTGAATATGCTGGTCAAATCAAGTCGTATAACAAGATGAATGATGCTGAGAAAGAATCTTTTAAACTAGAAAAGAAAGCCTATTCAAACTTATCAATGGCTTTACCAAAAGATATTTTGCATCAGTTCAAAATGCACACAACCTCAAAAGCTTTATGGGATGCGTTGTGTCACAGATGTGAAGGCAATGCTCAATACAAGAAAAGTAAGAAAAAGGTGTTGTTGAAGGATTTTGATAATTTCTGTCATGTTCCAAATGAAACCATAAATGATCTGATTTCAAGGTTATCACATTTGGTAAGTGAACTTGACATAGTTGGGGTGAGTAAAGAAGCTGGTGATTTGAAGGAAAAGCTATTAGATGCTTTACCTACATCATGGGAAGGATATATTATGTTAATGACACGTGACAAGGGTTTTGATGATATTACCTATGATGATTTAACAAGAAACTTGCTAGCTCGGGAATTAGATATAAAGCGAGTTAAAACTCAACCAGCTCAAGTTCAAAATCCTGATGTGTATTTTGGTGAGAATGCGCCAACTATGCATGCAAAAGCAAAAGCTAATTCAAATACGCCGACGTCTGCATTTTATGTGGAAAATACTTCAATTGGACAAGCAAATATGTCTCGGGGTTCTTCAAGTGAAAGTTTTACTCACAAAGCTGCGGTGACATACCCAGTTTACTCAAGTCAATCATCCTCTACTCCAACATCAAATCTGTAGGATCGCTATTAGTTAGAGTTAAACTAAAACAAAGCCCTTTACTTGCAAATATAACCCTGCGGAATTAAAGTTATATTTCACTTTACTTAAGCAATATTTGGTTCTTGTGTATAATGTAAAAGCTTGATTTGCAGAATGATAGTAACAACAAAGTATCAAATACTCAGCACTATTTGCATTAACTCAAAGCTACACTCTTACAAGTTGTTCAAGAACGGATAACAACGATGATGATCATGATGTTAATGTTGTGTAAATAAGAGCTAACTATGCTATATATAGTGCTGATGAGATCAATGACAGCCATTGATCTCATGCGATCTAATCTAGACCGTAAACTAAAAAGTCAAATACAAGCTACCGAAAGAATAAACATCGACAATTGGAATATCTTGCGTGTTTGCAGCAACATACTACTTTAGGAGAGCGGCTTGAATCAGATATAGAAGCATACGAGAAGCTTTTGCAGGATTGGACTTGCTGAAAAGATATCTCAGGAAAAGTCAGGTTGAACTCATTATCTGGTGGATAATTGAGTTCACCCGGAATATTTGCTAAAGGATAAAACTGCTTCTTTCCGCTTGAACTGCCAGTTCCGCTTGAAGTGAGAATTCCGCTTCAACTTCAACTTCAGCTAGAACTATACAAAATTGGCATTCAGCCGGAATTCTTCCAAGCGCAATATTCCTTACAAAATCAAAGTGCATTTTTAGCGAAAACCACAAATGATTTTATGGCACTATTTTCAGCAATGATTTCGTCATATGATGGGGTGATAGCAGGAAAATTGACTAGTGCTAAGTTGACGGAAGAAGATTATGAACAAATCGACCCTAATGACTTAGAATTGATGGATATCAATTGGTCGATGGCTATGATTTTCAGAAGAGGCAAAAAGTTTATGAAAAGAACAGGCCGTAAAGATCTCAATCCTGAAGTCAAACTTGGATTTGATAAATCTAAGGTTCGGTGCTATAATTGTCAAAATTATGGTCACTTTGCTAAAGAATGCAACAAGGCCAAGAAACTGGAAACTTCAAAGTTATATCAAAAGTATGCTGCTCAAAGTAACAAAGCTTCGGGAAGTAATTCAAATGCAAATGCTGGTGGGTCAAACTCAGATACTAAAGCTTTGGTCTCACAAACTGGTGACGGTTATGATTGGGCTGATGATTTTCCCGATGAATCTGCATTCTTATGCACTGTTGAAAGAGATGTAGCAACTGAAGATGATCCTGTTCTTCCTTGTGAAGATTTCTTTGTTGAAGGCCAACAATCTTTTATGGCCGACATTCAGGTAGACTCTAAAATCTATGATTTTTGCATGATAACTGCTAACCAAGTGAAAGAACTTTCTGATGAGAAAGGCATGTATTATGATAAATACATGTTAGCAGAAGAAAATGTAAAAATTTACAAACAAAGGTGGGAGGCTGTTAAGGCTGAACTTAAAAGTGAGCATGCCTTGATTCCGAGCACAAAAATAGAATTAAATAACAAAACTGAAGATTATATCTTTTGTGAGAAAAAGTTTGCAGAAGCAAATGCTAAAATTTCTGATTTACAAATTGGAATCTTGGATCTTCAAAGGCAACTTGAAAATTTCAGAAATTCATCTTCCTTTGCAAGTTTTCTTTGCAAAGATGAAAATTTGAAAGAAGTGCTCAAAGAATCAGGTTGTAATTCAGTTCCTCCACCTATTGTTCATGGTCTAGGACCAAATGATTCTGAGATCAAACCAGCTGTTGTGTTTGATTATTCTATGTTTACTAAGGGCTCATCTGATAAGTCCAAGGGCACTCATAAGAGAAAGCCTGTTAAAAATGTGACCAAATTTGTCAATGAGGTTACCAAACAATCTGAATCTCATGAATCGGTGGTTGAAAAACTTAAATGTGTAACTCTTACACCTTTAGAGGTTTCTCATAAAATCATTGAAACAGAAAAAACAATGAAAGATTTTGAAAACACAAATTTTGCAAAAGGTCGTGACTTATTTTTTGAACGTGATTCTGTAACTGTGAGCAACACAATCACACCTGATGTTCACTCAATACCGGTGCCTCCGTCGAGATCGACAAAATTCAATGGCATCGGGTTTGGAAACCCTAATGAAGTTTCTAAGGTCAATCAAAAGAAACCTCAGAAAGTTCAACATAATACTAAGAAAGATGTCACATCTGAGAAGTCTGCTGACAAATTGAAAGGTAAGACTGAGATAGGTGAATCTTCTCAGAAAGTGAGGTTATATTGTCTCAAAGGTAGTGATATCATATTCTCAGATGAGACATTTCCGTTGAGTTGTGTTGACTAAAAAAGAGTTGCAAAAGTGTTCTATGCTGATTCTGATGTAAAGAATGTTTCTGATTGTGAACCTGTGGCAAAAGGTTCATTGTTGAAACTTAGAAAAAGTCCCGATGATCAGATTTCTCACACTCCAAAAGATCAAAAGATGTCATTTAAATAAAAAATTTCAACTTATTCACCTAAGAGTTTTTATAATTCTGATGGTAGATTTTCTGCTAAATCAAACAGTTTTGATTATGAATCCTATGGATTTTGTGAGGATTATGATTTCTATGATGACTTTGGTCATTATGAACAAAATTTTAGAAAATTTGAGAAAATAAAAAACAACCATGTCAAACCAAATGGGTATTCTGATCATTGTGGATTTGATGAATATGGATTTTACAATCAATTTGGATATGTTAATCCATTGTTTAAACCACTTCCAAAGCACAAATCTCGCCGATTTAGTGCTAAAGCACCTAGGAAGGTGGTTAGACAAACAATTGATGATAACACCTCAATTGATTCAGGAGGCCGTGTTCCTACAGTTTTTGTTGATCGTAGGAGGCGTTATCATTGTTACCAAAAGGGTCATCTAAGAAAAGGATGTCCGGTTTTGGCTGAGAAACGAGCTTTCGCCGTTATTTTTGAAAAATCTGAAAATGTTTCTGTGCCAAAACAGATAGATGAAAAGGTGGTCACAAAACAATTCTTCAAACGCGATTTTTTTTAAAAAAATCAACAATCATGTGGATGTTCATCTTCAAGTGATGTTACCACAGATTCATCTACTTCTGGGTTAAGGCAAAAGTGGCTGCCTAAATTGACTTTAAAAGCCACTGAGGACTTTTCTGAAGACACCGGTCGACCCAAAGCTGAAAGCTTGGGTCCAGATGCTCACTATTGTTTGCTGAAATGTGCAGGGTACTCGAAAGCCAGCTGTTAACAACTTTTGGGTCGTTGATAGTGGAGCATCCAGGCACATGACGGGTAATATTTCCTTGCTTTCTGAAGTCAAACCAATTCAAGGAGGAAATGTTACTTTCGCTAGCAATAAAGGTGGACGAATTACTGGTGAAGGAAAGTTAACGAGAAGATCTCATTTGAAAAAGTTCAATTTGTTCAAGAGTTGCAACACAACTTGCTGAGTGTATCTCAAATTTGTGATAAGCAGTATACGGCTGCTTTCACTAGTATTGAGTGCTTGATTCTGAAACCTGGTATTCAAATTCCCGACGATTGGATCGTTATGAGAGCTCCTAGATTTCGTGATCTATATGTGTTGAATATGAATCAGACTTCATCTGTGGCATCTGCTACATGTTTTATTTCAAAAGCTATAGAAAAAGAATCCATTATGTGGCATCGTTGCATGGGGCACATCAATTACCGGAAAATGAACTACTTGGTTAATCATAATCTGGTTGACGGAGTTTCAAAGAATAGATTTTCTATCAATGATGTGTGTGTCTCTTGCAAGAAAGGTAAACAGAGAAAGAAGTCTCATCCGTCCAAGCGTTTGAATTCAATTGTAACTCATTTGGAACTGCTTCATATGGATCTGTTTGGTCTTGTGAATATTTGTAGTATTGAGGGAAGTTATTATTGTTTGGTTATTACGGATGATTTTTCTCGGTTTTCATGGGTGGTGTCTCTAGCTTCAAAGGATGAAACTCCAGAGTCAATTCAGAAGCTGTTATCCAAGTTTGAATCAATATACAAATTTAAAGTCTGTCGTATTCGTACTGATAATGGTACTGAATTCAGAAATGCTAATATGACAACTTTTTGTGATTCACTTGGAATCAAACAAGAATTCAGTGCGCCATATACTCCACAACAAAATGGAGTAGCAGAAAGAAAGAATCGCACGTTGATTGAAACGGCTCGAACTTTGCTGGCTGATGCGAATTTACCGATAAAGTTTTGGTATGAAGTAGTGCATACTGCATGCTATGTTCTTAATCGTGTGCTAATTGTTAAGCATTTTAACAAAATAAGTTATGAGTTACTTAAAGGTCGAAAGCCAAATTTAAACTTTTTGGAACCATTTGGGTGTTTATGCACGGTTCTCAAGGAAGGTGGGAAGTTTGCAGCTAAATCTGTTGAAGGCGTTTTTTTTTGGTATCATCATCCAATGAAACGTGTTTATTTTCCTTCTTCTAAGACCATTGAGAATCATGTGAATGTTGATTGTCACAAACATACTTTTATTCAACCCAAATCGGTTGATAATCGGGCTTTTGATTACAAATCTTTACTGGATTCTTTCAAGGCTGCAAAATCTGATTCTGATGAAGAGGATCCTGATGTGTTAGCTGCTTTGCTCCACTCACTAAAGAGTCCTGGACCAGGATCATGGATTCCTAAGCTTTCAAGTTCTTCTACTGATATTGCTTCATCTAGTCAGAGTGTTTCTAGTTTAGAAACAATGAGTTCTTCTGATGATGATGAAAGTACTTTTCATGAAGCTGAATCAACACCTGTTGATGATCAAATTCTGTCAGGACCGATTTTCACATCAAGAATCCCGATCTTGAGCAAGAACAATGGTTCGGATTCGAAAACTTAAAACAAATGAAGAAGATGATGATGATGAATCATGAATAATCATAAACAAGAAAGATGAAGAACATATCGAATGATTTCATATAACCGAATGAGTAGTTACAAGAAATCATGAAGAACACTTTCTATCTCTAGAATCCATGACTCACTCTCTCTCTAAATTGGAAATCTCACACTCTACAAGAAATTCATCATCTCCCCATTCGGAGACTCTTTCTTGTAATAGGCACCCTCACTATATATAGTGAGGGTGACTGACAACAGAAAAACACGACAAATGAACGAAATTACAAGTAAAGTAAATAACATAAATTGATAATTAAATCAAAGCTGATTAAATTAATCCGAAGCTTGACTCGCTCGAACCGATCTTCTGTTGACTTTTACGTTGACCGTTGACCCAAACGGTTGACTTTTCCAGAAAACGGTCTTCGGTCCAATCTCGCAAGCCTCGAGCATCACAACCCAGTCTCTAAATCGATTCACATGGATTCTTCAGTCGAATGCTTCGGTAAACAGATTTGATGGCGTCAGTCACATATATTTTTGTTCCAACAATTTCCCCCTTGACTGAGGCTTTCAAATCTGTTCAACTGCTGAAGAATCGCTCTGCCGTACATCTTCAATGAGAAACTGATAAACCGGAGACAATTTGATGTAGAAATTCCCCCTCTGAATAAGCTTCTTCTTTTCTTGTTGCTCCAGTTCGAGATCCAAGTGCTGCAGCTCACTCGGTTCACACGGTCGGGTACAATACTGAGAAAATGCTACATCTCGGAGTCCAAACCGCAACAGACTGAATCAGATAAACCAGTTTGACACCGAACATGCTCCAACTTCAGATAATCGACCCGATATCCAAATCCATAATAATTCCTCTTATTTCTCTAAATCCCTCCAAAAACATCAAGTCGGAAGCGTAAAAATCTGATGCGGAGAGTCGAACCGTCGCGATCGGTTGCCTAGAGAAACCAGATAAACAATCTTGAAATCGGACAATCTTGCAAAAAACCGGAAGCCGGATGCTGACATTTGTGAATAATCTGCACGACTGAAGTTGGATGCGAAAAATTAAGATAAATATCAAATCTGTGAAAATCTGAGATCCCGAGCGAAAAGTAATCAAAACCGGAGTCTTCGTAATTTTGGGCGAAGAAAAACTGAGCTCGGAAATAAATTCCGTGAAGATTTCTGAGAATTATCGGCGAAAACGGCTCAATCTGAAAAATTCCATCAATTTTCGTCAAGGAACGGCTTCTCGAGAAATTTAATCGGATAAATTCCAATATTTAACTGAGATTCCAGTTACTCCGGTTAGTTGACATCGGCACTTCGTCAGCTAAACAACTTAGAGTGAGATATAACGAAAAAGTTTGCATGCTTAACCGAAAAACGAAACTATCCCGTCAGTGATCGTTAGCTAACGTGGTCTGAAGTCACCAAAAACTTGAACCCAAATAAATAATATGGAATAAATCCATGACCAATAAAAATTTCCAAAATTCCGTTAGGGGTGTTATCTCCGTTGTCTTAAAAAAAACTGATAGAAAAAATACCCGCGTTTAACGAAATAATGCCAAAAAAATTAATTAGTGAAATTAAATCTCATGAGAAAGACCATAATCCCTGTGAAAATAAATCCACCAATGAGAAAAGAGCCTGAGAAAACCAGAATCCGTGTCATGATCCAACACCCAATCAGAATCGAGCATCAAATCCATCCAACGGCCAGAAAAAATCAAATCTGGCGACTGATAAACAAGGATCCGCGTGAGGTGGTGTAGGCCAATGAGATAGCGCCAATCCACCAGCCTTTTAAGGGTAATAATCGTGAGCAGCTGGGTCCCATCAAGAATTCAATAATCGGATAGAGACAAAAAGAATAAGGAAACTATCAACGGATCTCTTGCATTCTTTATTCCAGCGGGGCCCACGAGAATTATGTTTCCTCCAATGAAAAAGTGGCAGCGAATAGCAAGGAGACAACAACCCTGAAGCAATGGTTATTTTCTCGGATGTGGTCCCACTCCCTTTTGATTCAGCCAATAGATAATCGACAACAATAAAGGGAGGCTTGAGTTGACCGACAAGAAAGAGAAAACATTCTCCTGTGTCCAATCTCCAGTCGCCACGTCATCATCATCAACATACAACCACCGAACCCTAATAACTCGCCGGAGAAATATAACCAGTCACCGGAAATACGATACTCACATCGGAAATGCGTATAATGCCCATATCTCCATGAATACTTAAAGAAAATTCACGAATTTTATACCTCTGAACCCGTATGCTCATCCTCTATCATCCTAGACGTTCAAAATTGGCTGAAACAGTCTCGAACGAAGACCCAGAAAACAAGTCCGCTAACCTTTTGAAGTCCGCTAAAGCCAAGTACAAGTCCGCTAAGGGTCTGAGAAGTTCGCTAGGACACTTCTCAAGTCCGCTAGGGACTCAAGTTCGCTAAGGCATGCATCAAGTTCGCTAAAACTGATGAAGTCCGCTAAGAGGAGAACAAGTTCGCTAAGAACTTGAACAAGTCCGCTAAGGCAATCTTCAAATCTTCAAAACTGATGAACAAATCTGGAAAAATGATGAACACGAAGAACTTACTTGATGAACTCGAATCTGCCCAAAAACGTAAGGAAAAACCCGTAATGATGCACGAGATATGAAGCTAAACCATTCACGAGACTATTGTGGCCACCAACAACCCATAAACAGTAGCAAATCGGATCATAAACATCCCTTAAATTCTGGAAATCTTCAAGAACACGAAGAACACCATGAAACACGCACTAAGTGTGTGTTTTTCCAGATCTGCCCAAACAGTTGAGAATCAGACGAAACGGATGCTTCCAATGGATCCGGAATGCATTTTCCACTGAGAATCATACCTCATATCATCCAAATCCATGAAGAAATGCCCAGAAAACGAAGAATTAAACTCAAAAATCTTCAAAAACCCCAAATACGGGAAAAACTTCAAAGTTACGAAAAATAGCTTCGGATCTTCATTTCTCCACCAGATCTGAAGATGTAAAACACTAAATAACATCCAGATGCACTCCCAAACATGAATCTATCATCCATATCATCAGAATCCATCCAGAAATGAAGAAAAAATAGAAAAAAGTCTCTAAAAACTAAGTTTTCTCATCTTCACCATTCAAGCTCAAAATCACAGATTCGAGTGACCAGATTCACGGTGAGATGAATCTGATCGGTACCCGCTCTGATACCATTTTTCAGGACTGATTTTCACATCAAGAATCCCGATCTTGAGCAAGAACAATGGTTGGATTCGAAAACTCAAAACAAATGAAGAAGATGATGATGATGAATCATGAATAATCATAAACAAGAAAGATGAAGAACATATCGAATGATTTCATATAACCGAATGATTAGTTACAAGAAATCATGAAGAACACTTTCTCTCTCTAGAATCCATGACTCACTCTCTCTCTCTAGAATGGAAATCTCACACTCTACAAGAAATTCATCATCTCCCCACTCAGAGACTCTTTCTTGTAATGGGCACCCTCACTATATATAGTGAGGGTGACTGACAACTGAAAAACACGACAAATGAACGAAATTACAAGTAAAGTAAATAACATAAATTGATAATTAAATCAAAGCTGATTAAATTAATTCGAAGCTTAACTCGCTCGAACCGATCTTCCGTTGACTTTTACGTTGACCGTTGACCCGAACGGTTGACTTTTCCGGAAAACGGTCTTCGGTCCAATCTCGCAAGCCTCGAGCATCACAACCCAGTCTCTAAATCGATTCACATGGATTCTTCAGTCGAATGCTTCGGTAAACAAATTTGATGGCGTTAGTCACATATATTTTTGTTCCAACAAATTCATTTGCCTAGTACAAGTTCTTCTATGCCAAATTCGTTACCAATCTGTCATTTATCAAGTTCAGAAGTGGCAGAGGCAAATTTAAATAATATGGTAGATAATCAGGCAGTTTCTGATTCAACAATTCTTAGGATCCACAATATTCATCCTCAAGAAAACATAATTGGAGATCCGTCTTCGGGAGTTCGTACACGAAATCAATTGTCAGAAAATGTTGATGCTTTGATTGCCGAAATCAGAGAATCTGGGGTTCAGAATGAAGTTTTTCACTCATGTTTTCTATCTTAGGTAGAACCTTCTAATGTTGATAAAGCGTTGGAGGATGCTTCTTGGGTAGAAGCAATGCAAGAAGAGTTGCAGCAATTTCAACAATTGGGCGTTTGGCATCTCGTAGATTTACCTAAGAATTCTAAAGAACCGTGTGGCACAAAGTGGGTATTCAAATGTAAGAAAGACGATCGCGGTGTCATTGTCAGAAACAAGGCGCGATTAGTGGTTCAAGGTTTTTCCCAAATAAAAGGCATTGATTTCAATGAAGTTTATGCTCCTGTAGCACGAATTGAAGCTATCAGGATATTTCTTGCTTTCGCGGCACATCACGGATTTAAGGTGTATCAAATGGATGTCAAGAGTGCTTTTCTAGATGGGAAGATTCGTGAAGAAGTTTATGTGAAGTAGCCGCCTAGTTTTTATGATCCAGGATTTCCTGACAAAGTGTACAAACTAGACAAAGCTTTATATGGTCTTCATCAGGCTCCAAGGGCTTGGTATGAGACTCTTTCAACTCACTTGCTAGACAATGGGTTTTAGCGTGGCAAGGTGGATTGTACACTATTTTCAAAGAAGTTCGGGAAGGATTTGTTGCTGGTTCAGGTTTATGTTGATGATATTATTTTCGGTAGCACAAAAGACAGCTTATGCAAAGAATTTGAGCGAGTTATGCAAACAAAGTTTGAAATGAGCTCAATGGGAGAGATGGGTTTCTTTTTGGGTCTGCAAGTTCAGCAGTCTGCTAAAGGCATATTTTTGCATCAATCAAAATATGTGTCTGACGTATTGACTCGATTCAAGATTGGCGATGTTCGGATTCCTAGTACTCCAATTCAGGTTTCACATGGTATCGAACCAGATGAATCAGATGCAACTGTTGATCCGACATTGTTTAGGGCTAAGATTGGTTCTCTTATGTATTTGACCACATCTCGTCCTGATATAATGTTTGCTGTTTGTTTGTGTGCTAGGTATCAGGCTGCTCCGAAAGCTTCACATATGCTAGCAATAAAACGGATTTTTGCTTATTGAAGGGTAATCTGGATCTTGGTATCTGGTATCCTAATGATAATAAGTTTGAGTTATCAGCATACTTTGACTCGGATTATGGTGGATGCAAAATCAATTTTAAATCGACTACTGTCGGATGTTAGTTTTTGGGGGAGAGATTAGTCTCTTGGCAATGCAAGAAGCAAACCTCGGTTGCAACATCTACTACTGAGGCAGAATATGTGGCTGCTTCTAGTTGTTGTTCACAAGTATTGTGGATACAACAGCAGTTACGCGACTACGGTTTGAATTTTCTAACTACCCCAATTTACATTGATAACTCAGCTGCTATTTCTATCACGAAAAACCCTGTTCAGCATTCCAAAACAAAGCATATTGACATAAGATATCATTTTATCCGGGATTGCTATGAAAAGAAATTAATTGATTTGCAGAAAATTCATACAGATTTTCAACGAGCTGATTTGTTCACCAAAGCTTTTGACAAAACTCGTTTTAAATTTTTGTTGCAAATTAAAGGGATTACTAATGTGACAACCCGTCCAAATCAGGTCAAACCTCTCTCCGTTGACTTTTGTTGACTTTTAATTACGTGATAATTATGTGATTTACTGCTTTAATGCGTGGTTAACTGTGATAGTTAAATGGTTAACCGACTTCGATTCCACATTAAACTAAATATACATATATACGTACGTAAAACGGTGGAATTTCAATAATAAGAAAATAAATATAAAATTTGACATTTTATATTTTATCCAACCATTATAAACTGATAAAACGTTTTACGAACATAAAATAAGTGTTACGTTGTCAAGACTTAGCCATTTTTCCAAACCGTTTATCCTATTGGGCCCGGTAAGCCCAATAAACACAATTCAAGTCCGTTAAGCCTAAAAATTTCACCAATCACTCGTAACGACGTCCCGAGTGTTTTCCCGAACTCGGAAACCCGACCCGCGGCCCAGATCACATTGGGCCGTAACCGGCCCAACCTTTTTCTTTTTTCCTTCGCGGCCCACGAACCGAGAACCGGCCCAACCCAAACTCGATTGGGCTTCGGCCCAATCCGTCTCGCAACCCCAACTGGGCTTCGGCCCAGACCCCACTCGAAAACCGAATGGGCTTCGGCCCATTCTTTTAAATAAAAACGATTGGGCTTGGCCCAATCTTAACAAATTTAATAAATTTGTTTTAAGCCCAATGTTTTATAACTCTTAACCAACCTTTTTTTAAAAACCACTAATATTTTTATAAAACTTGAACTTGCAATGTTTATAAAAATAAAAATCATTACTCAATTGGATAAAATATGCTTGGATTATATTTTAAAAAGTTAAGATTTTTGTAAACTCCTAAACACCTTTTATTTTATAAAAGTCATGGAACTCTTATAAAACACATGAGAGTTTATAAAAATAATCTCCTACAACTAGAGAAGTTGGGAGTGTCTAAGAGCTTGACAACTCACTAATACACATTGGTTAAACACTTGATTAAGGCTATAAAAGAGAGGGTTAGGAGCCATTCTTGTCCCCCACATCCACACCACCTTTCCTCTTGCTCCCTCACTTGAAAACAACCACCACCGCCGGCCCCTCCTTCTGCCGCCGCCCCTGCCACCGCCGGCAGCCCCTGCCACCGCAGCGCCGCCGCCGGACCACCACAGCCCCGCCGGACCGCCGCCACCCTACCTCCCTTTCTCGGTTTCCTCCTCACATTTTTGTGAGTATTCTAACCCATTTTCAACTATGTTACTTACATGTTTACCACCCAAGAATCACCCTACAAGTCTTGACAACTAAAAACAACTAACACTTATGTTATAATCTTTTGATCTTGGAATGCTTGCTTGCAACAACCAACCAAACTCTCTTCTTAATCTCCTTTTCTTCTAAAGATTTAAGATGGTGAAACACAATGGTGAAGCCTTATGGATAGTAACCTTGTGCACCTAGATCTAATGAAATCCATGGATTTCAAGTTGGTTGTTTGCAAACCCAAGCCCCTTCATAATTAATAAAATGTGAATGTATATTGAGTTAATCATCAAAGTCTCTCTTCTTAAACCTCCATTCTTCTTATGATCTTTAAAACATTCTCATGGTGTTCTAGGAACTTAAAGTAGCCAAGAGAATGGGGTGAAACACTTGAAGAAATCTATGGAAAGTATTCAAGTGCACCCAAGGTCATCATGATTACTCATATGCAATTTACATAACCTTGAGTTAAAAGGACTAAATAATATTACTTGTTATTATTTGCTTTTGGTCCTAACACATGTAATGTGTTAGTAGATTATTTATATTTCATGTCCTAACATTATTATGTTAGTGGATTGCATTTAAATATATGTTTGAATTGTTATTATTTCATGATGTTATTAAAAATGTTAACTAACAATATAAACCATGTTATATTATGTTAACTTATTACATGAAACTATGATAAACAAACATATAAGCTAAGAATCATGGACTTTAGAAATAAACTTAAATCACTAAAGTAACTAGTGATTTATAAAAATGGATCAAAGTATTTATTTCTAAAAATAACCATGTAACATATTTAATGTGTTATAAATGATTGGACAAAAAGAATAAAAATAAATGCTAGATTTGATAAGAATAATATTTATGTCAAATGATTAATTTGACATAAATACTTGGATTTATTACAAGTTTTAACCTTTCTTAAAACTTGCTAGAAATGGACTTTTTTATAAAAAGATTACATTTGAAAATAAATATTTTCATAAAAGATTTTTATAAAAATAAACCAAGACAAATCATTGGTGTAAAATATTTACAAGGACTTTTAATATTACTTTGATAAAAAACAAAGTATCCAAAAATGAACCAACGTTCGTTGGAGATTTTAAATAAAAGTCAAGTTTTATAAACCCAATGTTATAAATCCAAGCGTCGTCATAAATTTTCTTATCAACGTTTTTTTTATTTCATGAACTTGAAATATTGATTTACTCTTGGAAATGATTAAATGTTAAAAACTTTAAATGCTTTTCCTTAAAGATTTATGTTTTATAAATGAAACAAACGTTAATAATTATTTTGACAAATAATTATTTGCAAAAGACTTAAACCTTGTTTTATTCACCAAATAATTGTTAATCGTAATTATTTAAAATAATTATAACTTACAAGATTAACAAATCGAATAAGTAATTATATAATTAAAATAATTATTCGAACTTGTGAAAATAATAATAAACATTATTATTTCTTCTTTTTACTCGATGTTCAGGACTTGATTTAATTATTGAAAATGATTATTTGTTTATATTTATTGGACATAAATATAAATAACCATGAACGTATTTAATTAAATAAATACAAGTTAACAAGTTTTCAATAATACAAACGGACTTAAAACGTCAAGACTTGACCGGTATCACTTGGGTGACTTATGTTACTCAAATGATCATAGACCTTATGCATATGTTATTTAATTATTTAGGACGTTACGTGCTACCGTTCTTCGCTGCTTAAAATCCGATTATTTGCTAAACTGTGAGTTTCACGGCCCCTTTTCCTTTTAACTGTTTTATACTTGGGGGAGAAATCATGAAAACTGATTAAATGCTTTTTACTTAATATTATGGTTTACTTGTTAGCCGTATGACTACTTGTTCTCTTACTGATTGCCCAACTTGGTACATTATCGTTATAAACGTTTGTACAACCGAAAATCCCATCATTAATTGATTTCAATTAGTTCTGTACGAAACGATAGCTAGTGAGTAGATCTATTTGGGTTGACAACCCTACCCTAACTGGTAGCTCCAGTTCTGACTCCGGATTGTCTGGGGGTACACGTCAGTTATTCTGCACTGTTTAACATCTCTGGGCAAGAGATGCCGGGTGGGTAAACCGTTAGTATTTGAAATCAAGGTTCAGGTGAGATCATACAACCACAACAATAAACCCTGATAATATTTAAGTATACCGAAAACTGTTTTACAAACTGTTTACAACTGTTTAACTATCGAGTCCTAAACCTGTGAACCTCACCAACTTTATGTTGACCCGTTTTATATTCATGATTTCTTAGGTAATTGACAAGACTATTTGAAGACATGCAAATGGAGCTTACAAACGCTATCGGACCTGTCCTTGGAGTCATAGTCCCGACTATCCAACTTAACCGTTTTATGCTTTTAATAATCGTTTAAGACTTATGTTTTTAAATTGTAAGACATTAATGTTTCCACTACCTTTTCCGCTGCAATGAAACGATTTAATGTTTTATGAAGTTTTTAAATTATTAGAAGTGTTCTATGTATCCTCGACTATGATTCCATTCTCGCTCACACCCGAAACCGTTGACCGGGGTGTGACAGATTGGTATCAGAGCCGTGGTTATAGCGAACCAGGATAAACAAACAAACAAAACGAAACGAAAACCAAGCCTGGACTATAACCCACTCCGAAGCTACCATTTGCATGTCAAGACCTCATATGTTTACTTATGATTTACTTATGTGTTACCACTCTACCATGATGTTACTGACACAGTTCCTTTTGGAATATTTTCGCAGTGATGGCTTCGAAAGAGGTCATTTGCGTTGCCGATTCCGAGGAGGAGCCCAGTGTTGAGTACACACCTTCACCAGAGGACCACATCCCTTCCAGCCCCGAGACAGAGGGCGCCACTGTGGGAGTCGTACGCCCGATCCCTATACCAGCAGGTTTCTTGAGTCCTATCAGGCGTAGGACCTCCGACGACACCCCCGACCACCCTGCTCCCACCGCCACTGCTGGCGGTGCAGCCACTGCGGATGCCTCTAGCTCCGCCGACCCCTTCGCAGGCCGAGATCGGTCTGTGAAGACCTTTGTCGCCACGCCTGGTGGCGGCAGACGGGGATTTACCCCGGGACGGGCAGCTGGCCCATCCCGGACTAGGGAGGTCCGACGTACCTCTGGTGAGCCCGCGCCCAAGCGGCGCCAGGTGTTCGATTTACCCCACCTCGCCTGGATACCCGACCAGATCCAGCACTGGCGGATCATCGAGGAGTTCCCGAGCTGTTACGATCGGGGAGAGTCCTCGCTTCCTGATCCCTTCCGCCGAGTGCCTCTGGGTATCTCGCCTTTTACTCACGAGCCCATCCCTGACACCGTCCCATTACTGGTGGCTCGTTTGAGACGCCTTGAGGCCGATCTGGGGGAGCTGAATGCTGATATCGGTCAGCTACCTGCAGCCACTGAGGTGTTTCACCTCAGGAACCAGACAGCCGAGCTGACCGGGCGCATGCGCGCCACTGACGGCGCCATGGAGTCCCTCCATGCCCACATGACTGGGGTCAGCATGGCCACGACTGACCTGCTTCTCTCGCACGAGAGGTTGCAGGGGAGAGTCTCTGCTTTGGAGTTCGTCTCCGGACGACTTCTCGCCACTCTCCAGGCCTTGACCCAGAGACCACCGGTCTTCTTCATGCCCCCAGGACCTCCACCACCCCCACCAGCATTCTAGGTAGATGAGACCTAGTATCTTTTGATAGCCGTTTTATAGATGAAACATGTTAGCATTAGTCAGGATTGGGACTGCGAGCCCACGATGCAAACTTGTTATTTTGGATATGTTTTGTCTGTAATATGGTAACAAACTTGATGTATGATTCCGATGATTATGCTATGGGAAAAATCTTTTGGTATGTTATGATTGATGTTTATGATTATGTTATGTTCATGTTATAGTTATGTTGTGATTGTGTAGTTATATCGTTATGACATGTTGTATCACTTCACCATTCCTATCTTATGTTCTTGGTTGTGTTGCGTGAAAATGTTTTGGCAATTGATGTATGTCGTGGCAGTTATTCTCGAGCATGCAATAACCCCATTTACATATTATCTAAATTTTTCTTTATGTTGACAATTGTAACTTAAAGCAAAATCATGCCACCGAGACGCCGAACCACCAGGAACTCTTCACCTCCTCCACCTCCTCCCCCTATGACTCCCGAGGAAATCGAGGAGATGATTGCTAATCGCGTAGCAGAAACTGTTGCCGCTGCGGAAGCCCAACGTCAAAACGACAATGGGGCGCGCGGTAAGTACGAATTAACCAATGTTAGAAAAACACCCGATTACAATTTTCCTAAATTGTATTCAACGTTTCAATCTAACAATTGCAGGCCCCCGTGAATGTTCATACAAGGACTTTATGAACTGCAAACCCTCGAATTTCAAGGGTTCTGAAGGCGCTGTTGGTTTAGTTCGCTGGTTTGAGAAAATGGAGTCCGTCTTCCGCATAAGCAACTGCCCCGAGCAGTACATGGTCAAGTATTCCACCTGCGCTCTGACTGATAGCGCTCTGACTTGGTGGAACTCCCATGCCGATGCTATGGGAACTGATTTGGCTTACGCCATGACTTGGGACGAGCTCAAACAGCTGCTTCGCGATGAGTACTGCCCTAGAGAAGAGCTTCAGAAACTCGAAGCTGAATTCTGGAACCTCACCATGAATGGAGCCGACGTTGCCGGCTATACCAAGAGGTTCCGTGAGCTCGCTCATCTCTGTCCGACCATGATCACTCCTCTCTACAAGAAGATTGAACGGTACATCTGGGGACTTGCACCTCATATCCAGGGGAATGTCCTTTCCTCAAATCCTCAGACTTTTCAGGATGCTGTGCGCCTGGCACACAACCTGATTTACCAAGCCAACCGTCAAGGTGTGAATCTTGACAAGAAGAAGTCTGAGAACAAGGCCCCTGAAACCAGTACCACTCCTTCCACCAACAAGAAGCCTGATAACAAGCGGAAACGCGGATTCTGGAGGAATCGCGATGATAAGGCCCCTGCCAAGGAAGCTGAAACTGTGAAGGTCTTTGCTGCTACCACCCCTACCCACGTTGTCCGAAAGACTGGATACAACGGTGGAGCACCTCTGTGCAACAAGTGCAATCTCCACCACACACTCGATTGTGGCAACGTCTACTGCAACATCTGCAAGACGAAAGGGCACGTAGCACGAGACTGTCCGAAGCGCACCTGTTACGGTTGCGGAACCACCGGGCACTACAAGAAGGATTGCCCGAAGGCAGGAAACCAGGATCCGAATCAGGCTAGAGGAAGAGCCTTTGTAATCAATGCCGGAGATGCTCGCCGTGACCCCAACACGGTGACGGGTACGTTTCTACTAAACAATCATTATGCTTCCGTTTTATTCGATACTGGTGCTGATAGGAGCTTCGTGTCTACCGAATTTGGTCAATTACTTGAAATTACCCCTGTTGCCTTAGACACTAAGTTCACAGTAGAATTAGCAAACGGAGAATTAGTAGAAACTAGCATTATTTATCCAAATTGCTCACTAGAACTCTCCGATCATCCCTTCAGCATTGATTTGATGCCTGTAGAACTAGGAAGTTTTGATGTTATCATAGGCATGGACTGGTTATCTAAGAACCGTGCGGAAATCGTGTGCCATGAGAAAATAGTTAGGATGCCACTCGAAGATGGCAACACTCTAAACGTACAAGGCGAAAAGAGTGGAACCCAACTAAACCTCATATCTAGCATGAAGGCACGAAAGTTCCTTCGTAAAGGATGTCATGCCATCTTAGCACACGTAACTGAGAAGAAACCAAAGGAGAAGAACATAGCAGACGTTCCCGTTGTCCGCGAATACCCGGAAGTCTTTCCCGAAGACTTGCCAGGTTTACCGCCAACGCGACAAGTAGAGTTTCGCATTGACTTAGCCCCAGGTGCCGCCCCCGTAGCCAGATCCCCGTACCGTCTGGCACCTTCTGAGATGCAGGAGTTATCTAGCCAATTGCAAGAATTGCTAGATAAAGGCTTCATCCGACCAAGCCACTCTCCGTGGGGAGCACCCGTGCTATTTGTCAAGAAGAAAGATGGAACCTTTCGGATGTGCATCGACTACCGGGAGCTGAACAAACTAACTGTGAAGAACCGTTACCCGCTTCCTAGGATCGACGACCTGTTTGATCAACTTCAAGGATCGAGCTTTTACTCCAAGATCGATCTAAGATCAGGATACCATCAACTCAGAGTTAGAGATGAAGACGTTTCGAAGACAGCGTTCAGAACACGCTATGGCCATTATGAGTTCCTCGTAATGCCATTTGGTTTGACAAACGCACCTGCAGTGTTCATGGATCTGATGAACCGCGTATGCAAACCCTACCTGGATAAGTTCGTTATCGTGTTCATTGACGACATCCTTATCTACTCCCGTAGTAAGGAAGAACACGAACAACATCTGAGACTTATTCTGGAGTTGTTGAAGAAGGAAGAACTCTACGCGAAATTTTCCAAATGCGACTTTTGGATTCGCGAAGTTCACTTTCTGGGTCATGTGATCAACGATCGAGGAATCCACGTGGATCCCACAAAAATTGAGGCAATCAAGGATTGGAGTACGCCAACGACTCCAACCGAGATTCGACAATTTTTAGGTCTTGCTGGCTATTACCGCCGATTTATCGAGAACTTCTCGAAGATAGCCCAGCCACTCACCGCCCTGACCCAGAAAGATAAGAAATTCATATGGGATGACAAGACTGAAGCAGCATTTCAGTTACTGAAGCAGAAGCTTTGTGATGCCCCGATTCTATCATTACCCGATGGAATCGAAGACTTCGTTGTTTACTGCGATGCCTCGCATCAAGGTTTAGGTTGTGTATTGATGCAACGAGAGAAAGTCATTGCTTACGCATCACGACAACTGAAGATTCACGAGAAGAATTATACCACTCATGACTTGGAACTCGGAGCCGTTGTCTTTGCTCTCAAGATCTGGAGGCACTATCTTTATGGTACCCAATGTACCATATTCACCGATCACAAGAGCCTCCAACATATTTTCAATCAGAAGGAATTGAATATGAGGCAACGCCGATGGGTGGAACTGCTAAATGACTACGAATGCGAGATTCGTTATCATCCAGGCAAGGCTAACGTTGTAGCCGATGCCTTAAGCAGGAAAGAGCATGCCAAACCTCGCCGCGTCCGAGCATTAGGCATGACCATCCACTCAAACCTTAATTCCCAAGTGCGCGACGCACAAGTTGAAGCCCTCAAACCGGAGAACCTAGCTGAAGAAGGTTTACGTGGAATGGAGAAACAACTGGAAGAGAAACCAGATGGAACCAAGGTCTTCATGGATAGGTTATGGGTACCTGTCTATGGAGGACTAAGACAATTGATTTTCGATGAAGCCCACAAATCAAGGTATTCCATTCATCCCGGATCAGACAAGATGTACCACGGTCTGAAGAAACAATTCTGGTGGCCTAACATGAAAGCCGAGATAGCCACCTATGTCGGCAAGTGCTTAACATGTTCAAAGGTCAAAGCCGAATACCAGAAGCCCTCTGGATTATTGACTCAACCAGTAATCCCCGAATGGAAATGGGAAGAGATATCCATGGACTTTATCACAAAATTGCCTAAATCTAGATCTGGATATGACGCTATCTGGGTGATAGTCGATCGATTGACGAAGTCAGCACACTTCTTACCGGTCAATGAGAAGGATAAGATGGATAAGCGAGCCAAACTTTACATAAAGGAAGTCGTCTCGCGCCACGGTGTGCCCAAATCCATCATATCCGACCGAGACAGTCGATTCACCGCACACTTCTGGAAATCTCTACAGAAAGCTTTGGGTACTCGACTCGATATGAGTACTGCCTACCATCCGCAGACAGATGGCCAAAGTGAGAGAACGATCCAAACGCTTGAGGATATGCTGAGAGCATGTGTGATAGATTTCGGACCCAAGTGGGACGAGCACCTCCCTCTTGCCGAATTCTCATATAACAACAGTTATCACACCAGCATCCAAGCCGCCCCTTTCGAAGCACTTTATGGGAGAAAGTGCAGATCTCCACTCTGTTGGAATGAGATTGGCGACAGTCAGTTGACTGGACCCGAGCTAGTCTTTGAAACGACCGAATTAATCTTCCGAATCCGAGATCGTCTGAGAGCTGCCCGAGACAGGCAAAAGAGCTACGCCGACAACCGACGCAAACCCTTGTCTTTCAAAAAGGGTGAGCGTGTCATGCTAAAGGTGTCACCTTGGAAAGGTGTCATCCGGTTCGGCAAACGAGGAAAGCTCAACCCTCGTTACATTGGTCCCTTCGAAATCACCGAAACCATCGGACCAGTAGCTTACCGTTTGAACCTGCCCGCCGAGCTAAGCAGCGTTCACAATGTCTTTCATGTCTGTAATCTTAAGAAATGCTTATCTGATGAAACACTCATCGTTCCTCTTGATGAGATTCAAGTGGACGAAACCCTGCACTTCATTGAGGAACCCGTGGAGATACTTGACCGAGAAATCAAAAAGCTGAAGCATAGCCGCATTCCCATAGTCAAGGTACGATGGAACTCTAGGCGAGGACCAGAGTACACGTGGGAACGCGAGGATCAAATGCGCCGAAAGTATCCACGCCTGTTTGAGAACGTCGCATCCACCAGTAACCAAGACTGAATTTCGGGACGAAATTCTTCTAACTGGGGGAGAATGTGACAACCCGTCCAAATCAGGTCAAACCTCTCTCCGTTGACTTTCGTTGACTTTTAATTACATGATAATTATGTGAATTACTGCTTTAATACATGATTAACTGTGATAGTTAAATGATTAACCGACTTCGAATTCCACATTAAACTAAATATACATATATACGTACGTAAAACGGTGGAATTTCAATAATAAGAAAATAAATATAAAATTTGACATTTTATATTTTATCCAACCATTATAAACTGATAAAACGTTTTACGAACATAAAATAAGTGTTACGTTGTCAAGACTTAGCCATTTTTCCAAACCGTTTATCCTATTGGGCCCGGTAAGCCCAATAAGCACAATTCAAGTCCGTTAAGCCTAAAAATTTCACCAATCACTCGTAACGACGTCCCGAGTGTTTTCCCGAACTCGGAAACCCGACCCGCGGCCCAGATCACATTGGGCCGTAACCGGCCCAACCTTTTTCTTTTTCCCTTCGCGGCCCACGAACCGAGAACCGGCCCAACCCAAACTCGATTGGGCTTCGGCCCAATCCGTCTCGCAACCCCAACTGGGCTTCGGCCCAGACCCCACTCGAAAACCGAATGGGCTTCGGCCCATTCTTTTAAATAAAAACGATTGGGCTTGGCCCAATCTTAACAAATTTAATAAATTTGTTTTAAGCCCAATGTTTTATAACTCTTAACCAACTTTTTTTAAAAACCACTAATATTTTTATAAAACTTGAACTTGCAATGTTTATAAAAATAAAAATCATTACTCAATTGGATAAAATATGCTTGGATTATATTTTAAAAAGTTAAGATTTTTGTAAACTCCTAAACACCTTTTATTTTATAAAAGTCATGGAACTCTTATAAAACACATGAGAGTTTATAAAAATAATCTCCTACAACTAGAGAAGTTGGGAGTGTCTAAGAGCTTGACAACTCACTAATACACATTGGTTAAACACTTGATTAAGGCTATAAAAGAGAGGGTTAGGAGCCATTCTTGTCCCCCACATCCACACCACCTTTCCTCTTGCTCCCTCACTTGAAAACAACCACCACCGCCGGCCCCTCCTTCTGCCGCCGCCCCTGCCACCGCCGGCAGCCCCTGCCACCGCAGCGCCGCCGCCGGACCACCACAGCCCCGCCGGACCGCCGCCACCCTACCTCCCTTTCTCGGTTTCCTCCTCACATTTTTGTGAGTATTCTAACCCATTTTCAACTATGTTACTTACATGTTTACCACCCAAGAATCACCCTACAAGTCTTGACAACTAAAAACAACTAACACTTATGTTATAATCTTTTGATCTTGGAATGCTTGCTTGCAACAACCAACCAAACTCTCTTCTTAATCTCCTTTTCTTCTAAAGATTTAAGATGGTGAAACACAATGGTGAAGCCTTATGGATAGTAACCTTGTGCACCTAGATCTAATGAAATCCATGGATTTCAAGTTGGTTGTTTGCAAACCCAAGCCCCTTCATAATTAATAAAATGTGAATGTATATTGAGTTAATCATCAAAGTCTCTCTTCTTAAACCTCCATTCTTCTTATGATCTTTAAAACATTCTCATGGTGTTCTAGGAACTTAAAGTAGCCAAGAGAATGGGGTGAAACACTTGAAGAAATCTATGGAAAGTATTCAAGTGCACCCAAGGTCATCATGATTACTCATATGCAATTTACATAACCTTGAGTTAAAAAGACTAAATAATATTACTTGTTATTATTTGCTTTTGGTCCTAACACATGTAATGTGTTAGTAGATTATTTATATTTCATGTCCTAACATTATTATGTTAGTGGATTGCATTTAAATATATGTTTGAATTGTTATTATTTCATGATGTTATTAAAAATGTTAACTAACAATATAAACCATGTTATATTATGTTAACTTATTACATGAAACTATGATAAACAAACATATAAGCTAAGAATCATGGACTTTAGAAATAAACTTAAATCACTAAAGTAACTAGTGATTTATAAAAATGGATCAAAGTATTTATTTCTAAAAATAACCATGTAACATATTTAATGTGTTATAAATGATTAAATGATTGGACAAAAAGAATAAAAATAAATGCTAGATTTGATAAGAATAATATTTATGTCAAATGATTAATTTGACATAAATACTTGGATTTATTACAAGTTTTAACCTTTCTTAAAACTTGCTAGAAATGGACTTTTTTATAAAAAGATTACATTTGAAAATAAATATTTTCATAAAAGATTTTTATAAAAATAAACCAAGACAAATCATTGGTGTAAAATATTTACAAGGACTTTTAATATTACTTTGATAAAAACAAAGTATCCAAAAATGAACCAACGTTCGTTGGAGATTTTAAATAAAAGTCAAGTTTTATAAACCCAATGTTATAAATCCAAGCGTCGTCATAAATTTTCTTATCAACGTTTTTTTTTTATTTCATGAACTTGAAATATTGATTTACTCTTGGAAATGATTAAATGTTAAAAACTTTAAATGCTTTTCCTTAAAGATTTATGTTTTATAAATAAAACAAACGTTAATAATTATTTTGACAAATAATTATTTGCAAAAGACTTAAACCTTGTTTTATTCACCAAATAATTGTTAATCGTAATTATTTAAAATAATTATAACTTACAAGATTAACAAATCGAATAAGTAATTATATAATTAAAATAATTATTCGAACTTGTGAAAATAATAATAAACATTATTATTTCTTCTTTTTACTCGATGTTCAGGACTTGATTTAATTATTGAAAATGATTATTTGTTTATATTTATTGGACATAAATATAAATAACCATGAACGTATTTAATTAAATAAATACAAGTTAACAAGTTTTCAATAATACAAACGGACTTAAAACGTCAAGACTTGACCGGTATCACTTGGGTGACTTATGTTACTCAAATGATCATAGACCTTATGCATATGTTATTTAATTATTTAGGACGTTACGTGCTACCGTTCTTCGCTGCTTAAATTCCGATTATCTGCTAAAACTGTGAGTTTCACGGCCCCTTTTCCTTTTAACTGTTTTATACTTGGGGGAGAAATCATGAAAACTGATTAAATGCTTTTTACTTAATATTATGGTTTACTTGTTAGCCGTATGACTACTTGTTCTCTTACTGATTGCCCAACTTGGTACATTATCGTTATAAACGTTTGTACAACCGAAAATCCCATCATTAATTGATTTCAATTAGTTCTGTACGAAACGATAGCTAGTGAGTAGATCTATTTGGGTTGACAACCCTACCCTAACTGGTAGCTCCAGTTCTGACTCCGGATTGTCTGGGGGTACACGTCAGTTATTCTGCACTGTTTAACATCTCTGGGCAAGAGATGCCGGGTGGGTAAACCGTTAGTATTTGAAATCAAGGTTCAGGTGAGATCATACAACCACAACAATAAACCCTGATAATATTTAAGTATACCGAAAACTGTTTTACAACTGTTTACAACTGTTTAACTATCGAGTCCTAAACCTGTGAACCTCACCAACTTTATGTTGACCCGTTTTATATTCATGATTTCTTAGGTAATTGACAAGACTATCTGAAGACATGCAAATGGGGCTTACAAACGCTATCGGACCTGTCCTTGGAGTCATAGTCCCGACTATCCAACTTAACCGTTTTATGCTTTTAATAATCGTTTAAGACTTATGTTTTTAAATTGTAAGACATTAATGTTTCCACTACCTTTTCCGCTGCAATGAAACGAATTAATGTTTTATGAAGTTTTTAAATTATTAGAAGTGTTCTATGTATCCTCGACTATGATTCCATTCTCGCTCACACCCGAAACCGTTGACCGGGGTGTGACAGATTGGTATCAGAGCCGTGGTTATAGCGAACCAGGATAAACAAACAAACAAAACGAAACGAAAACCAAGCCTGGACTATAACCCACTCCGAAGCTACCAATTGCATGTCAAGATCTCATATGTTTACTTATGATTTCTTATGTGTTACCACTCTACCATGATGTTACTGACACAGTTCCTTTTGGAATATTTTCGCAGTGATGGCTTCGAAAGAGGTCATTTGCGTTGCCGATTCCGAGGAGGAGCCCAGTGTTGAGTACACGCCATCACCAGAGGACCACATCCCTTCCAGCCCCGAGACAGAAGGCGCCACTGTGGGAGTCGTACGCCCGATCCCTATACCAGCAGGTTTCTTGAGTCCTATCAGGCGTAGGACCTCCGACGACACCCCCGACCACCCTGCTCCCACCGCCACTGCTGGCGGTGCAGCCACTGCGGATGCCTCTAGCTCCGCCGACCCCTTCGCAGGCCGAGATCGGTCTGTGAAGACCTTTGTCGCCACGCCTGGTGGCGGCAGACGGGGATTTACCCCGGGACGGGCAGCTGGCCCATCCCGGACTAGGGAGGTCCGACGTACCTCTGGTGAGCCCGCGCCCAAGCGGCGCCAGGTGTTCGATTTACCCCACCTCGCCTGGATACCCGACCAGATCCAGCACTGGCGGATCATCGAGGAGTTCCCGAGCTGTTATGATCGGGGAGAGTCCTCACTTCCTGATCCCTTCCGCCGAGTGCCTCTGGGTATCTCGCCTTTTACTCACGAGCCCATCCCTGACACCGTCCCATTGCTGGTGGCTCGTTTGAGACGCCTTGAGGCCGATCTGGGGGAACTGAACGCTGATATCGGTCAGCTACCTGCAGCCACTGAGGTGTTTCACCTCAGGAACCAGACAGCCGAGCTGACCGGGCGCATGCGCGCCACTGACGGCGCCATGGAGTCCCTCCATGCCCACATGACTGGGGTCAGCATGGCCACGACTGACCTGCTTCTCTCGCACGAGAGGTTGCAGGGGAGAGTCTCTGCTTTGGAGTTCGTCTCCGGACGACTTCTCGCCACTCTCCAGGCCTTGACCCATAGACCACCGGTCTTCTTCATGCCCCCAGGACCTCCACCACCCCCACCAGCATTCTAGGTAGATGAGACCTAGTACCTTTTGATAGCCGTTTTATAGATGAAACATGTTAGCATTGGTCAGGATTGGGACTGCGAGCCCACGATGCAAACTTGTTATTTTGGATATGTTTTGTCTGTAATATGGTAACAAACTTGATGTATGATTCCGATGATTATGCTATGGAAAAATCTTTTGGTATGTTATGATTGATGTTTATGATTATGTTATGTTCATGTTATAGTTATGTTGTGATTGCGTGGTTTATATCGTTATGACATGTTATATCACTTCACCATTCCTATCTTATGTTCTTGGTTGTGTTGCGTGAAAATGTTTTGGCAATTGATGTATGTCGTGGCAGTTATTCTCGAGCATGCAATAACCCCATTTACATATTATCTAAATTTTTCTTTATGTTGACAATTGTAACTTAAAGCGAAATCATGCCACCGAGACGCCGAACCACCAGAAACTCTTCACCTCCTCCACCTCCTCCCCCTATGACTCCCGAGGAAATCGAGGAGATGATTGCTAATCGCGTAGCAGAAACTGTTGCCGCTGCGGAAGCCCAACGTCAAAACGACAATGGGGCGCGCGGTAACTACGAATTAACCAATGTTAGAAAAACACCCGATTACAATTTTCCTAAATTGTATTCAACGTTTCAATCTAACAATTGCAGGCCCCCGTGAATGTTCATACAAGGACTTTATGAACTGCAAACCCTCGAATTTCAAGGGTTCTGAAGGCGCTGTTGGTTTAGTTCGCTGGTTTGAGAAAATGGAGTCCGTCTTCCGCATAAGCAACTGCCCCGAGCAGTACATGGTCAAGTATTCCACCTGCGCTCTGACTGATAGCGCTCTGACTTGGTGGAACTCCCATGCCGATGCTATGGGAACTGATTTGGCTTACGCCATGACTTGGGACGAGCTCAAACAACTGCTTCGCGATGAGTACTGCCCTAGAGAAGAGCTTCAGAAGCTCGAAGCTGAATTCTGGAACCTCACCATGAATGGAGCCGACGTTGCCGGCTACACCAAGAGGTTCCGTGAGCTCGCTCATCTCTGTCCGACCATGATCACTCCTCTCTACAAGAAGATTGAACGGTACATCTGGGGACTTGCACCCCATATCCAGGGGAATGTCCTTTCCTCAAATCCTCAGACTTTTCAGGATGCTGTGCGCCTGGCACACAACCTGATTTACCAAGCCAACCGTCAAGGTGTGAATCTTGACAAGAAGAAGTCTGAGAACAAGGCCCCTGAAACCAGTACCACTCCTTCCACCAACAAGAAGCCTGATAACAAGCGGAAACGCGGATTCTGGAGGAATCGCGATGATAAGGCCCTTGCCAAGGAAGCTGAAACTGTGAAGGTCTTTGCTGCTACCGCCCCTACCCACGTTGTCCGGAAGACTAGATACAACGGTGGAGCACCTCTGTGCAACAAGTGCAATCTCCACCACACACTCGATTGTGGCAACGTCTACTGCAACATCTGCAAGACGAAAGGGCACGTAGCACGAGACTATCCGAAGCGCACCTGTTACGGTTGCGGAACCACCGGGCACTACAAGAAGGATTGCCCGAAGGCAGGAAACCAGGATCCGAATCAGGCTAGAGGAAGAGCCTTTGTAATCAATGCCGGAGATGCTCGCCGTGACCCTAACACGGTGACGGGTACGTTTCTACTAAACAATCATTATGCTTCCGTTTTATTCGATACTGGTGCTGATAGGAGCTTTGTGTCTATCGAATTTGGTCAATTACTTGAAATTACCCCTGTTACCTTAGACACTAAGTTCACAGTAGAATTAGCAAACGGAGAATTAGTAGAAACTAGCATTATTTATCCCAATTGCTCACTAGAACTCTCCGATCATCCCTTCAGCATTGATTTGATGCCTGTAGAACTAGGAAGTTTTGATGTTATCATAGGCATGGACTGGTCGTGCGGAAATCGTGTGCCAGGAGAAAATAGTTAGGATGCCACTCGAAGATGGCAACACTCTTAACGTACAAGGCGAAAAGAGTGGAACCCAACTAAACCTCATATCTAGCATGAAGGCACGAAAGTTCCTTCGTAAAGGATGTCATGCCATCTTAGCACACGTAACTGAGAAGAAACCAAAGGAGAAGAACATAGCAGACGTTCCCGTTGTCCGCAAATACCCGGAAGTCTTCCTCGAAGACTTGCCAGGTTTACCGCCGACGCGACAAGTAGAGTTTCGCATTATTTGCAAAAGACTTAAACCTTGTTTTATTCACCAAATAATTGTTAATCGTAATTATTTAAAATAATTATAACTTACAAGATTAACAAATCGAATAAGTAATTATATAATTAAAATAATTATTCGAACTTGTGAAAATAATAATAAACATTATTATTTCTTCTTTTTACTCGATGTTCAGGACTTGATTTAATTATTGAAAATGATTATTTGTTTATATTTATTGGACATAAATATAAATAACCATGAACGTATTTAATTAAATAAATACAAGTTAACAAGTTTTCAATAATACAAACGGACTTAAAACGTCAAGACTTGACCGGTATCACTTGGGTGACTTATGTTACTCAAATGATCATAGACCTTATGCATATGTTATTTAATTATTTAGGACGTTACGTGCTACCGTTCTTCGCTGCTTAAAATCCGATTATCTGCTAAACTGTGAGTTTCACGGCCCCTTTTCCTTTTAACTGTTTTATACTTGGGGGAGAAATCATGAAAACTGATTAAATGCTTTTTACTTAATATTATGGTTTACTTGTTAGCCGTATGACTACTTGTTCTCTTACTGATTGCCCAACTTGGTACATTATCGTTATAAACGTTTGTACAACCGAAAATCCCATCATTAATTGATTTCAATTAGTTCTGTACGAAACGATAGCTAGTGAGTAGATCTATTTGGGTTGACAACCCTACCCTAACTGGTAGCTCCAGTTCTGACTCCGGATTGTCTGGGGGTACACGTCAGTTATTCTGCACTGTTTAAACATCTCTGGGCAAGAGATGCCGGGTGGGTAAACCGTTAGTATTTGAAATCAAGGTTCAGGTGAGATCATACAACCACAACAATAAACCCTGATAATATTTAAGTATACCGAAAACTGTTTTACAAACTGATTAAACTGTTGAGTCCTAAACCTGTGAACCTCACCAACAATATGTTGACCCGTTTTATATTCATGATTTCTTAGGTAATTGACAAGACTATCTGAAGACATGCAAATGGAGCTTACAAACGCTATCGGACCTGTCCCTGGAGTCATAGTCCCGACTATCCAACTTAACTGTTTTAAGCTTTTAATAATCGTTTAAGACTTATGTTTTTAAATTGTAAGACATTAATGTTTCCCACTACTCTTTCCGCTGCAATGAAACGATTTAATGTTTTATGAAGTTTTTAAATTATTAGAAGTGTTCTATGTATCCTCGACTATGATTCCATTCTCGCTCACACCCGAAACCGTTGACCGGGGTGTGACAACTAAATTGGATGCCATCTAATTTGGTTCAGTTGATCATTTCTTAGTTTTTAATGTTTTTCTTTGTTTTTCTGCCTTTGAGGGGGAGATTTATCTCAAAAATACAAAAAAAATATGTGTTTTCTGTATTGAAAAATGAAAAAGCATAAAAAATTGGAAAATCCAAAAAAACTTTAAAAAAATGAAATATACAAAATTGAGAAATGTGTTCCAACCTTGTGAGAAATGCTGGTACATCAGTGAATGTTACTGACCATGGATAAAATAGATTGAAAGACTGTAGGTTCTTGTATGTTTCATTGAATGTGTCAATCAATATCTGATATTTGCCAGTATGATATAAAGATAATGCTTGCTTGAAATCTGTGGTGTAACATAATTCTTGTGATTGAGTGATCTTGATAAAAGATGGAAAAAGTGCAAAAACAGAATAAATAAGTGTTCTAGTGTATGCATGCGTTCTTTTGAAAGATTTAAACTTGTTTGATTTTCTTTATTTTGTCAAACGATCGGACGTTCTCTGCGTATCGAAAGATCGACCTGATCGTTGTTCGTTTGACGTTCTGCTTTATTTTTCTTGGTGTTTTGTATAACTCATCGGACTTTCTCTGCGTGTACGGAAGTACCGACCTGATTGTTGTTGAGTTATACAACTTCAACTTGTTTTTACTTTCTTATTTTCCTAAACAATCAGACTTTCTCTGCGTATCGAAAGATCGACCTGATTGTTGTTTGTTTAGGGTTCTGCTTTCTTTTTGCATGACTCACTATGAATGACTTATATCTGTAAATATTCATGAGTGAATAAAGGAAAAAGAAAAATCAAAAATATAATGTAATCAGATTCTCAAATTACTTGGATTTGTGGGTACTACGATTTCTATGCATGATAAATATACCTAAATTGTATCAGAAAGCAGTAAACATTGATTTGATTTGATTGAAATAAACATGAAAATGTTATATTCGTGAACTTCTTGGCTTGCATGCTAAATAGATTGAAATTGAAATGTGTTAAGTGCATATCACTGGTATGATCTCACGTTGCGATCTTTCTCACAAAAACATAATTTATTGCATTTAAATTTCTGATTTCAGTTATTTTGTTATTTCTGAAAAAAAAAAAAAAAAGATTTTTGATGTGTTTTAGCTTAAACTTGAAAAATCAAAAGGATTTTGGTGTGTTTTGATATAAATTTTGATAAAAAAACAAAAAGATTTTGATTCTGCATTATTTTAGATAAACTGAATTCAGATATGGTAAATATGTTGTTGAAAGAACCACAATGGTTGCTTAAATCAGCACATCAAACGCTAATTTGATAAAAATGTGATTTTTGAAGAAAAAATGCAAATTTAAAAGAACAGGGGAAAAATGGCCATTTCTGGTCCGGTGTACCATATGGTACGCGGGACGTACCAGATTTCGTATAAAAGGGCTTCTTCTGGTTCGTGATACGCACAACCTGCGTACCATCAACGAACCTTTCACAAAAAACCCTAAAATTTCCTCTGCTGTTTTCCTCGATTTCTCAATTGTTAACCAACCTCTGCTCGAGATTTTTGTTGCAACAGGTAGTAGGAACATTCCGCATCTATTGGTGGTCTTGGTTTTGATTATGGTGGTTTAATTCGTTTGATTTTTGAGCTCGAAGTCTCGGTTTTTAGTTAAATCGACTGAGGGAGTGGTCTAATGGGTTTTCTTGGTTCTCAATACATTTCAAATACATGAATGGAGTTAGTTTATAGTCTAGAACGAACCTATGTCAAGTAATTTGGTTTCAAAAACAATGTGGTGCATAAAATTCAAATTGTCTCTTCGGTGAACTGTTCTACCTACGTACCATCTGGTACGCGGCGTACCATTTGGTACGTAACCTTAAAGTGGTCCGTATCTGGTTCGTTTGACCTTTTGGTACGTGGTCAACTTTTTGGTTCGCCGTACCAGATTTGGTTCGCAAGACCAAATTTGGTTCATTGTTGGTTCGTTGGAGATGTTTTCAAAAGTTAATCGTTTGAGCGTTTTAAATTCAATTGGAATCCGTTATCATTGGTTTTGACTTTATCTCATGATTTTAATGATTGTTCATGTTTATATTTTTCAGAAATGGTGGAATTAAAATCAAATGATGAACATAATATTTGTGCATATTTGAATGCATCTGCTAGATGGAAGCCACATTTCCTTGGCATTTTTGATTTTCTGGAAAGATCGAGAATTCATTATGCTGCTACTCATGAGTGCACACCTTACAAGGATTTGTTGATCATGTTCTGGAATATGGCTCAAGTCGATTGTTTTGTAGATCCTTCAATTATTCGTGCCAGGGTTCATCAAACAAATGTTATTATTTCTGAAGAAGACGTTCATAGAGTTTTGAGATTAAACGATCAAGCTGATTTTCCAGTGGTGTTTGATGAAATTGCATTGGTGGCTCTGCTTCGACGGATAAAGTACGATGGTTACTTATATGATTCGTGGCTGTTGAAGTCGAATCTAAGTCCTCTATACAAGTATTTGATGCACGTAGTCATCAAATGTATTGAAAATCGGTTGAGGGGGCATGATGTATTTGATGTAAAGATTCTATCTTTTTTCTATGCTTTGGTCTTGAACCGGGAATTCCACTTTTCTGGATGGATCTTTAACTACATGAAAGACAACTTATTGTCGAAACAGAACAAGAGTGTTATGTATCCAAGGTTTATTCAGATGATCTTAAATGATCTACATCCAAACTTACCAAAGAATCCAGCACATGTCTTGGTGTTAAAGTATATGAATGAAGTTGCTGTGGGCAAGCTTCCAGTGTATCAGAAAAGGAAAGGTCCAGAGAACATTCCACCTCCTACTACACGACTGATTGGTCATTTGGCAAAGCCTGATTATGTAGCTACTGCAAATAATGCTGTCAGACATGAGGATAGTTCTGAAGATGAGTTAGAATGTAATCACAATGGTTATCCTCTTGAAGAGGATGAAGATGAGGAAGAAGACCAAGAGCAACCAGTAAACCAAGATGAAAATGTTCAAGTTCCTGTGCAAAAAGAAGCTCAAGAGCATGTTGTTCACGAGGCGGTAAATGAACCTAAAGCTGTGAATGCTCAAGATGAAGAAATGAATGATGTTGCTGATGTTTCTGGTGGTGATATTAGTGAAAGCTCGTCGGATACTGATTCAGACTCTGGTGATTATGTCATAATCTTACATAATACCAGAGGAATCCAAGTGAAGCAAGGTTCTAAGCAACACATAGAATACTTGAAGTCCAAGAATCTGGATACTTCTAAATATGAGAATAGAACCAAACAGGTCGAGGATAAAGATGATGATCCAATTTATACTCCTGCTTTGGAGGAACCTGTTCAAAAGACTAAGGTGGTGTTTGTTTTTCTGAAAAAGCTCTTCCTGTCCTCTTATGTCTGCGCCGCGCATACCACGCGCAGACATTTAGGTCTGCAGACTGTTTGTTTTTTTGAAGACTTTTCATTAAAAAATGTCTGCGCAGACTCTTCTTGGTGCATATGTGACCCAACCACTTCTAAGATCTTCTAACCTCTTTTAACCTTCTGTTTAAACTTTCTTTTTCTTAAAAAAAACATTAAAATTATTTTTTTCAAAACACGTTTTTTAAAAAGTTTTCATATTTTTAAATATTTTAAACAATTTAAAAAAACCATTTTTAAACATTTTTTAAATAACGATTTTTAAAAAGGTTTCTTAAAAAAAACGTTTTTAAAAATTTAATAAAAAAACGTTTTAAATATATATTTTAAAACCTTTGTAAATAGTTTTTTAAGTTTTTTTTTAAAAAAAACGTTTTTTAAACATTTATTTTTAAAAACATATTTTGAAGAGTTTTTAAAGAACTTTTTAATACAAATTACTAAACAAATGCTTTTTAAACATTTTTTTAAACAGTTATTTATTTCAAAAAAAGTTTTCAAAGAGTTTTTTTGTTTAAAAAAATGTTTTTTTTGTTTAAAAAACGTTTTTTAAAAAGTTTTTATAAAGCATTTTTGTCATTTTCTTAAAAGAAAATTGTTTAAAAAAAAATATTGGCTAAATATACAGAAGGAATATCAATAGGTTTGAATGGTAATTATCTATAAGTTAAAAAAAATTTGTTTATTTAAATTTCAGTTTTTTAAGCAGTCTGCAGATGTTAGAAAACAAACAATCTTCTTCTTACAGACTGCAGATGTTTGGTCCACATCTTCTTCTACAGATGTCTGCAGATGTGGTCCGCAGACTGCAGACATTTTACATCTTAAAAAACAAACTGCACCT
The DNA here is from genome assembly GCA_039602395.1 of Deinandra increscens subsp. villosa. Classification (NCBI taxonomy): domain Eukaryota; kingdom Viridiplantae; phylum Streptophyta; class Magnoliopsida; order Asterales; family Asteraceae; genus Deinandra; species Deinandra increscens. Next base: position 76,759,269 of record JBCNJP010000007.1, read on the forward strand.
AAGACTGCTGATAAAGGAAAAGCGCCTATGGTTTCTAAAGGCAAGCACATTAAACATATGGCTTAGAGGAATTTGCCAGTGAAAAAAGGGCTCATTTCTTGCTGATGCTAGGAAAGCAGGTCTTAGTCCCCCAAGTAAGAAGCAGAAAGTGTCTACTTCGTCTTCACTTCCAGTCCAGCCAACCACAAAGTCTGCTAATGTTCAAAGCTCGAGTAATCCACCGGTTAGAAAGCTTGTGATTCGAAAGCCTTCTTCGACTGCTGCTTCTGCTTCTACTACTGCTGCCTCTACAACTTCAACCATTTCGTCTACTGATCTGAAGCTGGCATTACATCAAACAAGACTCGATGAGTTAGAATCAACTAATCACCGGCAAGCTGGTGAGATCATAGGTTTGAAGAATTTGGTAAAGGAGTTGGTTTCTAGGGATCAGGCGAAAGATCGGGAGATTGCTAAACTGCAACAACTTTCTCTATCTCTCGGTGAGCAGTTATATCTGGCACTCAAATCTTTACCTGCTCAGGGGGAGAGAAGACCAGATCCTGAAGAAAGTTGTAGAGATGATGATGATATGATGAAATATTTGAATGAGGATCCAGATCCTGAAGGTGGAGTTGGTGGTAATGGTTCTAGTGCTGGTGCAGCTGGAACTTCTTCTGCTGCTGCTGGACCATCTACTACTGCCCAGGGGGAGTCTTCGGAGAAAGAAGTGTATGATGTAACTCCAATTTCTAGAGTTGAGCTGAAAGAAGGAGAATTTATTAATCCGTATTCAAAAGAGCAACTGGCGGCTATTTTTGCATTGAATTTGGATGATGTGGATAATGTTCCTTTTGCTGATTCTTATGGAGAATAAAATTTTGATGAGAATATGGATTTTGAAGAAGAACATGTAGAATATGACGGCTGAAGAATATCCAGATGATCCTAAGGTTTATGGAAATTTTTCTGCTGATGATCAGTCTGGAGGATTTAATTTCTTTGGTAATGATGATGAGGAAAAAGTGGATGAGGAGTTGAAGAAGAAAGAGTCAGAAACTGATCAACCAGAATCAAATGAATCTGAAAAGTTATCAGAAGAAGAAGAGAAGAAAATGTTATTTAATGCTTGGTTGAAAGAACAAAGAGCCAAGAAGCTGCCAGTAGTGAAACCAACCAAGATTGTTGATCAAAAGAAATATTTCGACAGAAAAGGTGGTGAAGTTACTGGTAGAATAATCAGTTGGATGTATGACTCGGAGCTAAAGTGTTATGCAATTAAAAAGGAGTTTGGGGTGATGTATTTGAAGCATGCTACAAGATTCAATACTTTACCGGTTTGTGATGTGAGAGATTTGTCAAGAAAGCCATTCATGAATTATGTAAGTAATTTGTTGGCTGAGATCTTCAAAAGCAAATTAAAGGAAGAATGTCAAAGCAAGGTTAGATTTTTAACTCCACAAAGACCGAAGTGTGCTGAACATCCGACTGATATTCATCCAATTAATTACTGGAAAACCGGTTGTGGTCTTAAAGTATAAGAAGCCGATTCAACTGAAGAAAATCCCATTGAAGAAGCTCGAACAAGATTTTATTAAAACTTTAAGATGGTGGAATTATGACGAACATACTGGAGAAGCAGTGGTGGTGGTTAAAGAGCAGAACAAGGTGGTTAGGCTGTATGATCCGATGTGGTTGATTAATTTGTCAAAAGATGATATCGACAAGCTCTATCACAAAAAGATTTTGTATAAAGCTGAGCATGCTGAACAAGCTTTGCAATTTCAACGCGTGATTATAGTATGTTTTGCTTTTGGTATCCATGCTGGGAATAACCGAACACAGCATTGGAAGAAGACGTAGACAGAAGCTTCTAAAGACTAGCACAAGACAAGTGGGAGTTTGTTAGAGCATGTTTGTATGTCTAGTGCTAGGTCTTTGTAATTAAGTGTTTTGTAAAAACTGGTCTCAGCGTACGAGTGGCGGACCAGATGGTACGCACGAACCATCTGGTACGTTGGTTAGTTGGTACGCTGGACAGTTTAGTATAAATTGTTTAGTTCGTTTAGAGAGAAACAGTGTGTGAGAGTTAGTCTGTTAACTGTGTGTTTCTTAAGGTGTAATCTCTCCGTAATCTCTCTGTTAAACGAGCTAGTGAATCAATTGAAGAATCGTTATTTACTCGTTTTGTACCGAATCCGATAGCAATCATGTCTTAGCAAGATCGTATACGTGATTTACACCCTTTAAAGTTATAATCGTTTAGCCTCAAGAAACTTATACCATTGTGGGTAACGGCGAGAACACAAATTGAATCCGGAGATTTGAAAGTGTACGATCCTCAACCAACTAAAATAGATTACAGTACTACCTTAGCAGAAGATTTGTTCCCGATCCCTCAAAGAACCTACAAGAAATAAAAATAAGAATCAGAATTTTATCAATTTAGAGCATAACGAAGGATGGGCACCTTCCAATTATGACAACATGTCTAGGACCAACTCGACTGACTTCATCTAAAACCATATTTGAACCAATGATGGTACCAACGATAATGAACTTGCAATAATCAGTTTGCTACGTGATTATGATTCTTTAAATTTTAAGGTTAAATAATCAGTTTTGGACAGCAAATTTGAACATTTCCAGCCATTCTTGCATTAATAAAACGAAATAATCAAAATTTTATCGATTTAAAGCATAGCAAAAGATGAGTACCTTCCAGTTATGACAACATTTCTCGGACCAGCTCTACTAACTTCATCTAAAACCATGTTTGAACCAATCATGGTTCCAATGATGATACCTCCAACCCAACTATACCAAATCAAATCATTCATTTGACCATCTCCACCTTCACTCAACATGTAAGGAGTTAATTAGCATCCTAAACCAACATTAGAATCTTTAGAAACCAAAACTTTTGGTCATTAGCTAACCTGGAAAATTGAATCTAGTTACCAAAATCACTCTGGAGCTCATCATTGTCACAATACATCTCCCAAAATGAAGAGCAATCTACACATTATCAAATCAAAAGAGTATTCCATAAGAACATTAAATCATATTAAACATCAATTTACAAAATCCCTAAATTATAATTATAACAATTTGGTTTTGAGCAGCAAGTTAATTTATAAATCATTAAGAATAAAGATTCAAACTTTGGCCATAAATGATACAACCCTTACTGTTGTATGGTTCTGAGCTAATTATCAGTTGTAATAGCCGATTATTAAAGTGATTCTACATCTTGGAGAGCTTGAACCTGCATAACAACAATTAATTATTAGAACTTCATCCAAAACATAAACCAAAAAAAAAACGGGGAAAAAAAAACCAAAATCGAGCACCATAACTGCCTCGATTTGACAAATCTGAGCGAGTCACCTTCCCGACCGCCTACGACGACGTGGAGGCAAAAGACATCAGCGGAAAAGCAATCGAAATTAGCGTTTTAGAAACCCTACACATCGTTGGAGACATTGTTCGATTTGGGTTTCAATAGAAACCCTAGAACATAGTTTTAGAGAGAGAGAACGTGCCGAAGATGTTGAGAAGATGGTAGAAAGAGAGAGGATTCAACCATCAAACTCTTATGGGATTCCAATCAACTTTGCATGAACTTTCAAATTTAAAATTGCTAATCACTTCATCACAACCTCATATAAAACCATCAACAACATCAACACACCATCAAGTAAATAGGATCCCAACTAACTTTAAAGCAACAAATAATCACAACATAGGCTCAAAAAGATTTCATCATAGCCTGATATAAACCCTCAAGAACATCTAAACACCATCAAGTAAATAAGCTTCCGATTAACTTTGAACCAAGAATTAATCACAACATAGGCTCAGAAAGATTTCATCACAGCCGGATATAAACCATCAGGAACATCTAAACACCATCAAGTAAATTAGATTTCAATCAACTTTGAACCAACAAATAATCAACAAGGCTGAAGGTTTCACAGTATTTCGTTCGCAGCTACATAGGCTTAGAAAAGTTTCTTCATCGCCTCATAGAAACCATTAAGAACATCCTACATGAAAAACATCCTCAGATCCGAAGATCATCAGAGACAATTCTGAACATTAACTTTAGAACAATAATAGGGTGCAGCTAAAAACCACCATAACAGTCCCCAAAAAATTACTAATTATGAAGCCCAGACCCAAAAAAACTATGGTTTCATTTTTCATGAAAGGCACAAACCCAAGAGAATACACCAAGGCACTCACCTTAACAACCACCGTCGCATCTCAAAGTCATCGGAGCAACGAAAGCAAATAACAAAAAACGCACCTGAATTCCGATCTGAGATTCGGGTTACCAAGGCGTCGCATCCACAACCACCACCGCTGCTCAACATTACCGGAGCAACAACAGGAAACAAAAACCCTAGATGCACACCGCCACTACTCAAGGTTACAGGAGCAACGACAACGAAAAACAAAAACCCAAGATGCATGATCGACAATAGAGCACACCGAGTACACAACAGTAACCCAACATAAAAAATAAACGAAACATAAGCACAATCTCTGCGATAAACTAACTCATCAGTAAAATGGCCATCATAGATCCGGGTTAGTCGCCGCCGCCGCTTCAACGCCGCAGGCGGAGTAACGGCGGTAAGAATACCACATAGTACTCAAAGCCCATATGATAGACCGGCGAGCACATCGTTAATTAAGCCAAAACAACAACTTAAGATCGCCGATAGAATACAAAGAGAGATGACGGCAAGATTGCGGATAGAACACACACACAGAGAGAGAGAGAGGGGTTGTGGCGCATGAAATGTGCCCTAATTTTTTAACACATAATATATATGATCCATAGAATATGGATACTCACCCATGTCCCACGTGAATTTCCAGACAAAGAAGATGTCATTTTAGCATGCAGTATGGAGTTGTAAGGTGGGTTTTGTAAGTGGTACCATGTGTGCAATATAGGCTTGTACAACATGTTTTAAAAATTGTACCATAAGTTGTATTATGTTAATATAGGATAATTCCTATATTTTATTTTAAAAAATAACATTTTTATAAAGAAAAAAAGTTAATAAAAATCTATTATGCAACAAGTCATACGTTCAAAACATGCAGAGTTTAAGTTTACACGCAACATAAATTTAAGTATATCTAGAGTTCTATACATCTTTATGACTAAAAGGATGAGACTTAAAGGCATAACGTCTCTAAAAGACTGTCAAGAGCAACTTGAAATCCATCTAAGCCAAAATAAAGATTTCTAATCCACTGCTCCAACACAACAATTCAACTGACCTGAGAATGAAATGCTTAAAGTGGTCAACATAAAGTTAGTGAGATCGCGATTGTCACACCCCGGTCAACGGGTTTGGGTGTGAACGAGATGGAATCATAGTCGTGGATACATAGAATGACTTCTAATAATTTCAAATATAAAAACATCACATCATTTCATTGCATCAAAAAAGAGTAGTGGAACGATAATGTCTTACATTTGAAAATCATAAAGTCTTAAATTAGTATTAAAGCATAAAATGGTTTATTGGGATAGTCGGGACTATGACTCCAGAAGCAGGTCCGATAGCATGATGAAGCCTCATTTGCATGTCCTCCAAAGTTTGCATCAATTACCTAAGAAATCATGAGTTTAAAAGGGTCAACTTAAAGTTGGTGAGGTTCACAGGTTTATGAATCTACGTTTAAAGTTGGTAAAACAGTTTCAGTATACTAAAATATTACATTGGTTTACCATTGTGGTTGTAAGAACTTACCTGAACATTGATTTCAAATACTAACGGTTTACCCACCCATAGTATCTCGCCCGAGAGATACTGAACAGAGCAGAATAACTGACATGTACCCCAAGACAGTCCGGAATCAGAACTGGAGCTACCAGTTAGGGCAGAGTTGTCAACCCAAATAGATCTATTCACTAGCTATCGTTTCGTACAGAACTAATTGAAATCAATTAATGGTGAGATACAGTTGTACAAACGTTTATAACGATAATGTACCATAATAGGGCAATCAGTAAGAGAACAAGCAGTCATACGGCTAACAGATAAGCCATAATATTAAGTAAAAAACATTTATCAGATTTCATGATTTCTCCCCCAAAGTATAAAACAGTTAAAAGAAAAAGGGGCCGTATGTGACACCCGAGAATTTCAAGGTTAACTTCCGTTAGACAAACCCGTTAGTTACGTTATAAGTAGCTAATGCATAACTAGGCCGAATACGTCCACGACCCTTGGTTGATCACCGAACCCGTCCATAAGTGTTATGTGTTTATCATTGATTATCTTTATGTGCAATGTGATTTAAATACATGACTTACTATTGTGAATAGCATGATTAATTGTAAATACTTGATTATGTGAAAACTTGCCCTCTTTGGTCTCCAGCGAAACTACTGGGCGAAGCTATAATGTCGCCCGGTAGTTAGCCAAGACAATCCGATAACACGAGACCAGAGCCAGTTTCGCCAGCCAGCGAAACTGCCAGCGAAATTAGCCCCTGATATAAATAAACTTAATGAACCCTAGTAGCCTCATTTGCTCAAACCACACAACAACACACACACACTCTCCTGATCAGCTGAGAAGATCACCTAAGGACCAAGATCTCAGCCTCTAGACCATCATCTCATCTCATCTATCGATTCTATAATCAACCGTGAGTCCCAAAAACTATGCTTTATGTGTTTTCTATGAGTTTTCTTCTTAAAGCATGCTCAAACCTTCATGATATTGCTTGATCTTCTGTATACATGCTTTAGAATGCTAGATCTGTAATAAAGTTGGTAACTTTACGTGTGAAATCCATCCATGTTAGAGATTTGTGCAAAATAGGTCATTTTAGGGTTTTGAACCTATTTTAGAGATTTGATGATCAAAATGCATGTTAAACTTGTTAAAGTTGCTTGATTTATGTTAGTAAATGCCTAGGGATGCTAGATAATGAATTGCATGTATGATCAGAAGCTGTTAGGTTGATTTTTAGGCAAATCCGTATGTTTTTCGCGACCAGCGAAACTACTGTTCTCTGGGCGAAACTAAGTAGCGAAATTGTGTGTCCTTCCAGCGACACTGGCCAGCGAAACTATAGTGTCGCCGGGAACCTGACCAGACCAGCTCGAGCGAAACTATCGAGCGAAATACCTGAACGAAAGTTCAAACCAGTTTCCCTGCGAAACTAGGCTAGCGAAACTGCGTCAGCAGTTTCGGGCGAAACTAGCCTAGCGAAACTGTGTTACCGGGCATTGCCTAGCGAAAGTGCTGCCCGTGCACCCAGCGAAACTGCCTAGCGAAACTATGCTAGCGAAACTAAGGCCTGACCTAAAAACCAAACTTGTGAAATTGTTTAAGTGTTATGCCACGACTTGCATGATTTTGCCATGATGAAATATGTTTGATATCTGATTCAAATGAACCCTTGTTTATGATCAACCATTGGTGTCGTGTGTCGGTATGTCGAGTCATAGTTGCAACGTGCTATGTTATGGGCCATAGTGACGTTAAGTAAAGATTAGACACGAAACTAATACTTAAGACCTAAACGTGTTCTAGGTCTTCGTTAAACAACAATATTGGATTTACTTGAAGTGTAGCTGTGCAACCAAAGGTGAGTGTCACTAACCCGCTTACCGTGAGTCCGATGGGCCACACAGAATAACTTAACGAAAAACAATGCTGATTAAACTCGAGAGTGCTAGGCACCTCACTGATAAATATGAGAATACGGGATGCTTGGCACCCACTTGATGAACTGAAGTGTTTTATGGGAACACTTGTGAATTCTGAATAAACGATTTCTGAAACGAAAACTGTTTTAATATGGCTAGTGTAGGTTAAAGTCTAAACCATATGATATCACATGTTTTCTAAGGATGCCTTATAACTTAAAAGTCCTCAACTAAAATTGTGCCATTAATTGTAAAGCGAGGGGATGTTGGGTAGATCTACTGGAGTTTGACAAACTCCGCCCCGTGGCACGGGGAGTGCACGGAGGTACAATATCAGCCTATTTGACCGTGGTCCCGAGAGGACACGGGGGAGGCAGAAAACGCGATGACTTGGTCCGCACCGTACGGGATGGCTCGGCCCCCACAAATAAGTCAGCTTTGGTACAAACTTCCTTAGAGCATGGAACAACGGATTAGCTACCCGCGATATCGGTTGAGTCCTTTAACTTTACGGAACTAGTACATACCCGATGACGTGGTCACGGACAAAACATTTATAAACTGAGAATTAATTACGAGCATTGCTTTTCACAAATAAATACTTTGTAAGTACAAATTGACATGAATTATGATTATGAGACCGGGCCAATGCATGACAAGCCCACTGTGAACTCACCAACCGTTAGGTTGACACTTGCGTGGTTTAAACTTTTGCAGATCGCTAAGGAGTATCCGGAGCGGGTTGGCATGGCACGTGAAGACCTTAAATTTTAATTGAATTATTCGGGAATTTAAAACAAAGTTTATGTAAAGCACGTGGTTAGTGCTAAGACAAATATTATTTCCGCTGCGTATGTAATAGAAGATTTTGATTTTATAATTTGTGTTTGAACTAACCCTGATTCGTTTAGTATTTGTAACTATGGTTGTGGATCCTGGTCTAGTCGCGCCCCTTAACGGTATAAACTCCGTTAGTGGTATTTTGGGGGTGTGACAGATTGGTATCAGAGCCATAGGTTGCAGAGAACTGGAATCATTTTTGAAAACGATTTGGAAACTGCAACTTGAAAACCTTGGTTACAAAACAAACAAACAAATTCCCAAAGACAAAATTTTTACGTGCCAACCTGGGATACTCGCTCTGCTGTGTAAGTAAAAGCTTAGTACGTACAGATATATGTATATATATATATATATAAGTATATATATAGACCGTGTCTAAGTAGTCTAACGGAAAGACCTTAGGAAATTTTCACACACGAATACGAAATGCGACCGCAAGTACGCACACTACTCTGGGGAAAGCGACAACGAAACGATGCTACACGATACGTCCTGATTTCTACTGCGACGACTACGCCGACGGTGACTTTATGGGAAGCCGACCTTCGACGATAGCATTTACGACGTTCTTCGACGACGCCTCGATTTTGCACAAAATTTTCTAGACTAATAGTGGGATAACGGGAACTGGCTAACATACATATTATGGGATATGTATGAGAATATAACTGTGACTGAACACTGGCTACTTTAACTGTTCAGCAAGATGTCTGGAAGAGGAAACGGAAGAGGCGGTATTAACATGACGCCTGCACAGCTGCAAGCGATGATTGCTGAACATGTGCAAGCCGCGGTGGCAGCCGTCCAAGCTGCATATGCCGCACAGGGTAACTATTATGCCGGTTAAGGCACAAAGCAATTATATCATGACCTGTTTAAATTTAAAATCCGAACTATTTATGCATCAGGAAACCAGCACCACTGCACGTTCAAGTCCTTCATGGACTGTAAGCCGATGATGTTTTCCGGCGAAGAAGGAGCTGTAGGACTCCTCCGATGGATTGAGAAGTCCGAGAAGGTCTTCTCCATGTGTAATTGTCCAGCTGAAAGCAAAGTGAAGTTCGCTACTGGTACTTTTGAAGGAGCTGCCCTCTCTTGGTGGAACGCTGAGATTCAGATGGTTGGGCTAGAAGCGGCTGACAACATGCAGTGGGCAGCATTCAAGGATCTGATTATGGAGGAATACTGTCCTCGCGACCAAGTGAAGAAGCTTGAGGGTGAATTCCTGAATTTGAAGATGTCTGGGTCTGAGGTTGAGCAATACACTGCACGATATCACGAGTATGAGGTCTTGTGCCCCTCAATGGTCGACGCTGAGTTCAAACGTATCGAGCGTTATCTGGAAGGCCTCGCGCCTCAAATCAAGGGACTGGTGACTGCCAGCAACCCCGCAAACGTGCAGCAAGCCATTCGTTTGGCTCACAAACTTACCGATCAAGAGGTCGAGAAGGGTACTCTACCTGCAAAAGCCACAGAAAAGACTGCCTTGAGCGGCAAGAGAAAGGCTGAAGACGAAGCTCCGGAGAACTCGATGAATGTTCAAAGTGTGGGTAACAGCACTGGGAGGTCTTTCAACTCCCAGGGTCAAAGCAAGAGATCGGGGAACAACAGTAGCAACTACCGCCAGGGTGGCAATGGTCAAAGCAACTACAGGGGTAACCTGCCCTTGTGCAACAGATGTGGGAAGCATCATGCTGGTGCTTGTAGGAAGAATGTGAACTGTGAAAGGTGTGGCAAGGGAGGCCACGAAGCAAAAGACTGTTGGGCGACCTTGCCCGAACAACAAAATCGCCCCAGAAGAAACAACAACTATGGGAACAATCGGGGTAATGGGAACAACAACGGCCAGAACCAGAACAACAACAATGGGGGAGCCCGTGGCTGCTTTGAGTGTGGTGCTCAAGGTCACATCAAGAGAGACTGCCCTCAGTTAAGAAGACAAGGTAATGGCAACCAGGGGAATAACGGTGGGAATGGTAACGGTGGAGGTAATGGTAATGGGAATGGCAATGGAAATGGTGGAAACGCAAATGGTGGGAATGGTAGGGGTCGAGCCTTCGTCATGGGCCAGGGTGAAGCTCGCAATGATGCCAACGTGATCAACGGTAAATTTATTTTGAACGGTTTCTTTGCTACTGTTTTATTTGATTCTGGTGCTGAGAAAAGCTTTATTTCCACTAAATTTGCTAGAATAATTAATGCTAAACCGATTGCCCTAGACGCTAAATATGTGGTAGAACTAGCAAATGGTAAACTTCATGATACTACCCAGATAGTTAAGGACTGTAAGCTAGAACTAGCGGGCCATACCCTAGGAATCGACCTTATGCCTTTCCCAATTGGTAGTTTCGACGTTATAGTAGGGATGGATTGGTTATCCGAGAATCGGGCTGAAATTTTATGTAAGGAAAAAGTGGTTCGTATTCCACTCGAAGACGGCAAAGAATTAACGGTTCAAGGTGAAAGAGGTGGAGTAGTAACTGGTATTATCTCGTTTCTCAAAGCTCAGAAATGCCTCCGTAAGGGTCACTTCGCGATTCTTGCAAACGTCACTGACACGACACATCCCGAGCGCAAAATTGATGATTACCCGATAGTTCGCGACTTCCAAGACGTATTTCCTGAGGATCTGCCTGGTTTGCCTCCATTTCGACAAGTTGAGTTTGGGATTGATTTAGCTCCAGGTGCCGCTCCGATCGCACGCGCACCTTACCGATTGGCTGTAAGTGAACTCAACGAACTCTCCTCACAACTGCAAGAGCTACTCGACAAGGGGTTTATTCGTCCAAGTTCGTCTCCATGGGGAGCTCCGGTACTGTTTGTTAAGAAGAAGGATGGAACGTTCCGCATGTGCATTGACTACCGAGAACTTAACAAAGTTACGATCAAGAATCGGTATCCACTTCCTCGAATCGACGATCTCTTCGATCAACTGCAAGGTTCAAGCTACTTTTCAAAGATTGATCTACGGTCTGGATATCACCAACTTCGTGTGCGTGAAGAGGATGTTCCTAAGACTGCTTTCAGAACTCGGTATGGTCACTACGAGTTCCTGGTTATGCCGTTTGGGCTAACCAATGCACCGGCTGTGTTTATGGATCTGATGAATCGAGTGTGCAAGCCGTACCTCGACAAGTTTGTAATAGTCTTCATCGACGATATTTTGATCTACTCAAAGTCAAAGGAAGAACATGAGGAGCATCTGCGACTTATACTGGACTTGCTCCGCAAGGAACAGCTTTATGCTAAGTTTTCGAAGTGCGACTTCTGGATCCGCGAAGTCCAGTTTCTTGGGCACATTGTAAATGAGGAAGGAATCCATGTAGATCCAGCCAAAGTGGAAGCAATTAAGAACTGGTCTACCCCAAGAGCGCCAACAGAGATCCGACAATTTTTAGGGCTTGCCGGATATTATCGAAGGTTTATTAAGGGTTTCTCTCAATTGGCTCAACCCCTAACGGCCTTAACGCACAAAGGAGTGCAATACAGATGGGGTGAAAAGGAAGAGCGCGCATTCCAAATGCTTAAAGATATGTTATGTTCGGCTCCAATTCTTGCGTTACCCGATGGAATAGACGACTTTGTGGTTTACTGCGATGCATCGATTCAAGGACTCGGTTGCGTGTTGATGCAACGAGATAAAGTAATTGCCTATGGGTCCAGGCAACTAAAGGATACTGAAAAGAATTATACAACGCATGATTTGGAAATGGGAGCCGTTGTTCATGCACTTAAGATTTGGAGACATTACCTATATGGAACAAAGTGCACGATATTCACCGATCATAAAAGTCTACAGCACATCTTTGATCAGAAAGACCTCAACATGCGACAACGACGGTGGGTCGAGTTACTGAACGATTATGATTTGGCTATTAAGTATCATCCTGGAAAAGCCAACGTTGTGGCCGATGCCCTGAGCAGAAAAGAATACGAAAAGCCTCGTCGGGTACGAGCGCTTCAACTTACAATACATTCAGGATTACCGGATCGAATCCGTGACTGCCAACGAGAAGCTTTGAAAGCAGAGAACTTCGCAGCTGAAGCACTACGTGGTGTAGATGGCCATTCTGAAGTTAAGTCCGATGGACTCACGTATTACAATGACAGAATCTGGGTTCCAATGTTTGGAAATCTCCGTGAGCTCGTGATGGACGAGGCTCACAAATCAAGATACTCGGTGCACCCTGGATCGGATAAAATGTATCAGGACTTGAAGAATCTTTATTGGTGGCCGAATATGAAAGCCGACATTGCTCGATATGTGGCTAAGTGTCTAACATGTTCAAGGGTCAAGATTGAATACCAAAAGCCTTCTGGTTTACTACAACAACCAAAGATCCCAGAATGGAAATGGGAGGACATCTCCATGGATTTTGTAACGGGATTACCTCATCGATCAAATCAACCGGATGCGATTTGGGTTATCATCGATCGGTTAACCAAATCTGCACATTTCATTCCAATGAAGGAAAGCGATAATATGGATAAGTTGACAAAGCTGTACATTGACCGAATTGTGAAGCTTCACGGTGTGCCAAAGACTATAATTTCTGATCGAGATCCTCGATTCACTTCCCGGTTATGGCAATCAATGCAGGAAGCATTGGGAACCCGACTAGACATGAGTACAGCTTATCACCCGCAGACCGATGGTCAGACGGAACGAACGATTCAAACATTAGAAGATATGCTCCGAGCTTGCGTCCTTGACTTTGGAAAAGATTGGGAAACTCACCTTCCACTGGTGGAGTTCTCTTACAACAATAGTTATCATTCAAGTATAGGTGCTGCACCTTTTGAAGCACTGTATGGCAGGAAATGTAGATCGCCCGTGTGTTGGGCTGAAACAGGTGAGAAAGGGCTCACTGGACCGGACGTTATCCACGATATGACCGAACGGATTATTCAAATCAGACAACGGCTAGCTGCAGCGCGTGATCGACAAAAGAGTTATGCCGACAAACGCCGAAAACCTCTGAAGTTTGAGGTGGGTGACAAAGTATTGTTGAAGGTATCTCCCTGGAAGGGAGTGATACGCTTCGGAAAGCGTGGAAAGTTAAATCCTCGCTACATCGGTCCGTTTGAAATTATTGGGGAAGTAGGCCCGGTGGCCTATCGATTGCAACTCCCTGCTGAACTCGATGGAGTTCACAACGTGTTTCACGTTTCCAATCTAAAGAAATGTCTGGCTGAAGACATCGAAATAATTCCCTTGGAGGAATTGGAAATTGACGAACATCTGAGATTTATTGAGCAACCAGTAGAAATCATGGGACGCGAAGAGAAAGCCCTCAAACGTAGCAAGATTCCGATCGTCAAGGTGCGATGGAACTCAAGACGTGGACCTGAATATACTTGGGAACGTGAGGATCAGATGAAGAAAAAGTATCCTCACCTGTTCGAGCAAACGTCCACGGAAACTCATGGTATGATTTAATTTTGGGGACCAAAATTCCTTAACGGGAGGAGGATGTGACAACCCTAAAACTTTTTGCTTTCTTTCCCCAGCGACGATAGCAACAACGACAGCTGATGCTGCGAACGCAACGACGCAAGAATAATTTTCGGGACGAAAATTCCAATTTCAGGGGAATGATGTGACACCCGAGAATTTCAAGGTTAACTTCCGTTAGACAAACCCGTTAGTTACGTTATAAGTAGCTAATGCATAACTAGGCCGAATACGTCCACGACCCTTGGTTGATCACCGAACCCGTCCATAAGTGTTATGTGTTTATCATTGATTATCTTTATGTGCAATGTGATTTAAATACATGACTTACTATTGTGAATAGCATGATTAATTGTAAATACTTGATTATGTGAAAACTTGCCCTCTTTGGTCGTCCAGCGAAACTACTGGGCGAAGCTATAATGTCGCCCGGTAGTTAGCCAAGACAATCCGATAACACGAGACCAGAGCCAGTTTCGCCAGCCAGCGAAACTGCCAGCGAAATTAGCCCCTGATATAAATAAACTTAATGAACCCTAGTAGCCTCATTTGCTCAAACCACACAACAACACACACACACTCTCCTGATCAGCTGAGAAGATCACCTAAGGACCAAGATCTCAGCCTCTAGACCATCATCTCATCTCATCTATCGATTCTATAATCAACCGTGAGTCCCAAAAACTATGCTTTATGTGTTTTCTATGAGTTTTCTTCTTAAAGCATGCTCAAACCTTCATGATATTGCTTGATCTTCTGTATACATGCTTTAGAATGCTAGATCTGTAATAAAGTTGGTAACTTTACGTGTGAAATCCATCCATGTTAGAGATTTGTGCAAAATAGGTCATTTTAGGGTTTTGAACCTATTTTAGAGATTTGATGATCAAAATGCATGTTAAACTTGTTAAAGTTGCTTGATTTATGTTAGTAAATGCCTAGGGATGCTAGATAATGAATTGCATGTATGATCAGAAGCTGTTAGGTTGATTTTTAGGCAAATCCGTATGTTTTTCGCGACCAGCGAAACTACTGTTCTCTGGGCGAAACTAAGTAGCGAAATTGTGTGTCCTTCCAGCGACACTGGCCAGCGAAACTATAGTGTCGCCGGGAACCTGACCAGACCAGCTCGAGCGAAACTATCGAGCGAAATACCTGAACGAAAGTTCAAACCAGTTTCCCTGCGAAACTAGGCTAGCGAAACTGCGTCAGCAGTTTCGGGCGAAACTAGCCTAGCGAAACTGTGTTACCGGGCATTGCCTAGCGAAAGTGCTGCCCGTGCACCCAGCGAAACTGCCTAGCGAAACTATGCTAGCGAAACTAAGGCCTGACCTAAAAACCAAACTTGTGAAATTGTTTAAGTGTTATGCCACGACTTGCATGATTTTGCCATGATGAAATATGTTTGATATCTGATTCAAATGAACCCTTGTTTATGATCAACCATTGGTGTCGTGTGTCGGTATGTCGAGTCATAGTTGCAACGTGCTATGTTATGGGCCATAGTGACGTTAAGTAAAGATTAGACACGAAACTAATACTTAAGACCTAAACGTGTTCTAGGTCTTCGTTAAACAACAATATTGGATTTACTTGAAGTGTAGCTGTGCAACCAAAGGTGAGTGTCACTAACCCGCTTACCGTGAGTCCGATGGGCCACACAGAATAACTTAACGAAAAACAATGCTGATTAAACTCGAGAGTGCTAGGCACCTCACTGATAAATATGAGAATACGGGATGCTTGGCACCCACTTGATGAACTGAAGTGTTTTATGGGAACACTTGTGAATTCTGAATAAACGATTTCTGAAACGAAAACTGTTTTAATATGGCTAGTGTAGGTTAAAGTCTAAACCATATGATATCACATGTTTTCTAAGGATGCCTTATAACTTAAAAGTCCTCAACTAAAATTGTGCCATTAATTGTAAAGCGAGGGGATGTTGGGTAGATCTACTGGAGTTTGACAAACTCCGCCCCGTGGCACGGGGAGTGCACGGAGGTACAATATCAGCCTATTTGACCGTGGTCCCGAGAGGACACGGGGGAGGCAGAAAACGCGATGACTTGGTCCGCACCGTACGGGATGGCTCGGCCCCCACAAATAAGTCAGCTTTGGTACAAACTTCCTTAGAGCATGGAACAACGGATTAGCTACCCGCGATATCGGTTGAGTCCTTTAACTTTACGGAACTAGTACATACCCGATGACGTGGTCACGGACAAAACATTTATAAACTGAGAATTAATTACGAGCATTGCTTTTCACAAATAAATACTTTGTAAGTACAAATTGACATGAATTATGATTATGAGACCGGGCCAATGCATGACAAGCCCACTGTGAACTCACCAACCGTTAGGTTGACACTTGCGTGGTTTAAACTTTTGCAGATCGCTAAGGAGTATCCGGAGCGGGTTGGCATGGCACGTGAAGACCTTAAATTTTAATTGAATTATTCGGGAATTTAAAACAAAGTTTATGTAAAGCACGTGGTTAGTGCTAAGACAAATATTAGTTCCGCTGCGTATGTAATAGAAGATTTTGATTTTATAATTTGTGTTTGAACTAACCCTGATTCGTTTAGTATTTGTAACTATGGTTGTGGATCCTGGTCTAGTCGCGCCCCTTAACGGTATAAACTCCGTTAGTGGTATTTTGGGGGTGTGACACCGTAAAACTCACTGGATCAACAGGTAGGCGGTAAATAAAGAGTGCATGAATGGTAGCAAGTAATGTCCTAAATAAATAAATAGGCATTTGCATAAGGTCTACAATCAATTGAGTAACATAAGTCACCCAAGTGATACCGGTCAAGTCTTGACGTTTTTAATCCCGTTTGTATTCGTTTGAAAACCCGTTAGTTGGTATTTATTAAATAGGTACTTTTGTGATGATTAATATTTATGCTCAACGAGTTGGTGACCTGCCCGCGCGTTGCGGCGGGCCACCATTTAAGTAAAAGTAAACACGTGTCTAAAATTGTCATAACGCAAACGTATCCAATAGTATCTCAAAAATACAACCACGAAACCAAAAAGTGATAGCCTAGAAAGTTACAAAAAAGAGTTAAAATAGTATCATATTTTGCCTTATGCTAGCCTACATTTACCAAACCATTACAAAAGTGTGTCTTCTGTGTGCCGCTGTTAGTTTGGTGCTGCATTTAGTGCTTCTTCTCCTTTGTTCTCTTTGGAGACCCTGCCTATCTTCTGCAATATGAGAACACAGAATTACAAATTCACATATATACTGAGTATATATTAGAGACTATGTCATTTAAACCACATTTCATAATACTAAACCCCTTAATTTTTAAAAGCTAACATAAAATGGACAAATTTACCGCTAAGAAAACAAAATGGGTCAGACTTTCAAGTTTAAGCCATAAAGATGTTTATCAAATCCAGGCATTTCAAAATACTTTGACCATATAAATTGGCTAAAGTTCAATATCTAGCACAGCTAAAAACAAAACATACCAAATAACATGAGTCAATTGAACAACTCATAAATAACAAACCAAATAACACAAACTTTAACTCTAACAGACAACAATTATAAATTTCTTTGAGATTAAAACAACATTCATGTATACAAATATGAACATATCCCACTCCATCACATTGATACCAAGAAAAACTTAATCACAAATCTACATATGAGTTCAATTTCACTAAAAAGAAAGTAAATAACGTAAACGCATTATGAAGTATTACCTGAACTCCAGACTTCATCTACCTTGCCTCTCTCTCTCTCTCTCTTTGTTACTGTCTTTTCTTCATCTTACTTTTTCTGCATCCTTCTCAAGATTTAGGGTTTTCTGGATGTTGCATTCATTGTTTGTTGTTTTTGCCTCGTCCATAAGATAAGTGGATCCTAACAGTGAACACAAAGAATAATGAATATACACCTTAATACAAAAAAACACCAACAAAATAAACCACAAAACAACCAAACATTACAAAAAAAAATACATGCATACACTAAACTTCAAAGTAATCGACAATTAAAAATACATAACTGATGAATGATAATATGGAAAATGCAGCACAAAAAACTACCTAACTCCTAAAAAAACTTCAAAATTTCAGCTGACATCAAAGAATACAACGAAATCAAAGCAAAATTATGAAACAAATACATAAAGGATATGAATTCCGCTCTTCATAATCACAAAACAATAACCTCACTTGTATCCGATTCCTAAATTTATAGTCAACAAAAAAATCTAAAAGAAGAAAAAAACAAAAACCCAAACTCAAATCGTTTTAGAATCAACATATCAACAAATAAAAATGAATTTTCAGATAAAAAACCCATTTCTCTCAAGAAAGTATGCTCAGATCATATCTCAATCTTCATAGCTGAAAAGGCTTAGATCGAAGAAAAACCTCTGATGGGGCAATCAGCTGCGATAAGGAGAACCTCAAGTCGGGTTTTAAAGAACTCGAGCATCAAATCGTCTGAACAAATGGATGTTCACCTTCAGTTGCAAACAAATGGAATTTTTCTTACAACTTCAAATTTTAAGGTTTTCTGGATCCACCAAACCCTGGGAACAACCATCAAAATCCTCTATCACGACCAATAACACTCACCATCGTGACAAATCTATTACATAACCGCAGTAATCCATCGGCGACAACTGGCAACTAACAGAAAAAGAACGCAAGAAAATGTCACACAACCGCCGCTCACCATCGGCGACCACCGGCGGCGAACAAACAAAGCCGTTAACAGGGCACCAAAGGCGAAGGCTGCGGTCACCAAACAGTCACCAGAATCGACGACAGGTTTTAGGGTTTTTGAATGAGAGAGATGATGAGGACCACAATTGAATAAGAAAGAGAAAGATAATCACATATGAAAGAAAGTGAAGGGGGCACGTAAAGGGTTTTCGGATGGGAGAGAGATGGAGCAATCTTCTGTGTTGTAAGTGAGAGAGATAGAGAAGATGAGTCTTTTCTTTAATCAAGATGAGCACACCAAATAAACAAATACCAGATACTGCCCATTGTAAAAGGAAGGGCCAAAGTTGACCAAAGGTAAAAGAAACAATACACAAATGATAACAAAAAGAAAAATTGGTGGCCAAAGTATAAGATAGTAAAACCTTCTTATTCACCAACCAAATTCCATTGTAAAATTAATAAATAAATATAAATAAGGAATGATCATTTAACAAATTAAATCAAGTATTGAACATCGAGATAAAAATAATAATTTTTATTATTATTTTCATAAGTTTGTATAATTATTTTCAATTAAATAATTATGTGTTTGATTTGTTAATCATGCAAGTTATAATTATTTTTAAATAATTATGATTAACATTTCTTGGTGAACTTTAATTAAATCATAGTTTAAAACTTTTGTAAATAATTATTAAACAAGGAATAATTATTTAAAGTTCATTTTCTTTTAAAACGTGAGTCATTTGAAAGATACGTTTTAAGTCATGACATTTAATATTTCGAAATTGTTTAATATTTCATTTGTATGAAATATTTATTTCTTTTTAAAACGTCATGAGAAATATATGATTTTAAACTTCACTTGGACTTATAGATTTTTGTTTTATAGAACGAGTCATGTCTTTAAATAGATTTACTTGTTCCGACGTTATTGCGTATATCTCCGCGTTGGTCCCGGTTTTATTACTACGCAACGTCATTAGGTCTAGATTGTTTTGAGTTTATCAAATTGATCGTAAACTTTATTAAGTCTTCCAACATTTAAGACTTGTCTTTATATTTATAAAGATCATTTACTTTTATAAAAACCCACATTTACTCCCAAAAGACAAATGTTAGATCTTCTTGCCTTTTATATTATTTTTAAGGAATCTTCAAAATTTATAATAAGTCCAAGTGTTTTAATCATTTGACATAAATGATCTTTTTACCATTTTTGGATGAAGTTTTATAAAAATATCCATGACAAAAACTTGTCATCTTTTATTTATTTTAACCAACCCAAGCCACTAATAATCATGTGACATGATTATATATACATTTCCATCTATTAACATTTTTGTTATGCTTATAATTCTACTAATCATGTTTACATGTCCATATCTACTAACACTTAGTGTTAGGACCAATTTAATAACAATCTACTAACACATAGTGTTAGGACAATATTAAATAAATGACAATCTACTAACACATTGTGTTAGGACAAGTAAATAAATAACAATCACTAACACTTTTGTGTTAGGACAAATTAAATAAATATGACATTCATTTGTGTTCTTCCATTTTATTAGTTAAATCTTGTTAATAATTTAAATCAACTAACACCTTTCAAGTGTTAGGACCATTTTATATAAGTTAACATGATGATCCAAGAACACTTAACTCATATAGTGAGTTTTATGGATAAATCCATGTAGGGTTTTGTTATTGGGTTCAAGATGTACAAGAATGCATAGAAATAACATGATGATCTTTAGGTGCACTTGGATACTTTCATAGGATTTCTCCAAATGTTTCACCCATTCCATTGGTTACTTTAAGTCCTTTTAGAACACCAAAGAGAATTTTAAGATCAAAGAAGAAGGAGATAGAGAAGAGAGATTGATTCAAAGTGTAAGTGTTTAAAGTTTGTTGTCAAGACTTGGGTTTCACATTTGGGTGTTAAAATGTAGGAGAAATGGTTTTAGAAACTCATAATGGAGTGAGGCTTGAGAACCGAGAAGAGGAGAGGTGGATGGCGGTGGTTCCGGCGGTTGGAGGTGGCGGGGCTGCGGCGATAGAGGGTGGCCGGTGGTGGCAGTTCGCCGGCGGTAGTGGTGGTTGCTGGGTGGTGGGGTGTCGGCCGAGAGTTAAGGGAGAGGGAGAAGTGGGTGTTTGTTTGAGTTGGGTTGTGGTGTGAGGAAACAAGTGAAGGGGGTTTCTCATTTATACACTAATTAGAGGTTAATACCCCTTGGTTAGTGACTAACTCCATGGGAACTTGCAATTTCCTAGACTAAGTGTGTTGTCCACACACCATTCACCCAACAAATCTTGTTTAGGAGATTTAGTTCTATAAACTTTTGTTTAAGTTTGTTAAACAATTGAAAGCTTTTATAAAATATGTAGTGGCTAGTGGTGATTTAAAATCACAACTTTTTAAAATATAAACCAAGTATATTTAAACTAGTAAGGTGGTGGTTTTTAATAAATTGTTGGGCTAAAATTTTATAAAAGTTATGGTGGGCTTACTTATAAAATCATGGGCCAAAACTATTTAAAATAAAAGGTTTGGAGATTGGGACGAAGCCCAATTAAATTTTGAATGGGACTAGGCCGGTTTTGCCGGATGCGGTTGGGCCGGTATGGCGCTGGGCCGAGGGGAAGATGGATCGGGTTGGGCCGGTTCTTCGAGTGGGCCGAAGGAGTGGAGTGGGCCGGGTTCGGCCCAGGCCGATCGGGCCATGGGTCGGGCCTCCGGGTTGGCTCAAAAGTTCGGTTGGTCGAGTCGGGTTACCGGGTTGGGTTTCGGTTTCGTTTGACTCGTTTTCGGCTTATTGGGCCTAATTGGGCCCGTACGGGTTATCGGTTTTCTCGTTTGGCTAAGTCTTGACAATGGAATACTTTTATCACATTTTAAGTTCATAAAAATGTTTTAAGGTGAAACAGATTATTTCAGTTTTTGGATAGAATATAAAAAGTCCATTTTTATATTTTCATTTTTATTATTGAAGTTCCATATTCAAAATATGAAAACTTTCATATTTCACGGGTATATGTTTTCAGTACAAACGCGGGATTAAAATCAGTTGTCAGTTATCCGTTTGTCTCAGGAAATTTGACAGTTTGATCTAATAATTTATCAGTTTAATCATCTAATAACACATATGAATATTAAATTAAAAAGTCAAAAGAGAGAGGTTGACCTGATCTTGGACGGGGTGTCACAACGATTTTGTACAAAAGATACATTACGTAAAACCAGCTTCGTAAGCAAACCGAAAAATTTGTGTTTCATAAACCACAAGATTACAAGAACAACTATTGACCACAAGATATATAAGAACAACTAATGTTATATAATATAATAGCAATACACGTACTATTACCATGAGCTCCTGTATCCGAAGCTTGACCAAATACATAGACTGCCCCATCCCAACGTTTTGTCTCGAAACATTATAGTACAAGTATGAACAAATATGCACCCGTGATATACATTTGATGGTTATAGTGACTAACTGCGAGCGGGGGTGTCAACTCAAATAGCTAGTTAGGTTTGGAGGGAGGCGCCAAAATTATTAGGGTTAGAGGGCTGGATCGGGTTTGGTCAATGATACCATGTTAGGATTGTAAACCGTGACTGTCTTAATAATGAAACCCTCTATATATAATTACAAAGAGACTTGATAATTACCAATAATATCCTTATACAATCGGATATTTACATTAATGGCACAATTTATTCTAATAGGTAAGTAAATAAGTATAGATTATTTTTACGCAACCTGTTCTAAACCGGCTATTTTTAACCCGACTCATTTTCACTTGACTCATTCTAACATGACCTATTTTTATCCCATCGGGTAAACATTTCTGAATACGTCACTACATACATACACTACCACCGGCCAAATCCCTTTGGTAACCTTGTTAGTTGAGAAACATTTTTTTATAGTTTTCAATTAGATAAATGTATAGTGGGGAGATAAATAAGGAAGATAGATCTTGACATTTTCATAGGTATAATAAGTTTGTTCGGAACAACAAATCTGCACCCACCCCATACATACTTTTCCAAACTATCACATTTCTTCATACTGTTTCACCACAAAGGTAGCAACATTCCTCTCATCAACGTCTATCTTTTTCTTTTCCTTTTTGTGTCTCTCATATTTGATTTTGATGTAGATCTAATTGCAGGAAAACTGATGGCGAGGCTGATTGCTGCATGTTTAGCAGCTACTGCATTTGGGTTCGCAATGGATCATATTATTTCCACAAATAAGCTCTTTGGAGGCAAGTGTGTTTTACAAAATATCAGTTTTTTTTTTTTTTTATAACAATTCTCTTAAGATTTTCTAGGATAAATACATTACTATACTTTGAACAACTAATATTTTGATTATGAGACACACCACTTAACCATTAAGATGTTGCTTTGAGGACATACTACGACCACCATACCCGATGACCATTGATTTCGACAATATTTTTAAAATAAGTTGAATTCCAAATCTAACGGACTATGTGACAAATGATAGTTTTAACTTTTAATTCTGTTGCCAATGGTAATCTCTCTTTTAGGGAGAAGTAATTATGTGAGCTCACGTCTTTTCTACATGTTTCAAAACAATTTAAAACTTTCTAATTGAGATAAAAATCAATTAATTTGTTTATCAGTGGTGGACGAAGTTGGTTTTCTGTTAGAGAAGAATTGTCCCTATAAACGAAAATGAAAGTCACAAATGTCACTAGTCACATTTCTTGTATGTATTATTATCTACCCGTTAGATTATAGTTTAGGTTATTAAAATTAATTTACCATTTTTTTATATAAACAAAAATTATTTAAATTATGATTCCTTAATAATCATTTTTATTTCCGATGACATCTTCTAAAATGATATTTGATAAATACTAATGTTTATAGAAAATAAAATTTTGTTTAGTTTTCTTTTAAATGACGAAGACCACCTCTATCGTGGTATCCCTCACCATGCTCGTCGCTCATTGGAGCCATCCGCCGGAGGGCCGACGTAGTTGGCCTCCACCAATCACCACCCGTTGGCTTCTCGCCCTTTGTTAAAGCTATCCGTAGTGGTGGGGATGAAATGGGATGTTATAGGAGCCATAGCGCCCCACCGTAGTGGTGGTAGCGCCCATGGCGCCGGTGGAGAAGAGAGGGGAAGGCATTAAAAAATGGCGCTGGAGGGGGGATTTGATGAAGATGGCGCCCCGGTGGGCGGTCTAAGGGCGTTATAGGGGCGCCATCTTGCAATTTTTTACAAGATAACGCCCCACTACATATAGCCTAAGGGCAACACCTTTCTTCTTCAAGTGGGCCTCACAATAAATAATTAAATGAACATAAATAAATTAAATTAGACATAACTAAAATATATTTGAAAAAATAGACATAATAAAAATTAAAATTAGAGATAATTTAAAATTTAAGTTAAATAAAAAGTAAACCTAATTAAAGTTATTTTGTTCGATTATTTATTTAATTATCTAATTATTTATTTTAATCATTTATTTAATTACTTATTAAACCGTTTATTTAATTATTTATATTATAATATAAATAAAAAGAATTAATTTATTAAATAAAAATATAAAATAAATGGTGATGTGAAAATAATAAGGTGTTTATAAAAAGTGTTGCGTTGGTCTACAAGATGTTTGTGGGCCGGGAAGAGCGACTTTAGCTTTATAGGTGGTCTAATAGCATGACTATAGTGTTTTAAATGACTAAAATGATGGTTTACAAAACAATTTTGAGTTTTGGAAAAAAAATATCATAATATTTCGCTTTTTTTAATATAAAAAATAAAACTGAAATTTGTTTCAACACTATCGAGAATGGTTCTTATACGTTTAAATTTTTACCATTGCTAAACTGGTTCCTAACAAAAACGGGTTATAATAAAACAAAAAACTGCTTTTAACCTAGTTTAACCCGATCTGAACTAGTTTGAGCCAAATATCCGATTTATGCATAGGTTAACGAACATTTGTTCAGTTATCTAATGGTTTGGTTATAATAATATGATATTTTTGTTGGGTTAAGTCTGTTTTGTAAATGTTAGTAATAAAAACGGAAGTTTATTAAAAAAAAAAAAAAGTTAAAACCGAACCATTGTTAGGCTACTTCAATGGTTTCCTTTTGTCTTGTTTGATTCAAAATGAATATAAATAAGTTAAAATAAAACTAAATATCAGATGTTTCACATTGCATACTTTACATAGGTACAACTCCGAGAACGATGAGCAAGGAATGGCACGACGAAACAGAGAAGATGAAGAATGCATGGCCTCGTGCTGCTGGACCTCCAGTTGTTCTAAACCCTATCACTCGACAAAATTTCATCGTTAAATCTCGTGATTCTTAAACCGCGTTTTTAACACAAATAAGGTCTATGACAAACATTGAGATCGACCTGTTATGAAAGAAGTAATAATAATAAAAATCTAGATCTTAATGTAATAAGTTTGGAAAATGAAAGTTTGATGTGTACGTGTCCTCTACATGAAAGCTAGATCTATGGCATTGATATCTCAATAGTTAGTGTGTTTAGTGAGCAATCGCTTAGCGTCCAAGTGCCCAAAGTTGTTTTCATTGTTAAATTACAGGGTGTTGATTAACATAATTAAAAAACATATAGTTATTAGTAATAAGAAGATGAAACATAATAACTTATTCCTAGTGAGTCCGATTAATCCAATTAAGTTTCGAAAAGAGAAATCATATTTTATTTAGGTTAATTAGTACTCGACGACAGGGGCGAAGCTTGACCAAAAAGTTTACGCGGGCCGAAAGTTAAGGGTAAAAAAAAATTAGGTTATCGCTAGGTTTAATAATTGGGTTGTATGTTCGGATCGGGTATTCGGGTCGGATATTCGGTTCGGGTTGGGTCACACAACAAAAAACAAAAATATCTAACTATTTTGATTTATTAAAATAAGTGTTGTTTCGCATAACAAAAAACTAAACGATGCAAGAGAAATGAATATTACCTAAAAACATGATTACAACCCAGCCCGACGACCTTTAAGAATCAATGGTCTTTGACTTTCTCATTATATCTATAAAAAAAGTTACATAATTACAAAAAGCTTAACAATCAATTTAACAGTTTAGAGCAAAAAAAAAATCAATTTAACAAAATCAAACAGTTTATAAAGAATAAACAATCCACACCTGAAAGAATAACAAATTAAAGAGGGGCCGGAGAATAACAAAAGAGGGGCGGAACTACAGCAGCGATGAGAGCCTGAGAAGTCGCCGGTTCGC
This sequence comes from Deinandra increscens subsp. villosa, assembly GCA_039602395.1. Classification (NCBI taxonomy): domain Eukaryota; kingdom Viridiplantae; phylum Streptophyta; class Magnoliopsida; order Asterales; family Asteraceae; genus Deinandra; species Deinandra increscens. The sequence goes on from JBCNJP010000007.1 coordinate 76,785,215, forward strand.
TGGACGCTGTCGGAGGAGAGGTCGCCGGCCGGAGGAGCGGTCACCAGTGAGGACGTGAATCACTGAATCGGGATTTGGGAAGGGAACGAGCGGGTGTTTTAAGACGTAATTCTGAATTGGGATTTGGAAACAACGTTGTTTTAGGTTATAAAAAAAAGAACCGCTTAAAAAGAATCAAAGGAAAATGCAACAAAAATAAATGCAACTCCTTAGATTCGAACTTGAGTCTTTTTGTATAAGAATCATAGTGCCATAAACCAGTTGAGCTGGGAAGTTTTAGTTAAACTCTATTAACTTCTTATTAATATATAGACTGGGCCAAACTAAGCATATAAAAAAAATTGAACCGAACACATATAAATTCCCACTACTAAACGAAAAAACGGGACGGGCCGGGGCCCGGCCTGGCCCCCATTAAAATTCGCCCCTGCTCGACGAGTTTAACTCAGCTAATTGTCGATTACACTAAATCACCCACACCCTATCGATTTGTACCCCAATATCTTATTTCTTGTTATAACGGTTATGCAGTACTGTCACACCCCCAATTTACCACTAACGGAGTTTATACCGTTAAGGGGCGCGACTAGACCAGGACCACAACCATTAGTTACAAATACTAAATGAATCAGAGTAAAGTCCAAGCATCAATAATAAAAACAGTTTCAAAATATACGCAGCGGAAAATTATTTGTCTTAGCACTAACCACGTGCTTTACATAAACAAGTCATTGTATTAAATCCCCAAATTTAGTTTAAAATAAACAAAGTCTTCAAGTGCCATGCCAACCTCTAGCGGATACTCCTCAACGATCTGCAAAAGTGAAAACCACACAAGTGTCAACCTAACGGTTGGTGAGTTCACGGTGGGCATGACATGCATTGGCCCGGTCTCAATAATCGTATGTATCAACATATATAAGTAGTATGGTTTTGCAAAACATTGTCAAGAGTTTGATTACTGAATATGCACTAGTTAAGTAAAAGTTAAAGCAGTCAACCGATATCGCGGGTAGCTAATCCGGTTTCCATGCACTAAGGAAGTCGTACTAGGGCTGAAAGCTGACGTAACAGTGTGCGGCATTTGCCGTTGGTTTGTGCCTCCAGTTGTGTCCCTTTTGGGATGCCCACAACTAAGAACAGGCTGATATTGTACTCCGTTAGGCCCCCGGCCGGTTGGTTACACATTTGTGTACCGCGGAGCAGGGTTTGTCAAACCCTCAGTAGATCTACCCAACATCCCCTCGCTTTCCAGATCATCAGTACTAAGTTGAGGTCTTTAAGTTTTAAGCATCCTTAGAAATCATGTGATATCATTTGGTTTAGACTTTAACCTACACTAGTCATATTTAAAATGTTTATTCCGGATTTCATCTGAAATCCCAAAAAGAGTTTAAGTGTCATAATAGTTGTTGTTCTGGTTGTTTCCTTGCCCGTTACGGTTGTTCACATTTCCCCTGTTGTTTCCCCCTTGATTCTGACCAGTGTTGTTCAGCCTCTGCAAATTGGTCCAGCAGTTGTTGGCTTCATGACCCAACTTTCCACATCTCCCACACTCTAAGCCCTTGCTACACATACCCCTGTGGTGCTTCTCACACTTGTTGCAAAACGGAGCCTTGCCTTTGTAGTTTCCATTACCGCCTTGACGGTTGTTGCTCCCACTGTTGCTGCCATAATTGAAAGTGGACCGTGTGTTGTCAGGTCGCTTGCTTTGATACTGGGAGTTTGAGGATCTCCCGGATTGGTTCACAGACATTGCTGGAGCTTCTTCTTCAGCCTTTCTTTTGCCACTTAAGGCGGTCTTTTCAGAGTTTCTGGCAGGTAGTGTACCCCTTTCAACCTCTTGATCAGTTAACTTGTGAGCCAGACGGATGGCTTGTTGTACGGTTACCGGGTTGCTTGCAGTTACCAGACTCTTGATTTGGGGTACGAGACCCTCCAGATAACGCTCAATGCGCTTGAACTCAGCGTCGACCATAGACGGACACAGTGCTGTGTACTCGTGGTATCGTGCAGTGTACGCTTCGACTTCAGACCCAATCATTTTGGAGTTCAGAAATTCTCCTTCGAGCTTCTTGACTTGATCGCGTGGACAGTATTCCTCCATAATCAGTTCTTTGAACGCTCCCCATTCCATGTTGTTAGCCGCATCATTCCCAATCATTTGAATCTCAGCGTTCCACCAAGACAGAGCTGCACCTTCGAATGTACCAGTAGCAAACTTTACTTTGTTTTCGGCCGGGCAGTTACACATGGAGAAGACTTTTTCTGACTTCTCAATCCATCTGAGGAGACCTACCGCTCCTTCTTCACCGGAGAATGTCATTGGCTTGCAGTCCATGAAGGTTTTGAAGGTACCGTGATGGACGTTTCCTGATGCAATTAATAGTTCGGGTTTCAAATTTTAAACAGGTCAAAATATATATCGCCTTGTGCCTTAACCGGCGTAATAATTACCATGGGCGGCAATTGTAGCTTGCACGGCTGCCACGGCGGCTTGCACATGCTCATTGATCATCGCTTGCAGTTGTGCAGGCGTCAGGTTAATGTTGTTCCTTCCCGCTCTTCCAGACATTTTCTGGATAGTGAAAGTAGACAGTGTTCAGTCACAGTTATATTCTATACATATCCCATAATATGTATATTAGCAATTTCCCGTTATCCCTCTATTAGTCCAGAAAAATTTTGTGCAAAATCGAGGCGTCGTCGGAGAAACGTCGGAATTCGTAAGTACTATCGTCGAAAGTCGGCTTTCCCATAAAAGTCACCGTCGGCGTAGTCGTCGTAGCAGAAATCAGGACGTAGCGCGTAGCATCGTTTCGTTGTTGCTTTCCCCAGAATAGTGCGCGTATTATCGTTCGCGTTTCGTGTTCGTGTGTGAAAATTCCCTAAGGTTTTCCGTTAGACTCCCTAGACACGGTCTATATATATATCTATACGTATATATATACATATGAAGTATTTACTTATACAGCAGAGCGAGTATCCCAGGTTGGCACGTGAAAATTTTGTTTTGGGAATTTGTTTGTTTGTTTGTAACTAAGGTTTCAAGTTACAGTTTCCAAATCGTTTTCAAAAAATGATTCCAGTTCTCTGCAACCTATGGCTCTGATACCAATCTGTCACACCCCCAATTTACCACTAACGGAGTTTATACCGTTAAGGGGCGCGACTAGACCAGGACCACAACCATTAGTTACAAATACTAAATGAATCAGAGTAAAGTCCAAGCATCAATAATAAAAACAGTTTCAAAATATACGCAGCGGAAAATTATTTGTCTTAGCACTAACCACGTGCTTTACATAAACAAGTCATTGTATTAAATCCCCAAATTTAGTTTAAAATAAACAAAGTCTTCAAGTGCCATGCCAACCTCTAGCGGATACTCCTCAACGATCTGCAAAAGTGAAAACCACACAAGTGTCAACCTAACGGTTGGTGAGTTCACGGTGGGCATGACATGCATTGGCCCGGTCTCAATAATCGTATGTATCAACATATATAAGTAGTATGGTTTTGCAAAACATTGTCAAGAGTTTGATTACTGAATATGCACTAGTTAAGTAAAAGTTAAAGCAGTCAACCGATATCGCGGGTAGCTAATCCGGTTTCCATGCACTAAGGAAGTCGTACTAGGGCTGAAAGCTGACGTAACAGTGTGCGGCATTTGCCGTTGGTTTGTGCCTCCAGTTGTGTCCCTTTTGGGATGCCCACAACTAAGAACAGGCTGATATTGTACTCCGTTAGGCCCCCGGCCGGTTGGTTACACATTTGTGTACCGCGGAGCAGGGTTTGTCAAACCCTCAGTAGATCTACCCAACATCCCCTCGCTTTCCAGATCATCAGTACTAAGTTGAGGTCTTTAAGTTTTAAGCATCCTTAGAAATCATGTGATATCATTTGGTTTAGACTTTAACCTACACTAGTCATATTTAAAATGTTTATTCCGGATTTCATCTGAAATCCCAAAAAGAGTTTAAGTGTCATAATAGTTGGTTCTGGATTTCATTTGAAACCCCAAGGATGGACAGTTGCAAGTGTTCCCCATAAAACACTCCAATTTCCATAACAGGTATCCCATTAGGCAATACCTCCAATTGTCAGCGTTGTTTTCCGTTTAGTATGTTCGTTGTGACCCAAACGGGCTCACAAGTATAGGGTTTGTGAAACTCACCTTAGGTTGCTCAGCTACACTTGTTAATCCAATTTATGTTTGCTAACGAAGACCTAGTAATCACATTAAGGTCTTAGGTGTTAGGTTGTGTCTAAACTTTAACTTAACGTCACTATGGCCCATAACATAGCACGTTACAACTAAGACTCGACATACCGACACACGATACCGATGGTTGATCATAAACAAGGGTTCACATATTACAGAAATCAAACATGTATCATCATAGCATAATCATGTAAGTCATGGCATAATATTCAAGCAAATTGCACAAGTTTGGTTTTCAGGTCAGGTCTTAGTTTCGCTAGCACAGTTTCGCTAGGCAGTTTCGCTGGGTGCACGGGCAGCACTTTCGCTAGGTTATGCCCGGTGACACAGTTTCGCTAGGCTAGTTTCGCCCGAAACTGCTGACGCAGTTTCGCTAGCCTAGTTTCGCTGGGAAACTGGTTTGAACTTTCGTTCAGGTATTTCGCTCGGTAGTTTCGTTCGAGTTGGTCGGGTCAGTTTCGCTAGCGACACTATAGTTTCGCTCGACAGTGTCGCTGAATGAACAAGTAAATTCGCTGGATAATTTCGCCCAGAGAACACACAGTTTCGCTGGTCGCGAAAAACATACGGATTTGCCTAAAAATCAACCTAACAGCTTCTGATCTTACATGCAATCCATTATTTAGCATACATAGGCATTTACCAACATAAATCAGCAAGCTTTAACACCTTAAACATGCATTTTGTCATCAAATCACCCAAAATACATATAAAACCCTAAAATGGCTAAAATAGCATAAATCTCTATCATGGTTGGATTTCATACGCAAAGTTGGAGACTTTATCACAGATCTAGCATCCCTAGTCATAAATACAGAAGATCTAACAAGTTCATGAAAGATTGAGCATGCTTTATGAAGAAAACACATAGAAAACACAAAATGGTGGTTTTTGGGACTCACGGTTCGATCTTTAGACTTGATGGATGATGATTCAAGGCTGAGATCTCGATAGCTCGGTGTGAATCTCGACTGACCAGAATCTCCAGGAGAAAAGAGTGTGTGTGTGTTTGTGATGAAATGAGGCAAATGGAGAAACTAGGGTTTATTAAGTTTATTTATATCAGAGGCTAGTTTCGCTGGCAGTTTCGCTGGCCAGGCGAAACTAGCTCTGGTCACATGTTGATTGAGTAGTTCAGCTGGCTACCGGGCGACACTACAGTTTCGCCCGGTAGTTTCGCTGGCAACCAAAAAGACAAGTTTTCCACACAATCAAGTATTTACAATTTGTCATGCAATTCACAATACTGAGTCATGTATTTAAATCATATTGCACATAAGGACAATAAATAAGCACATAACACATATGGGCGGGTTCGGTGATCAACCAAAGGTCGTGGACGTATTCGGCCTAGTTATGCATTAGTTACTTAAGTTAACACTTATGACGTAACTAACGGAGATTGTCTAACGGAAGTTAACCTTGGAATTCTCGGGTGTCACATCATCCCCTTGAAATTGGAATTTTCGTCCCGAAAATTATTCTAGCGTTGTAGCACTCGCAGTCTCGGCTGTCGTCGCTGGGGAAAGAAAGCAAAAGTTTTAGGGTTGCCACATCCTCCTCCTGTTAAAGGAATTTTGGTCCCCAAAATTAAATCATACCTTGAGTTTCTGTGGATGTTTGCTCGAACAGGTGAGGATACTTTTTCTTCATCTGATCCTCTCGTTCCCACGTATATTCTGGTCCACGCTTTGAGTTCCATCACACCTTGACGATCGGAATCTTGCTACGTTTGAGGGTCTTCTCCTCGCGTCCCATGATTTCTACCGGTTGCTCGATGAATCTTAGATGTTCATCAATTACCAATTCCTCCAAAGGAATTATTTCTGTCTCTTCAGCCAGGCATTTCTTGAGATTGGACACGTGAAACACGTTGTGAACTCCATCGAGTTCGGCTGGGAGTTTCAATCGGTAGGCTACCGGGCCTACTTCCCCAATAATTTTAAACGGACCGATGTAGCGAGGATTCAACTTTCCACGCTTTCCGAAGCGTATCACTCCCTTCCAGGGAGATACCTTCAACAATACTTTGTCACCCACTTCGAACTTTAGAGGTTTACGGCGTTTGTCGGCATAGCTCTTCTGTCTATCTCGTGCTGCAGCTATCCGCTTTCTGATTTGGATTATGCGTTCAGTCGTGTCGTGAATGACCTCTGGTCCAGTGAGTCCTTTCTCACCTGTTTCGGCCCAACATACGGGCGATCTGCATTTTCTGCCATATAGTGCTTCAAATGGCGCTGCACCGATGCTTGAATGATAGCTGTTATTGTAGGAGAACTCCACCAACGGAAGGTGAGCTTCCCAGTCTTTTCCGAAGTCGAGAACACAAGCTCGGAGCATATCTTCTAATGTTTGAATGGTTCTTTCCGTCTGACCATCGGTCTGCGGGTGATAAGCTGTGCTCATATCAAGTCTGGTCCCCAATGCTTCATGCATAGATTGCCATAATCGTGAAGTGAATCGTGGATCTCGATCGGAGATAATAGTCTTAGGCACTCCATGACGCGCCACAATTCGGTCGATGTACAGCTTCGTTAGCCTATCCATGTTGTCGTTTTCCTTCATTGGGATAAAATGTGCGGATTTGGTTAAACGATCAATGATAACCCAAATCGCATCTGGTCGATTCGATCGATGAGGTAATCCCGTTACAAAATCCATGGAGATATCCTCCCATTTCCATTCTGGGATCTTTGGTTGTTGTAGTAGTCCCGAAGGCTTTTGGTACTCGATCTTTACCCTTGAGCACGTTAAACACTTAGCCACATATCGCACGATGTCGGCTTTCATATTTGGCCACCAATACAGGTTCTTTAAGTCTTGGTACATCTTATCTGATCCTGGATGTACCGAATACCTCGACTTGTGAGCCTCGTCCATCACGAGCTCACGGAGATTTCCCAGTAGAGGAACCCAGATTCTGTCGTTATAATACCGGAGTCCATCAGACTTAATTTCAGAATTTCCATCTACCCCCCGCAGCGCTTCAGCTGCGAAGTTTTCTACTTTCAGAGCCTCTCTTTGAGCATCGCGAATTCGAACCGGCAGTCCCGAATGAATGGTGAGTTGTAGCGCTCGTACCCTTCGAGGCTTTTCGTACTCTTTTCTGCTTAAGGCGTCAGCCACAACATTGGCTTTTCCCGGGTGATACTTGATTGCCAAATCATAATCGTTCAGTAACTCGACCCACCTTCGTTGTCGCATGTTGAGATCCTTCTGATCAAAAATGTGCTGTAAGCTTTTGTGGTCAGTAAATATTGTGCACTTTGTTCCATAAAGGTAATGTCTCCAAATCTTGAGTGCATGAACAACGGCTCCCATCTCTAAATCATGCGTTGTATAATTCTTCTCAGTATCCTTCAGTTGCCTCGACCCATAGGCAATTACTTTGTCTCGTTGCATCAATACGCACCCGAGTCCTTGAATAGACGCATCGTAATAAACCACAAAGTCGTCAACCCCATCAGGTAACGAGAGAATTGGAGCAGAACATAACATGTCTTTGAGAGTTTGAAAGGCGCGTTCCTCTTTTTCACCCCACCTATACTGCACTCCTTTGTGCGTCAAAGCCGTTAAGGGTTGAGCCAATTGAGAGAAACCCTTGATAAACCTTCGGTAGTATCCGGCAAGTCCCAAAAATTGTCGGATTTCAGTTGGCGCTCTAGGTGTAGACCAGTTCTTGATAGCTTCCACTTTAGATGGATCGACATGAATTCCTTCCTCATTAACGATGTGTCCAAGAAACTGGACTTCGCGTATCCAAAAATCGCACTTCGAAAACTTGGCGTAGAGTTGTTCCTTACGAAGTAATTCCAAGATAAGACGCAGATGATTCTCGTGTTCTTCCTTCGTTTTGGAGTAGATCAAAATATCATCAATGAAGACTATTACAAACTTGTCGAGGTACGGCTTGCACACTCGATTCATCAAATCCATGAATACTGCAGGTGCATTGGTTAGCCCAAACGGCATAACCAGGAACTCGTAATGACCATACCGTGTTCTGAATGCAGTCTTAGAAATATCCTCGTCTCGAACACGACGTTGATGGTATCCTGATCGTAGATCAATCTTTGAGAAGTAACTTGAACCTTGAAGCTGGTCGAAGAGATCGTCGATTCTAGGTAGTGGGTACCGATTCTTGATCGTGACTTTGTTAAGCTCTCGGTAGTCGATGCACATCCGGAACGTTCCATCTTTCTTCTTTACAAATAACACCGGAGCTCCCCACGGAGACGAACTTGGACGGATAAATCCCTTGTCGAGTAGCTCTTGGAGTTGTGCAGATAGTTCATTGAGTTCACTTACCGCCAAACGATACGGAGCGCGTGCAATCGGAGCGGCTCCAGGAGCTAGATCGATTCCAAACTCAACTTGTCGGAACGGAGGCAAACCAGGCAGATTTTCAGGAAATACATCTTGGAAGTCGCGGACTATCGGGTAGTCGTTGATTCTGCGCTCGGGAAGTGTCGAGTTAGTGACGTTTGCAAGAATCGCGAAGTGACCTTTACGAAGGCACTTTTGAGCTTTGAGATATGAAATAATTCCGGTGACCGTTCCACCTTTTTCGCCCTGAACTGATAACACTTCACCTCCTTCGAGTGGAATACGGACCACTTTTTCTTGACACAGAATTTCGGCTCGATTCTCAGATAACCAGTCCATTCCTACTATAACGTCAAAACTACCAATCGGGAAGGGCATAAGATCAATTCCTAACGTATGGTCGGCTAATTCTAACTTACAGTCCTTCACTATTTGAGTTGTATCATGAAGTTTACCATTCGCTAATTCTACCACATACTTAGCATCTAGGTCAATTGGTTTAGCCTTAATTAGTCTAGCAAACTTATTGGAAATAAAACTTCTTTCAGCACCAGAATCAAATAAAACAGTAGCAAAGAAACCATTCAATATAAATTTACCATTAATCACGTTGGCGTCGTTGCGAGCTTCTCCCTGACCCATGACGAAGGCACGACCTCTACCATTCCCGCCATTACCATTTCCACCGTTTCCATTCCCATCATTGTTTCCCTGGTTACCGTTGTTACCATTTCCCTGTCTACGCAATCGCGGACAATCTTTCTTCATGTGGCCCTGCGCACCACATTCAAAACAACCACGGGCTCCACCATTGTTGTTGTTCTGGTTGTTTCCTTGCCCGTTACGGTTGTTCACATTTCCCCTGTTGTTTCCCCCTTGATTCTGACCAGTGTTGTTCAGCCTCTGCAAATTGGTCCAGCAGTTGTTGGCTTCATGACCCAACTTTCCACATCTCCCACACTCTAAGCCCTTGCTACACATACCCCTGTGGTGCTTCTCACACTTGTTGCAAAACGGAGCCTTGCCTTTGTAGTTTCCATTACCGCCTTGACGGTTGTTGCTCCCACTGTTGCTGCCATAATTGAAAGTGGACCGTGTGTTGTCAGGTCGCTTGCTTTGATACTGGGAGTTTGAGGATCTCCCGGATTGGTTCACAGACATTGCTGGAGCTTCTTCTTCAGCCTTTCTTTTGCCACTTAAGGCGGTCTTTTCAGAGTTTCTGGCAGGTAGTGTACCCCTTTCAACCTCTTGATCAGTTAACTTGTGAGCCAGACGGATGGCTTGTTGTACGGTTACCGGGTTGCTTGCAGTTACCAGACTCTTGATTTGGGGTACGAGACCCTCCAGATAACGCTCAATGCGCTTGAACTCAGCGTCGACCATAGACGGACACAGTGCTGTGTACTCGTGGTATCGTGCAGTGTACGCTTCGACTTCAGACCCAATCATTTTGGAGTTCAGAAATTCTCCTTCGAGCTTCTTGACTTGATCGCGTGGACAGTATTCCTCCATAATCAGTTCTTTGAACGCTCCCCATTCCATGTTGTTAGCCGCATCATTCCCAATCATTTGAATCTCAGCGTTCCACCAAGACAGAGCTGCACCTTCGAATGTACCAGTAGCAAACTTTACTTTGTTTTCGGCCGGGAAGTTACACATGGAGAAGACTTTTTCTGACTTCTCAATCCATCTGAGGAGACCTACCGCTCCTTCTTCACCGGAGAATGTCATTGGCTTGCAGTCCATGAAGGTTTTGAAGGTACCGTGATGGACGTTTCCTGATGCAATTAATAGTTCGGGTTTCAAATTTTAAACAGGTCAAAATATATATCGCCTTGTGCCTTAACCGGCGTAATAATTACCATGGGCGGCAATTGTAGCTTGCACGGCTGCCACGGCGGCTTGCACATGCTCATTGATCATCGCTTGCAGTTGTGCAGGCGTCAGGTTAATGTTGTTCCTTCCCGCTCTTCCAGACATTTTCTGGATAGTGAAAGTAGACAGTGTTCAGTCACAGTTATATTCTATACATATCCCATAATATGTATATTAGCAATTTCCCGTTATCCCTCTGTTAGTCCAGAAAAATTTTGTGCAAAATCGAGGCGTCGTCGGAGAAACGTCGGAATTCGTAAGTACTATCGTCGAAAGTCGGCTTTCCCATAAAAGTCACCGTCGGCGTAGTCGTCGTAGCAGAAATCAGGACGTAGCGCGTAGCATCGTTTCGTTGTTGCTTTCCCCAGAATAGTGCGCGTATTATCGTTCGCGTTTCGTGTTCGTGTGTGAAAATTCCCTAAGGTTTTCCGTTAGACTCCCTAGACACGGTCTATATATATATCTATACGTATATATATACATATGAAGTATTTACTTATACAGCAGAGCGAGTATCCCAGGTTGGCACGTGAAAATTTTGTTTTGGGAATTTGTTTGTTTGTTTGTAACTAAGGTTTCAAGTTACAGTTTCCAAATCGTTTTCAAAAAATGACTCCAGTTCTCTGCAACCTATGGCTCTGATACCAATCTGTCACACCCCCAATTTACCACTAACGGAGTTTATACCGTTAAGGGGCGCGACTAGACCAGGACCACAACCATTAGTTACAAATACTAAATGAATCAGAGTAAAGTCCAAGCATCAATAATAAAAACAGTTTCAAAATATACGCAGCGGAAAATTATTTGTCTTAGCACTAACCACGTGCTTTACATAAACAAGTCATTGTATTAAATCCCCAAATTTAGTTTAAAATAAACAAAGTCTTCAAGTGCCATGCCAACCTCTAGCGGATACTCCTCAACGATCTGCAAAAGTGAAAACCACACAAGTGTCAACCTAACGGTTGGTGAGTTCACGGTGGGCATGACATGCATTGGCCCGGTCTCAATAATCGTATGTATCAACATATATAAGTAGTATGGTTTTGCAAAACATTGTCAAGAGTTTGATTACTGAATATGCACTAGTTAAGTAAAAGTTAAAGCAGTCAACCGATATCGCGGGTAGCTAATCCGGTTTCCATGCACTAAGGAAGTCGTACTAGGGCTGAAAGCTGACGTAACAGTGTGCGGCATTTTCCGTTGGTTTGTGCCTCCAGTTGTGTCCCTTTTGGGATGCCCACAACTAAGAACAGGCTGATATTGTACTCCGTTAGGCCCCCGGCCGGTTGGTTACACATTTGTGTACCGCGGAGCAGGGTTTGTCAAACCCTCAGTAGATCTACCCAACATCCCCTCGCTTTCCAGATCATCAGTACTAAGTTGAGGTCTTTAAGTTTTAAGCATCCTTAGAAATCATGTGATATCATTTGGTTTAGACTTTAACCTACACTAGTCATATTTAAAATGTTTATTCCGGATTTCATCTGAAATCCCAAAAAGAGTTTAAGTGTCATAATAGTTGGTTCTGGATTTCATTTGAAACCCCAAGGATGGACAGTTGCAAGTGTTCCCCATAAAACACTCCAATTTCCATAACAGGTATCCCATTAGGCAATACCTCCAATTGTCAGCGTTGTTTTCCGTTTAGTATGTTCGTTGTGACCCAAACGGGCTCACAAGTATAGGGTTTGTGAAACTCACCTTAGGTTGCTCAGCTACACTTGTTAATCCAATTTATGTTTGCTAACGAAGACCTAGTAATCACATTAAGGTCTTAGGTGTTAGGTTGTGTCTAAACTTTAACTTAACGTCACTATGGCCCATAACATAGCACGTTACAACTAAGACTCGACATACCGACACACGATACCGATGGTTGATCATAAACAAGGGTTCACATATTACAGAAATCAAACATGTATCATCATAGCATAATCATGTAAGTCATGGCATAATATTCAAGCAAATTGCACAAGTTTGGTTTTCAGGTCAGGTCTTAGTTTCGCTAGCACAGTTTCGCTAGGCAGTTTCGCTGGGTGCACGGGCAGCACTTTCGCTAGGTTATGCCCGGTGACACAGTTTCGCTAGGCTAGTTTCGCCCGAAACTGCTGACGCAGTTTCGCTAGCCTAGTTTCGCTGGGAAACTGGTTTGAACTTTCGTTCAGGTATTTCGCTCGGTAGTTTCGTTCGAGCTGGTCGGGTCAGTTTCGCTAGCGACACTATAGTTTCGCTCGACAGTGTCGCTGAATGAACAAGTAAATTCGCTGGATAATTTCGCCCAGAGAACACACAGTTTCGCTGGTCGCGAAAAACATACGGATTTGCCTAAAAATCAACCTAACAGCTTCTGATCTTACATGCAATCCATTATTTAGCATACATAGGCATTTACCAACATAAATCAGCAAGCTTTAACACCTTAAACATGCATTTTGTCATCAAATCACCCAAAATACATATAAAACCCTAAAATGGCTAAAATAGCATAAATCTCTATCATGGTTGGATTTCATACGCAAAGTTGGAGACTTTATCACAGATCTAGCATCCCTAGTCATAAATACAGAAGATCTAACAAGTTCATGAAAGATTGAGCATGCTTTATGAAGAAAACACATAGAAAACACAAAATGGTGGTTTTTGGGACTCACGGTTCGATCTTTAGACTTGATGGATGATGATTCAAGGCTGAGATCTCGATAGCTCGGTGTGAATCTCGACTGACCAGAATCTCCAGGAGAAAAGAGTGTGTGTGTGTTTGTGATGAAATGAGGCAAATGGAGAAACTAGGGTTTATTAAGTTTATTTATATCAGAGGCTAGTTTCGCTGGCAGTTTCGCTGGCCAGGCGAAACTAGCTCTGGTCACATGTTGATCGAGTAGTTCAGCTGGCTACCGGGCGACACTACAGTTTCGCCCGGTAGTTTCGCTGGCAACCAAAAAGACAAGTTTTCCACACAATCAAGTATTTACAATTTGTCATGCAATTCACAATACTGAGTCATGTATTTAAATCACATTGCACATAAGGACAATAAATAAGCACATAACACATATGGGCGGGTTCGGTGATCAACCAAAGGTCGTGGACGTATTCGGCCTAGTTATGCATTAGTTACTTAAGTTAACACTTATGACGTAACTAACGGAGATTGTCTAACGGAAGTTAACCTTGGAATTCTCGGGTGTCACAAGTACTAATAAAAATTATATTATATTACACTATATATATACATATATAGTTAAAAGATCTTGTACAAAGAGGTTTTTCCGTGCGAACAGTGCGAAGGGATGAGAGGTCGACACGTTGCTTATTTTTTCTAGACGCGGAAGGGTGATTTCGTTATTTTAAACATTTTAATTTATACATTTGCGTCATTTTTTGAACGGTGGTCGTTTATTTTTTTTTTCCGTTTTTTTAAAATTAATAGTAACATATTAGGCATTGGCGAAGCTTAGTAAAAGGGTGGGGGCGTCCACCCCTCCGATTTTTTCATCTAGTAGTACTAATTTTCACAATTTTTTTCAAGAAAATTTATATATAGAGAGAATCGACCCTTTGGATTATCGCCCCGTGACTTATCGCCCCCGCAAAATTCTAAGTCAAGCTTCGACACTGATATTAGGGGAATTATAGACTTTTGTTACCGCGTGATTCAGGAATAATTCATTCGTGAAAATTATCAAGAGTCAAATTTTAGCAACGAACAATACTTAACGTTCTTTTTGTTCATATGTGTTGCGTGATAACAGAATATTACATTCGTTAAAACATAAAATCACATATTTTATGTTATCTTCATGTTATTGCGTGATTCAGGGAACAATTCATGCGTGAAAATTTTTAAAATTCAAATTTTAGGAATGAACATGTGACGCCCATCCCAGACTTAGCACCAGGAGGGGTCACGCATCGGATTACTCATGAACACATGGTACAACAGAGATAACTAAGCAGCAGAAATTAAAAACTTTTCATTTATATATAAGCCAAGTACAATAGTAAGGAAGATACAAAATAATCTAACAACTACATCTTATCTATGTCTATTGCTAGTCTACTACGAGTCATTTCCTGATAACTTGCCCACCTAGTCTGTCCTCACCAAAGCCCTTTCCTTGCTACCTTAAACATTGTCATCACCTTACATTAATATGTTTTTGGAAAGGTCAGCTTAAGCTGGTGAGTTCTACGTTTTTTCAAAAACGTTACCTTTATCTTGAAAGTTATTCCAACGTATGGGCCTAACGGCCCCCTTTTATCAAACATTTATCAAGTATAAAACATAACAGAATTATACTGTAACTTTAAAACCATTATCCTTTCAACATTTATCAGGTATAGACATAACAGAGTTATACCAAAACATTTATCCATTTAACCGTTTATCCATTTAACCATTTAACAAGTATAAGCATAACAATATTATACCAAGACATAACCTTTAAATCATAATATAAAACCATTTAGTACTTAAAGTACCTTGGGTCTCCTAGACCCTCTCTTGTGGAAATAAATATTAGGTATAAAGAGTTATACGAAATATTATAAGCAGTCATTTATTTACTAAGCATTGTCTATTGGAACCACGTTAGTTCCTTAAGAAACCATCGCTACCCGAATACCATTTCAAGATTAGAGCAGCCGTCGCTACCCCAGAAAACCGACATTCCCCGCTTATAATTGTACAACCACCATTTCGCTTTTCACTAGATAATATCTGCTTAGATTAAAACTTTTTCAACCTTTATAACATTTTCAAAAGTCCATTTAAATAACCTTTGTATTTGGACTCGTAACCTTTTTAACACCAGTCCATCACCCGTATATGGATCAAGCGTTTTATAAATATAATGTTATTGGTCTTGCTAAACCTCAGTGAAACCTACACTGGATTGATTTTATAACATTTCCTATTGTATCACGGGTGTTTATATATAGGAAGTACCGCAACGTATCCACCATACCTTAAATACAAATGGATATGATATAGAACCGTTCCAATAAAGATTACATCTTACAATCACAACAAGGCCAATAAGATCATATTTACCCGACACTGATTTACATACGCAAGCTTAGACCAAACCTTTACATTTTCCATTTCTCAAAACTTTATTTAAAGTTTTATCCTATATATTACCCGTTTATTATAACCTTCCCGAAAACAGTTTATAACAGTAGGTAATTATCATTTATAATAGTTATAGGCCTTACGACATTTCACATATGTGTATCACCACAAAACATGTAAAAGGCATTTTAACGCATTTCCTAATCATTTACCATGTATATTGTTCCTAATGTAGTTTAGCAATTTAACAGCCTAGGACATTTCACTCGTAAACATTATCACAACCTTTCACGTATATTTCAAATCAATAGCAATTTAATAGTTTAAAACTGTAAGACATTTTTATCAATACTCATTTTCATAACATTTTCATAACTTTTTATGTATATATCAGTCAAAATCCTTTTAACAGTTCTAACAGTTAAAATAGGCAATAATTCAGTTATAAACCATTTGAAGATATTTTCATAACATTTGTATGTATACCAGCCCGAAAACATTTGAAATATTTAAAACATATAAAGAGTGGGCTCATAGAACTCACCTCATTCTCTTAAGCAGTTAATTCAGGCAAAACCTCCGCTATGTTGTCCAATTAAACCTGATCGCGTATTGTATGGCGTTAACGCAAGGTTTAATATAATAAACACTTGTTATGTTTATTTTTAACATCTTATTATCTTAATTATTAAGTTCATTCCTTTTTAAAGGACAAAATGACCAAAATGCCCTTTAGGCAGTTATCCTTTTCTTTTAACGATAATACGAAGACGCACATTCCTATAAGTAAACATTCACTCCGGGATCGCCCAGTGAGGTATGCTAGGTCCCATTTGGGATTTATGCGACACCCCCGCTTTGCTAGAAACCCCGGTGTACATGCGCTTACCCTTCCGATGTGACACCCGACTAATTCAGATGACTTTCTCGACAAACACGAACAACTATTTATTTTAAACGTACGAGCATTTGCACATTTGTTTTTCTTTTCTTTTAGAGTCTGTAAGTGTGTCAACGAGTCTATGAACATGCACACTCGAGTCGGTCCAAACCGTTGGTGACTAGATTAGTAAAACAATATCGAACGAACACAATGTGTATTACGTATAACTCTATGATTTTATGTGTATATATGTGCTAATTGATGTTAGGTGATTATATGTGTTATAAAAAGCTTATGAACTATGTGCGGTTTAGGAGTTTTTTTTAATAACACATCCGTAGTATATGATCCCTAAACTAATTATGTGCAAACAATGTGACAATTAGTTAATTATATATATATATATATATATATATATATATATATATATATATATATATTTACAAGTTTCAGATAGAACTAGAGGCGTTTAAAAAGAATAAAATACATATATGATTTATCCAAAGCAAAAGATTAAGTAAAAACAACCATCCCTAAAAACCCTCTAACCTATCTTCTCCCCTCTAAAACCGTCGCTCACACAAGCCCTCTCCAAAAAGTTCACGGCTACAACGATTCTCTCCCTTAATTCTCCCTATCCTTCTTCGATCACCAAGGCTACCACTGCACTACTGAGACTTGAAGACCAGGAAACCACTCCGTCACCATGACCCGAGCTAACGATCTCTAGGTTACTCAACATCAACCGTAGGTAAAACTTCTCGATATCGAGTTCGTTCTTAATTTTCTCTTTCGATCCGAGCCTTTGATTAATGTATCATTTAGAGATAATCTGTGAGTTATGTTCTGTGGTTATATGATCCTTGTTCTGGACATTCGAAATCTACCGAGTGGTGCTCGTTAATGGTCCCAACCGTGATCTAATAATCATGAGTATTCTTTGGTGAAAAATGGTAGTGATCTAATCGAATTGTTCATGCTACGTGAATCAGTTGGGTGCATATGCTTAAGATTTCCGAAAACAACAACTTGTGCGTATATATATATATATATATCGGTTTTATGGGCTGGGAAGTAATAGGGTTGGTAATGTGAAGGAGAAGGCACTTGTTTCTTTTTTGTGTTTAAATATATAATCAAAATTTGCTCTAGTGGTTGGGTTGCGTGGTTGGCAGCCACAAGGTCGCGATTTCGAACCCAACACACTGCAATCTTTAATTCTTTTTGAATTCTGTGTCATTATTACGGAGTTGCCACCAGAATGCAAGTGGTTAAATAAACTAGGGACTGAATTAATTATCAAATTGGAAAATGGCCTGGTGGTTAGAATGCTTACGTGGGACTGGAGGGTCGTGGGTTCAAACCCAACGCCCGACAGTTTTGGGGTTTTAATTATATTCTGCTTATTTTTGCGTAGTATTGCATGTATTACAAGGAAAGCACCCATACTCATTGAGATAATTTAGTTACAGACAGCCTGATATGGTTTACAACACTTAATAATAATAACAAGTCTTGTTCTAGTATCTATGCAGAGTACTAGGTCAATGGGCCCGAAGGTTCTTGAAATCTTATTGAACATATTTTCTTGATTCCCTGTAGAGTCACCTATTTGGTGGATTCTACTGATTCCCTGTGAAAATTTGTAAATCAACTGTATCAACAACAAGACGTTGTTGGTGAGCCGTACCTATTCACAATATATCAACATTGCCACTATCTCTACATAAATTTTTAGTCCGCAATGGAATGACTAGAAGTCTGCCAGCAATTTATATATAAACTACGGGGTACAACACATGCACCATAAGATGTTCTAGCATACAAAGTAATTTCACATTCCACGCAATGATTCCCAATGTAGCAGATAGTGCAATAACCAATTTACGCACGAAGCTTTGTTGTATGGTTTATTTTTCATCATTGTGGCTCATAGTGTTTTCAATCATAAAACAGAGCAAGGTAACGGAACTCACATGATTAATCTGGCAAGCTCAACTTGATGTCATATTTGCAGCAATGGCGTTACTAGCAAAGCAACCTAAAACAAATATTTATATCATTACTGTTTATGACATTATCTGTCAATTATGTTCTTATATATTTTGTTTCTAAACTGTTGCATAATGCAATACTAATGTTGCATAATGCAATACTAAGTTTTCTGACATTCGCGACCCGCGAATAGTGTTCAATTAGATTCTGGAAAAGAGTGTGTCATGGACCGCTTTATGTTTTATTGAACTCGAATATTCTGTTTTTAGTATTGTTGCATAGTGCAATACTAAACATCTATAATTATTTAAACTTTGGAATTTCAAGTAAATGTTATCTTATTTACATTTTTACAAAGACTAAAACATTAATCTTTGTATTAAACTGGTGAGTCAAAACTGTTTAATATTAAGAATATATATTTTATTCAAACCGAGTGTTGGGTATTATTTTGCTAGTTTCTAGAGTCCAATTTCTAACAGATTCATTATATATATATATATATATATATTATGTCCCAAACCCGACATTTCCATAAATAGGCAAATAGCATCATGTGCTATAAAGACTTGTACACAAGCTTTTGATCATTTTTTTTAAAGTAATCCCTTAGCCTTTGTGATGTTGTGCGTTCTTTCAAAACGGGTTTTTTTTAGTGTGTACAAGGTTATCACAATAATTATGAGATATCAAGACACGGTATACCTTCCGGTCGGTATGTGACTCGAACCCGGTTAACCGTAAATTGTGAAACATGTCCGAATTTAATGAACGAGTAGTCCATTCCGCTTAGAATTTCGCCACTAGTAATAATATAAGATCAGTTTCCGATTTTGACCATGTTTGACCTATCAAAAATGTTGACCAGAATGTTTCACCGAGTCAACCGGGTGACTCGGTACCGAGTTGACTCAGAACAGTCCCAAATCACATCCAAACACACCCCAAAGCTTTTCTATAGCAACCAAACCATCGTCACCATCATCACTTTCTGTCCCGGCGGCCGGAGGCCATGGCCGCCGCCGGTCGGCCCTAATCCCGCCGTGAATCGCAACCCCACACCTCTCATCATCATCGAACTTCGAATCTATAATATGCATGGAAGAATTGGGAGTTCAAAAAGAAAATCAAGCAGGAGATTAAATTATCATTCAAAAATCAAACCCTACTTACCGGACAGAATCCTGTCGCCGGAATCGCGACTAGAGAGGGTCACCGGACCTGCACCGGTGGTCGTGAGTGTTGGAAATAGAGTGTCCTGACCCGACGAATTAACGAAGCCGACCGATATTGACCCGTAAGAGTTACACCCGTGTCAACGGACTATTAAATCTAATTAATTGTTAATTAGAAATAAACGAACTAAATGGTGAATTAAATAAATACTAATTATTTATTTAATTAAAACGACAAAATATATCGGTTCAAAATTACTTGGTAATTAAAAGACGGACCGACCGATCAGTTGTTACCAGATTAACAGACTGATCGGTTGGTGGACTAAAGGAGAATCGCGACCGGGCCCAGCTCACAGGCCCCGGTCCGCGATTTAATAATAAAAGAAGGAGGGAGGAGGTGGATTGCAACACAAGTCACAAACCCTAATCCCCTCCCTCTCTCTCCCTGCGCCGAGCCCCGCCGAAGCCGGCTCTGCCGCCGCTGCCGACCGCCGATCGCCGCCACCTCGTCCACCGTGATCTCTTCGCAATCTCCGAAGTTTTAATCAAATCGAGTAATACAAAGGAAAGAGTGTGTGAGAGAGAGGTGCGATTTCCTCTGTTCGATTGATTTTGAGTGTTCGTTCTTCTGATTTCATGGAATCATCGCGGTTGGATCCACATCTAGTGGTCCAATCTGCTGATATGCTTGATCCTGGTGATGAGGGACTGTGTTCTAAGGTCTATGTTCCACTGAATTTTCAGAAATTGTTCAATTCGACATTGAAGGAGGTGTCTAGTGCTGCTGAGCAGGATCGGAGTGTTGATCCGGCATTAATGGAGGTCTCAATTAATGCAATTAGTGTGTCGGATAAGGTAATGAATATATCGAGTGACTCTATTGATTCAGCAATTGTTAAGGTTCCGATTAATGCAGATTTGACAGCCGATGTATCTGATTATGATGTTTCTGAATTTACTGAGGAAATTGCTAGCTTATCTTCTCCTTCTAATACTGAATCTGTGCGAATGTGTAAATTGGACTCGAGAGATGATTGGAAAGGAAATAGTATGGATGAAACTCCTCGACATGAGAATGGTAATTTCCGACTTGAGATTAGGGCTCAGTTGTTTGTCACTGATGTTATGAAATGTAATTCGGTTGAATGCAAAGCTGAGCTAAAGGACAAGGGGTCTGAGAGTACTAAGGTTACTATGAACGAGGGATTGGGCTCGATCTCTGCCTCACAGAAGGAGGTTGATGAGGCTATAGAGGATTTTTTCGGTTTTAAAAACACTGATCCTGAATTTATGAAACTAATGGTTGAATTCATTGTTTTGCATCAGGAGGAATTGGAATTTGTTGTGAGATACCATGGTTATTTGAGCAATTTGAATCTGCTAAAGGATGTTTCCAGTTACATGGAAGGCAATTTTGGGATTTTCATATTACCTTTAGCTGCTAACTGTATTTCCTTAACTGGCAGCAATTTTGAAACTATTGTTCCTGTTGAGTCTTGCTGGGTCAATAGGTATGTTCATATGAAGTATAGTAGCATCTTTTCTTCTGGGTCAGAATACTCCTGTGATTGTCTATTCAGTGAAGATGACCCTGTTGTTACTGCTTTGTTCAAATTTTACTCTGCTTCTATTTTGAGGAAAATGGCTGTTAAGGTTAAAAGGAAAATGGACTATACTGAGAAACACTTGTTTGCTCTTCAGAACAGATTTCTTGATGTGATTCCTGTTGACTTTAAGGCTGGTAATGATAAGAAACTTAGAGAGTATGTGTCAAATGGTGAGGGCAAAAGTACTATTTACATTGATGCTAACTTGGGAAGAAGGATGGTTAGCCTATGCCATGCTAAGTCTAAGTTGGACTGTTTAGCCAATACTTATGACTTGATTTCCTCTTCTCTCACTTGTGTTACTTTTAATATGGGGAAAGCTACTGCTTCACCTGACTACAGTCGTCCTGCTCAATTAGACTCTGCTGTTATTGTAGTGCAGAACACTATGGAGGAAAATAGTGCTGATGGGGCTAGTTCAATTCCTCTAATCAGGTATGATCATGTTAGGAGGGTCAAGAAAAGTATGAAGGAATTGTTAGTTGAACAATATAACCAATTGGTCAAAGCTAGAAAGCTTCAAAGGGAAATGGTTGTAAAAGCTAAGGCTGCTCCTGCTGAGGAAACAAAATGTGAGGCATTTAAAAACCTTCCTAATGATGCTGTTGCGGTATTTGCTGCTAAACATGCTCCTAATGGGGATGTGGAAGGTTTCTTAAAAAAGCAACTGGCTAAGGAAGAGAGGTTAAGAAAAGAGGAAGAACAAAAGAAGGAACAAAAGCAATCTTATGCTAATGTGGTGCAGAGTGATGAGGTTGATCAGGAATTGAAGGAGGTTAAATTTATCCCTCCTGCTATTCTTCCTAGTGGTGAAAAAGTCATGATTATAAATCCCAAGTTTATTGAACAAACTAGGAAGGTATATAAAAATCACTTGTATGGATATTTTATTGGAACTATGTGCATGATTGGGTGGGTTAGATTCCATATCTCTAAAATGTGGAAGTCTTTTGGGATTGAGGAAGTTACTACTAATGGCAAAGGGATATTTTATTTTAAGTTTATGGATGAGAAAGGTCCTATGAATGTTCTAAAATCAGGTCCATGGGCTATCATAAGTATACCTTTGTGTGTTTACCAATGGGAGGCAGGTATGAGCTTAGAGAAAGTTGAGCCTAAGGTTGTTCCTAACTGGGTCACCTTTCATGGTCTTCCTTTGGAAATGTGGAATGTTGAAAGCATTTGCAGTATTGCTAGTTGCCTGGGAAAGCCAATCACTTTTGATAACATCACTGCTGAGAAGTGTAGTAAGAAGGAGTATGCAAGTTTTGCCAGAGTATTAATTGAGGTTCCTGTTCATGAAACTTACCCTTGTTTTGTGAAGGCTTTCTATCCTGTGGATGAGTATGGGGTGCAAAAAAGCATAGACATTCATGTTGAGTTTTCTAAGCTTCCTATTAGTTGTTATCATTGTTTTGTTTATGGCCATACTTTTGAGACTTGTATGAATAGAATGTTGACTGAAGAGGAAGTGTTGGAAAGAGAAAGGGCTGTTAATGGTGTGGAATCATCCTCTGAACCTACTGCTAGTGATCTTGAAACTACTTAGAAGGTTGTGAACAATGATGGTGTGAGTGCTCCTCCTATTAATTCCCCTAGCAGGGTTGCTGTTCCTGTTCCTGCTTGTGCTAAACCTGAGTCCTTAAATATTCATGGGAAGGGACCTGTTGTTAAAAAGCCTGGGGTTGATGATGAGGGTTCTCAAGTGGTGGTTAATAGAAAGAACTCTGGCAATAGGCAGCCTAACTCAAAGAGTCATGAGGGGACCAATGGGAAGGGAAATAAAGGGCAGGCAGTTAATTCATCGGGTAGTTCTTCTCTGAGATCTAATCATCAGGAGTGGCAAAAAATTAGCAGTGGTCAAGCATCTGTTAGCAGAACACCTGTGACTAATCAGGCTGATCAAAAGAAATTGGAAGTTAATAGCAGTTTGGAGCAGTCAAAAAATTCTAATAAAGGGGTTTATGGTGAGGAGAAAAAGGGGGACCAAAAGTTGGGTGTAAAGGGTATTCAGGGGAATGGGAAAATAATTAAAAATTGTAAAGTGCAGGAGGAGGAAAAGCATTGTGATAAGGGGCAGTTGCAGAACAGGAAGTCTGTCCCTCCTGATAAGTCTGTTCCTCTTAAGACTTATAACTCTTTCAATGTCCTAGAGGATATTACTACTGACATTACTAATGCTTCTCATAGTAATTCCATCTTTCAGCCTAGTGAGGGGTTCATCCCTGTTAATAAATCAAAAATTCTGACTACTGTTTTGGAAAGCTATTATAAAAGTTTGTCTGAGGAGGAGAAGGGTGAGGTTGTTGTGTATGTGACTAATAAACTTGTACCTCCTTTTGAAAGAAGAAATGCATGGAGTTTTGCTCAAAGAAAACTGTTTATGATCTTATGTAATAAAAATGGATTTGATGCTGGCATGCAATGTATTCTTGAGGATGAAAGGAATGCTGAGGAAGTCTGTGAAATGCAAGATGACTTAATGGAAAATAATGTGGAACAGGAGAATGGTGTGAAGGTATGTGGATCTCATAAGGAGTCTTTGAAATGAAGATTCTTGCCTGGAATGTTAGAGGCTTGAACAATCTGGATAGGATTGTTTTGGTCAAAAAAGTGTTAAGGGAGAATGGTGTTTGGGTTTGTGGCATTATTGAATCTCGGATAGGTTCAAGCAAAATTGACTTGGTTTCCAAACAAGTTAGCAATCACTGGAATTGGGTCTCAAATGTGGACTGTTGTAGGGATTGGGCTAGAATAATGGTTGGATGGGATTCTGCTAAGGCTGATGTTCAGGTTATTGACAAGAATGATCAGGCTTTGCATTGTGTGGTTAATTCTCTTGAGGGTAAGGAGAGCTTTCTTTGCTCTTTTATCTATGGGCATATTACTCCTGTCAAAAGGAAACTGTTATGGCTTGATCTTGTGTGCCACAATCATCTGATTAATGACTTGCCTTGGGTCTGTATGGGGGATTTCAATGTAATACTTGACCCTGCTGAATCTACTTTTATTAATTCTAAATTGTGTTTTTCCATCACTCAGTTCAGGGATTGTCTCTCTTCTTGTGGGCTAAGTGATTGTGGGTACCATGGAATGAGGTTCACTTGGACCAGTAAGCCTAAGACTGGTAGTGGTATCCTTAAGAAGCTTGATAGAGTGCTTGCTAACCAAAGCTTTAATGATAACTTTGAGAAGGCTGTTGTGGAATTCTTGCCTTTTTATTCCTCTGATCACTCTCCAATGTTGTTGCAATTTGGTGATAAATGTAAGCAGAAGGGTCAGGCCTTTAGATTCATGAATTACCTGACTAGAAAGCCTGCTTTTCATGAGATTGTTGCTGAGGGGTGGCAGAAGAAATATATGGGTTTCAAAATGTTTCAGCTTGTATCTAAGCTGAAGGGTTTAAAGGCCCCTTTGAGGAAACTTAATCTTTGCCATGGTAATTTGTTTGAAAGAGCTGAGAAAATCAGGAAAGAGTTGGAAAGTATTCAAAGAGAAATGGTGGATGATCCTGGTAATGGCTCTCTTAGGGATGAAGAGGGGGTTTATTTGAATGCTTACAAAGATGCCTTGATTGATGAATATCATTTTAACAAGCAACAGTCTAAAATTAACTGGTTGAGAGATGGGGATAGTAACACTAAGTTTTTCCATGCTGCTGTCAAAGAAAGAAAGAAAAGAAGAAAGGTAGTCATGATTAAAGATGCTGAAGGTGAGGAATACTATGGAGATCAAATTGCAGAAGCCTTTGTTAAGCACTTTAGTAACTTTTTAGGAAGAAAGGGCTCTGTGGTGGAAATCTCTGATCCTGATTCCCTTTTTGTCAACACTATTCCCCTTGAAGCTGCTGAAACTATGATCTGTCCTGTGACAATCATGGAAGTTAAAGATGCCTTGATGAGTATTGATGATGACAAAGCCCCTGGGCCTGATGGGTTCACTGCTAAATTTTTTAAATCTGCTTGGGGAATTGTTAAAGATGATGTGTGTGGTGCTGTTTTGGAATTCTTCAACAATGGGAAACTCCTTTAAAGAGGTTAATAACACCTCTATATCTCTTGTCCCTAAGGTTAGCAATCCTTCGTGTGTTACTGATTTTAGGCCCATTGCTTGTTGTAATGTTATATACAAGTGTATTAGTAAAATTCTCTGCAATAGAATTAAGGGAGTGCTTGGTTCAGTTGTGGATGAGAATCAAAGTGCTTTCATTCCTGGAAGGCAGATTAGTGATAATATTCTTCTTGCTCAGGAGCTTGTTAGGCAGTATAATAGAAAGGGAGGGAGTGGAAAGGTGGCTTACAAGATAGATATTCAAAAAGCCTATGATACTATGGATCTTGATTTCATGAAGACCATATTAGGGTACTTTGGGTTTCCCAGGATTATGGTTGGTTGGATCATGGAATGCCTGAATACTGCCTCTTTCTCTATCAACTTTAAAGGGCAACAGCATGGGTTTTTTAAGGATTTGAGAGGTTTGAGGCAGGGTGATCCTTTGTCACCCTATCTTTTTACTTTGGTCATGGAGGTACTAAATTTAATGATCAAAAGGCATATCAGGGGCAACAATGAATTTCAATATCACTGGAAGTGTGAAAAGCTTCATCTTACACACCTATGTTTTGCTGATGACCTGATGCTGTTTTGCAATGCTGATAAAAATTCTGTGCAAATTCTCAAAAATGCTTTGACTGAGTTTAGTAGGGTTTCTGGTTTGGTCCCTAATCAGCTGAAAAGCACTGTTTTCTATGGTAGTGTTGCTGAGAGTACTAAGATAGTTTTGAATGCCATTATGCCTTTTAAGCCTGGCTCTCTCCCTGTCAGGTATCTTGGTGTTCCTCTCTTATCTAGCAGATTGTATTATAAAGATTGCATTATGCTAATTGAAAAAGTGAGAACGAGATTGGATAACTGGAAAAATAAGTTTCTGTCATTTGCTGGTAGGCTGCAATTAGTTAAATCAGTCTTATCTTCTATTTGTATATATTGGACATCAATGTTCATATTGCCTGCTAATGTATTGGAAGAAATTGAAGGAATGATGAGGAGATTTATGTGGGCTCATGAAACTAATGTCAGGGGTAAAATCAGAGTTAAATGGGATAATGTTTGTCAAAAATGGAAAAATGGTGGGCTAGGGGTCAAATCTCTTAAGATGATGAATTCTGCTCTTGTTACAAAACATATTTGGAACTTGGTGTCTGGTAGACCTTCCTTATGGGCTAATTGGGTCAGATTGTACCTTATAAAGGATAGAAACTTTTGGACTTTACAGCCAAAAAATGGGTGCAGCTGGGCTTGGAGGAAAATTCTTGACTGTAGAAAGTTGGTTAGCGTTCATATGTTGTTTGAGATTGGGAATGGGACTAAGGTTAGTGCCTGGCATGACAGATGGCATGAAATGGGGCCATTAGATTTATACATTTCAAATAGAGATATCATGAGGGCTGGGTTTAGAGATGACTCCACTGTTGCTGATATTGTGGATGGTAATAGGTGGAAGTGGCCTATGGAATGGTATAGTAAATATCCTCTGTTGAATTTTATCCAATGTCCTGATATTAGGAGTGAAATGGAAGACAAGCTCTGGTGGATAAGTAAGGATGGTCTTCTGTTGAACTTTAGCACATCTCTGTGTTATGATGATCTATTAAGCCATAATCCTAAAGTTTTCTGGGCAGCTAATGTTTGGTTTGCTCAAAGAATTCCTAGGCATGCTTTTGTTTTGTGGATGGCTGCCCAGAATAAATTACTGACACAGGATAGGCTGGACAAGTGGAGCGGGAATGGGGAGAGGAAATGTGCTTTCTGTAATTCTCAGCCTGATAGTCACAATCACTTATTTTTCAATTGTAGTTTTCCTGGGGAATTATGGAGAAGGATTAAGCTTAAGGCTAGAATGATGGATGCCCCTGATAATTGGAGTAATGTCAAGGATTACCTTGGTACTTTGCCGGCAAGGAAAGCTATATGGAATGTGATCAGGAAATTAGCCATTGCCGCAACCATTTACTTTGTTTGGCAAGAAAGAAATTTGAGGCTGTTTCAGGGAAAAAGTAGGAGTTTAGAGGCTGTTGAGTACTTGATTGTTGATTCAGTTAGGCTAAAGCTGAAGAGTACTGTTGTGAAATATTCAGCTCAAGTTATGCAGGCTGATGATGTTTGGAAGTTCCTCCCCTTCTTTCTCTCTAATGATAGCATGCAGTTGTAATATTATAAGGGCTTGGGAATCCCATTTGCCTGGTATGGGATGGATCAGTTTGGCTTGGGTTTCTTGGTGGTTCTCTTTCATTAATTGGTGGGATGGGGGGATTTATTAGGAAGGAAGGTGGTGGAAAGGAAGGGCTCCAAGCATTATGGTGAGTTTTGGGGATGGGATTGGGGGGGGGGGGGTGAAGGGTACATCTTGCACACATTGCACTTTCTTTGGTTTCACTAGAGGGGGGAAGTGTGAGTGGAATGGTGACATTATGAAGGGAGGAGTGGAGGAGGAGTGTGATTTTAATTGTATTAGGATTTGGGGTGGTGGGATTTTATGGGTCCTTTTGCATGATGTCGGGGTTTACTATAAAGCTTGGGTAGTCATCTGGTGTAGCAATACACTTCCTGCCTCTAATTTTTTACTTTTATTTCTGCTTTACTTTTATGTCTGTTGGGTCATTATTCTGATGGAAGGGAGACCATTTGTTTCTCTTTTTTCCATTTATGCGTTAATGGTTAGGGGTTGGTGTTTAAAATGGCTGAAGAATAGCATTAACCTTGGGAGTAGTTACATTAAGAGTATCATTTGGGTCAGGATTCATTCTCTTATCTTTTTTTGTTATTCAGAACTTACCCTTGGTACTCAAACCGGCAATCCAGTTTTTGGCCTTAGCTTTTGTTGGTTTTCTTTTTTGTGTCTGTCCTGTTGGACTTGGGGTGGGGGGTGCTTTGGGTGAGGGAGGCTATTACTGCTATGGTCTGGTTCTGGAGTATGGTTGGCATTAATAGTAATGATTTGGGCCTATTTACATGGAAGCATTTGTGTTGGATTTGGAATCCTAGAGTAAATCCCAGATTTGGTTTGTGCAGTCTGTGTTCTTGGTTCACTCTTAGTATTCTTAGATTGGTTGCTTGTATTTGGTGGCTTTTCTTAGTCAAAATTTGGGATATTTCCAAGGCTGCAAATCCATCTGATGGGGGGGGGGGGGTAGCTTTTGAAAGTCCTTTTTGGCTTAAGAGTTTTGGAAGGAATACCAATTTTTGGATAATCATTGATAAACTTGATGATTTTGGTAGTAACCTTATTAGTTTTGTTATCTTAAGTGGGCAATGCACAATGTATTGTAATACCGATTGGTGTGTCTTCTATATTTCTTATGACCATAGCAGTTGTTGGAAGTTTGGGAGCATAGGTTTTAATGTTTGGTGTAGTAACTGTATTAGTTGGGAGCTGGGTAGCTCTTACTGGGCTGTTTCTAGGCGATTTGGGCAGAACTGTGCGGCTTCCCATCTTTGGTTTTTTGATAAGAGCAGGCAGAGCACTTATGTTTATTGGGGAATTACTATGAATGTGATTTCTGGTTCGGATTTGAGTTTGGTTGGAAGGATAACTGGCTATGCATATGACTGGGATTGGAAAGTTTGTATTAATTTGGTGGTAGTCTTGGTTCGAACTTGGGTTAGAGTGGAAGGAAGGCTGGGCTTTCTCATACCTTATATTGGGTAATATTCTGGGCCGGAGTTGGTGTCTTCTTTGGTGGGCTGCCTTTGTGATTTTAATGTATCAGTTCTGGACTATCGGGCTGGGTTGTTCTGGGCATTTTTTTCTGCTAGGTGCTATCACCAAGATGATTCTATGGCGAACGTATGCTTATGTTTTGCGGGTAAAGTCTTGTGTTTTAGGATTGTCTTGTATTTTGGATGTATTTGGTTTTTTAGGAGTATTATTTGTTGTTTCTCGATGCACTTAGCTGTTAAGGTTGGGGAATGTCCAACCTAGTGGCTTTGTGTGTTCCCTTGTACTTTTTTGTTCTTTCTATTTATTTTGCCGGGTTTTCCCAAAAAAAAAAATTTATATATAAACTACGGGGTACAACACATGCACCATAAGATGTTCTAGCATACAAAGTAATTTCACATTCCACGCAATGATTCCCAATGTAGCAGATAGTGCAATAACCAATTTACGCACGAAGCTTTGTTGTATAGTTTATTTTTCATCATTGTGGCTCATAGTGTTTTCAATCATAAAACAGAGCAAGGTAACGGAACTCACATGATTAATCTGGCAAGCTCAACTTGATGTCATATTTGCAGCAATGGCGTTACTAGCAAAGCAACCTAAAACAAATATTTATATCATTACTGTTTATGACATTATCTGTCAATTATGTTCTTATATATTTTGTTTCTAAACTGTTGCATAATGCAATACTAATGTTGCATAATGCAATACTAAGTTTTCTGACATTCGCGACCCGCGAATAGTGTTCAATTAGATTCTGGAAAAGAGTGTGTCATGGACCGCTTTATGTTTTATTGAACTCGAATATTCTGTTTTTAGTATTGTTGCATAGTGCAATACTAAACATCTATAATTATTTAAACTTTGGAATTTCAAGTAAATGTTATCTTATTTACATTTTTACAAAGACTAAAACATTAATCTTTGTATTAAACTGGTGAGTCAAAACTGTTTAATATTAAGAATATATATTTTATTCAAACCGAGTGTTGGGTATTATTTTGCTAGTTTCTAGAGTCCAATTTCTAACAGATTCATTATATATATATATATATATTTATGTCCCAAACCCGACATTTCCATAAATAGGCAAATAGCATCATGTGCTATAAAGACTTGTACACAAGCTTTTGATCATTTTTTAAAGTAATCCCTTAGCCTTTGTGATGTTGTGCGTTCTTTCAAAACGGGTTTTTTTTAGTGTGTACAAGGTTATCACAATAATTATGAGATATCAAGACACGGTATACCTTCCGGTCGGTATGTGACTCGAACCCGGTTAACCGTAAATTGTGAAACATGTCCGAATTTAATGAACGAGTAGTCCATTCCGCTTAGAATTTCGCCACTAGTAATAATATAAGATCAGTTTCCGATTTTGACCATGTTTGACCTATCAAAAATGTTGACCAGAATGTTTCACCGAGTCAACCGGGTGACTCGGTACCGAGTTGACTCAGAACAGTCCCAAATCACATCCAAACACACCCCAAAGCTTTTCTATAGCAACCAAACCATCGTCACCATCATCACTTTCTGTCCCGGCGGCCGGAGGCCATGGCCGCCGCCGGTCGGCCCTAATCCCGCCGTGAATCGCAACCCCACACCTCTCATCATCATCGAACTTCGAATCTATAATATGCATGGAAGAATTGGGAGTTCAAAAAGAAAATCAAGCAGGAGATTAAATTATCATTCAAAAATCAAACCCTACTTATCGGACAGAATCCTGTCGCCGGAATCGC
This sequence comes from Deinandra increscens subsp. villosa, assembly GCA_039602395.1. Classification (NCBI taxonomy): domain Eukaryota; kingdom Viridiplantae; phylum Streptophyta; class Magnoliopsida; order Asterales; family Asteraceae; genus Deinandra; species Deinandra increscens. The sequence goes on from JBCNJP010000007.1 coordinate 76,815,855, forward strand.
GACTAGAGAGGGTCACCGGACCTGCACCGGTGGTCGTGAGTGTTGGAAATAGAGTGTCCTGACCCGACGAATTAACGAAGCCGATCGATATTGACCCGTAAGAGTTACACCCGTGTCAACGGACTATTAAATCTAATTAATTGTTAATTAGAAATAAACGAACTAAATGGTGAATTAAATAAATACTAATTATTTATTTAATTAAAACGACAAAATATATCGGTTCAAAATTACTTGGTAATTAAAAGACGGACGGACCGATCAGTTGTTACCGGATTAACAGACTGATCGGTTGGTGGACTAAAGGAGAATCGCGACCGGGCCCAGCTCACAGGCCCCGGTCCGCGATTTAATAATAAAAGAAGGAGGGAGGAGGTGGATTGCAACACAAGTCACAAACCCTAATCCCCTCCCTCTCTCTCCCTGCGCCGAGCCCCGCTGAAGCCGGCTCTGCCGCCGCTGCCGACCGCCGATCGCCGCCACCTCGTCCACCGTGATCTCTTCGCAATCTCCGATGGATCCCCGTCTTGCCAGTATCTGTGCCCGACTCGAGAGCGAAGCCGTCGCAGCCCGAGCCGAAGCCGAAGCCGCAGCCCGAGCCGCCGCCACCGCCGCTGCCTCTCACGCGCCGTCGCGCGACCACCGACCGGTGGTTCTCGCGCTGCCGGCGCAGCCGAGACCACCGCGTCCGGTTCCGTCGTCGTGGCCTGCGCCGTTATACCCGCCGGCCGCCGCCACCGCACCACCTCTGATCACCGGCGATTCGATCGTCGTGGGATCCGTTCCGGTGGCCATTCCGACGGAGAAGGTTTTGTCACCACCACCCGTGGTATCCCTACCACCGCCGCCGCCACTACCGCCGCCGCCGCCCATGGCGGCCGCCGCCGATGCCGCCGTTGACGATCTATCTCGAAGGTTCGAGTCTGACGTTACTGTTCGTCCTAGCGCGAGCCCGTTGAATCCGGGTGTCTCGAGCGGTTGCTCAGATCCCGCCAAGGTATATCTAATTCATTAGATATTTAATTATTTATTTATGTTAAATAAATATATTTTCTGTGTTTGTCGTGTTCCGGTGATTGATCCTGTTACAGTTACGTCCGCGTTTTAATTCGTTTCCGCTGCCAAATTAATTTAGAATTAATTTAATTATTAACTCGGCCTTGTAGTTAATTTGATTAACTGTTTATATGCACCTGGTTTATCCAGAAACATTATTTCTGTCTCTTCATTGTTTGAACAAGGATTTCGGTATAAATTTAATGGAAATGTGATTTTTGCCTACCTTAATAATATCTTTTATTTCGAGGCTAAACCTTTACATGGTATATATGAGATAGATGTTCAAACAAATGACCAGCTCTATCATGTTTCTAAAAGAAGCAAAACTGATAGTAACGAATCCTCGTTATGGCACCATAGACTTGGTCACATAAGTAATGCCCGCATTAAGAAGTTGCAAACTGCTGGCATTCTCGAATCCCAAGATGCAGATTCCTTCGATGAGTGCGAGTCGTGCTTATCTGGTAAATTAACCAAGTCACCCTTCACCCATACAGGTGAACGGGCCCAAGGCTTGTTAGGCATTATTCACACCGATGTGTGTGGACCCTTTCGAACCGAGACGAGAAATCGTGAACGGTACTTCGTGACTTTCATCGATGACTACAGCCGATATGCCTATGTCTATCTGATGAAACACAAACATGAAACTTTTGAAAAGTTCAAAGAGTTTCAAAACGAAGTACAAAATCAGTTAAATCGAACTATTAAAATACTTCGATCCGATAGAGGCGGAGAATACCTAAGCGCTGAATTCCTGAATCATCTAAAGGAATGTGGAATCGTTTCACAACCTACTCGACCTGGCACACCCCAGTTAAATGGTGTTAGTGAAAGGAGGAATCGAACTTTGCTTAACATGGTTCGATCGATAATGTGCAGGACCACCTTGCCACAATCCTTTTGGGGATATGCCATCTTGACCGCTGCTCGCCTAATAAATCTGGCACCGACCAAGTTAGTAGGAAAGACCCCATATGAGATATGGCATGGTTCTCTTCCTAAACTATCATACCTCAGGGTATGGGGATGTGATGCTTATGTCACCAGTGAATCTGACAATAAGCTTGATCCCCGAGGCGAAAAGGTAACTTTCGTTGGATACTATTGTAATACCGGTTATTACTTTTACCATCCTGATGCAAACACTGTTTCCATCAAAAGGAAAGGTAAATTCCTTAAGAAAGAATTTCTTACTCGAGGAACAAATAGTGATCCAGTGGATCTTGAAGAAATTCGAGATACACCTAACCCTGAAAACGGTCGCTGCGTCTGACCGACAAGTTGTTGTCGCACCATCAGACCCAAACACAAGCACAAGTGTTCGTAGGAGCAAAAGAATACGATATGAGCCTGATAGATACCTTGGATATCATGAGGCCTTCGACGTTCTGTTAATAGCCGATTCTAACGATGAGCCTATTAATTACAAAGCTGCTATATCGGATCCGGAATCTGATAAATGACTTGAAGCCATGAACGCTGAGATGCAATCCATGCATGACAATCACGTCTGGGACTTGAATGAGCTACCCCCGACACACGGGCAGTAGGGAGCAAGTGGATCTTTAAAAGAAAAACTGACATGCATGGAAATGTGCAAACCTACAAGGCACGGCTTGTAGCAAAAGGTTTCACTCAAACTCAAGGGATTGACTATGAGATATGGCAAATGGACGTTAAAACCGCCTTCCTGAACAGACAACTTGAAGAAGATGTCTATATGGTTCAGCCTGATGGTTTTGTCGATCCAGAGAATCCAAACAAGGTTTGCAAGCTAAGCAAGTCCATTTATGGACTCAAGCAAGCATCTCGAAGTTGGAATCTTCGTTATGATCAAAAGGTCAAAGAGTTTGGTTTTTGAACAAAACAAAGATGAACCTTGTGTTTACAGAAAGGCAAGTGGGAGCGCTGTATCGTTCCTCGTACTGTACGTGGACGATATATTGATCATAGGGAACAACATACCCATGCTTAACGAAGTTAAGAAATTGCTTTCATCTTGTTTCGCTATGAAAGACCTCGGAGAAGCCGCTTACATTCTGGGAATTAAAATTCACAGAGATCGATCTAAGCGCCTTTTGGGACTCAGTCAAAGCACATACATTGATAAGATCATAGCTCGGTTCAACATGAGCAACTCCAAGAAAGGAACCGTTCCCATGACTAAAGGAACAATCTTGGACAAATCTCAAGCACCTAAAACGGAGCGCGAGATAATCCAAATGGCATCGATCCCATTTGCCTCTGCTATTGGATCTATCATGTATGCCATGCTCTGCACACGAACGGATGTCTCGTATGCATTGAGCGTGACAAGTCGGTACCAACAGACGCCAGGACTAGCTCACTGGACGGCTGTGAAGAACATACTGAAATACTTGAGGAACACCACTTATATGTTTCTCGTATACGGGGGTGTTGATGAGGAGCTCACTGTAAGATGTTACACTGACGCTAGTTTTCAGACTGACCGAGATGACTCTCGCTCACAGTCGGGATTCGTATTCACTCTTTACGGAGGGGCTGTTTCTTGGAGAAGCTCAAAACAGCCAGTAGTAGCTGATTCTACTACTGAATCCGAATACATAGCCGCCTCAGAAGCTGCTAAAGAAGCCGTGTGGATGAAGAAGTTCATTTCCGATCTCGATGCTATGCCAAGTATTAGGCAGCCCATCGAGATACTGTGCGATAACACAGGCGCTATAGCTCAAGCCAAAGAGCAACAGTCTCATAAGATGGCCAAGCACGTCCTGAGGAAATTCCACTACATAAGAGAAGTAGTCGACAGAAATGAAATCAAGATAAGCAAAGTACACACAGATCAAAACTTAGCTGATCCTTTTACTAAGCCTATGACTCAGGAGACTCATATACGCCACAGAGAAGCGATAGGGCTTAGATTAGCTAAAGACATGTTTTGATTCAGTATTTGGATGTATGAACACCAACAGTTATCTATATTATTCTTATTCCATCTATTTTATGCAATAATGAATTACATAACTGTGTTCAATATTTGTACGTTTAATCCTTGGACAATAAGTTCTTGTCCTAAATGTCCGTAGTCGATTAGTTAGTGGGAGCTATACTAAAGAAAGACTATTGTGACTAGTTGAACTTTAAAGTGGTCTAACGTTCAATCTCACAGACCTCATTGGTGAATGACGTTGGACGTAACTCGCATCATGCAACGCAAACATGGAAGTCTTGCTTGCTTGATTAATGCATGCTCTAATGTATCCTTAGACCTGAGACGCATATTCGAACTCCCTTCTACTAAAGAACATTCTTTGATTGTAGCCTAACGTTGTCGCGTAACTGCCCGCCATAACGGCTACTTTTGGGAATGGCTCTGAAGTTTAGTGGGAGTTGTATGCCTCAACAAGGGATTCTGTTCTCTTGCTTCGGCAACGGTTAGACATAAAGGCGCCCTCGTTGGTTCCAAGTGATAAGTGTGAGGCCTCACCCAAACTTACTGTGTGTTTGTTGGATCACTTCGAATTATATCGAGAACGAAAATCGATGAATAAAATATGGGAGTCCATGTCCCATAATTCATCAATGTCTTATACAGAAAGGAACATATGACAATGAATGCACAAGTCATGAGTCTGCTTGATGGTCAATCAGATATACTTTGGCAGACGACTTAAAGTGTCAATATTAGTTGGTGTAGCCATGCATAGCTAGAGTGCCTCTGACTGCGCTCGTTAAACTGTCGCGTTCAGTCCAAGTGGGAGACTGTTGGAAATAGAGTGTCCTGACCCGACGAATTAACGAACCCGACCGATATTGACCCGTAAGAGTTACACCCGGGTCAACGGACTATTAAATCTAATTAATTGTTAATTAGAAATAAACGAACTAAATGGTGAATTAAATAAATACTAATTATTTATTTAATTAAAACGACAAAATATATCGGTTCAAAATTACTTGGTAATTAAAAGACGGACCGATCAGTTGTTACCGGATTGACAGACTGATCGGTTGGTGGACTAAAGGAGAATCGCGACCGGGCCCAGCTCACAGGCCCCGGTCCGTGATTTAATAATAAAAGAAGGAGGGAGGAGGTGGATTGCAACACAAGTCACAAACCCTAATCCCCTCCCTCTCTCTCCCTGCGCCGAGCCCCGCCGAAGCCGGCTCTGCCGCCGCCGCCGACCGCCGATCGCCGCCACCTCGTCCACCGTGATCTCTTCGCAATCTCCGATGGATCCCCGTCTTGCCAGTATCTGTGCCCGACTCGAGAGCGAAGCCGTCGCAGCCCGAGCCGAAGCCGCAGCCCGAGCCGAAGCCGAAGCCGCAGCCCGAGCCGCCGCCGCAGCTCAAGCCGCCGTCGCCGCTGCCTCTCACGCGCCGCCGCGCGACCACCGACCGGTGGTTCTCGCGCTGCCGGCGCAGCCGAGACCACCGCGTCCGGTTCCGTCGTCGTGGCCCGCGCCGTTATACCCGCCGACCGCCGCCACCGCACCACCTCCGATCACCGGTGATTCGATCGTCGTGGGATCCGTTCCGGTGGCCATTCCGACGGAGAAGGTTTTGTCACCACCACCGGTGGTATCCCTACCACCGCCGCCGCCACTACCGCCGCCGCCGCCCATGGCGGCCGCCGCCGATGCCGCCGTTGACGATCTATCTCGAAGGTTCGAGTCTGACGTTACTGTTCGTCCTAGCGCATGCCCGTTGAATTCGGGTGTCTCGAGCGGTTGCTCGGATTCCGCCAAGGTATATCTAATTCATTAGATATTTAATTATTTATTTATGTTAATAAATATATTTTCTGTGTTTGTCGTGTTCCGGTGATTGATCCTGTTACAGTTGCGTCCGCATTTGAATTCGTTTCCGCTGCCAAATTAATTTAGAATTAATTTAATTATTAAATCGGTTTTAATAAAATTAAAATCGGTAACCCGGATCCCACTGTAAACCCCAACAGTGAGCCCCTGTCAAAACCCTAGCCGTCGCTATGGGTATTATTCGCGGTAGAAGGAGGGGTCTTCGGATCTGTTCGGTGGTCGCAATCCACCACAGAAACCCTAGCCGCCGTCGGGCGGTCTGGTCCCAGCCATCGCCGCCACCCGAGGGCGGAACCCTAGCCGTTGGTCACGGCTGCCGCCGCCTCTGCTTGCTCGTTGAGACAGAACTAAACCACGGGGACCACCGATTTAAACTCGGGAACGAAGGGAAAGAAGAAAGGGAAGAAATATAGGAAGGAGAAAAGAGGTAGCCACCGTGGGCCTGCCGGAGCACCGCTGTGTTTGGCCGGAACCGGCTGCCGGAAAATCGGGAGGGTTTCCCTTCCTCCGGTTGCTTTCCCGAACGCACACACACATATGTGTGTGTTGCTTGGTTCTCAAATGAAAAAGAAAGTGGTTAAAATCCATTTATATATTTAAGGTTTTTGTGTGTGTGTGTCATAATTAAATTAATAGATATCATACCGTGCTATCCGATCACGTTAAATATTAAGAGTCTCGTTCATGAACCGCAATAATTCTAATATGACTGAAATATTATAAAACCTTCGTAAACATTCTCCAAATGTTTAAAACGTCATATTATATATAATCCAATGATTATTCGGTTAAACACGCGGTATAAAGCGCGTATCCGATGAGAATCATGTTTATCTCTGTTTTGCAAACTGAGTATATACTCATGACTGTAAATTCTTGTGAATACTCAGAAAAATACTTATAACTTCACAGGGTCGGTAAATCAACTTACCCGAACATTGTTTATAGTAATTGGGCTTTTGTTGGGCCACGAATTCCTTAATGGGACTGTTGGGCCTAACTGGGCTTACCGAAACCAATTTATAATCGCAAAAATTTCCATTCGATTTTAGCAAAATTTTTAGAGGTGTTACAACTCTCCCCTCCTTGAAGGAATTTCGTCCCGAAATTCGCAATGCCTAATCGGAGGAGTAACCATACATCTTTGTATTACATCCCATCCAATGTTTTCCTCATGGACTTCTTTGATCTCTTAAATTAGACTATCTTTTATATCAATTCTCATTGCTCTTCCTCATATCGATTTTGGTCTATCTTTACTACTTAAGACGTCAGCCACTATTTTTAGCTTTTTCCCCCGGATGGTATTTAATCTTGCAATCATGATCACCTAATATCTTTATCCAGCGTCCTTGACGCATAAACTTCCATGAACATAATACACCATAATTTCTTGCCCATGTATGATGTAATTCTCTTCGTGTATTGTAAGTTGTCTGGTGGTATAAGCAATTACCTTGTCACATCACATGAGTATACAACCCATTTCATTAGTTGATGTGTCAAAATTTATCACGTAGTTTTCGGATCCATTAAGTAGTGATATAACTGGTTCCTTGCCATTAAACACTAATTCGTGATCCTGTGTAAGGAATATCGTTCTTGATCTTTACACGTTCAAGGTTGTGAAAATCAAGGTACATTAGCGTTAATCCATGTAGCTTATTCTCAATGAGTATGGGTGCTTTCCTTAGAAATGTGTTCGACTTCATAAAACCCTTGCACATGCTCCTGCAGCTATCTTCAATTCTTGTACTCTAAATTGCTTGAAATTTGACAGACGAATGAATAATCGAACACATTATGGTTGAAAATAGAGAATTTTAATGAATATTGGAATTTTGCACATCCGTGCGATAGGACGCTTAGAGCCTTAAGCTCTCTAACAGAAAAGTTTAAGGTCTTACAGATTTCTAAATAAAACATGATGGCATTAAAAGTTCGAGGGCTTATGGATTTCCAAATAATTTCTGAAGAATATGACATTAACTCATAGCACGATGATAAGATGGCTAGATTGTAGGTTCATGACACCAAAACTGAGTAATCAAATATGTTGTGAAGGGTTTGTGAATTAAAATTTTTGAAATTTCAAGGAATATTAATCAACATAATAGGATTCCAGATGCGCACATATGTACCTGCAAATTCACGATTACGTTCTAGAACCGTAGTCGTATATTTGCCTTACAAACATGCCCTATAAGTTCTCCCTTCATGTATCTTAATGATCAGGCCAATTCACCAGAAGAACAAAGAAATATAGATCATTTCATAGACGGATGAGAAATACAAATAGTGGTGAAGAGGCCTTTCAATAGATTGAAACGAACGAAGTTCATAATTTGATGAGAGGAGGGTTAACCAGGAGAAGAATCATAATCTAATCTTTGCTTAGAATATAGACTATGTCTATTGTGATCTTCAAAGTCCTCTGCCTTGTTGATCTCACATCCGCTCCAAGTGCTGAATCCATGCCTTAAGTATGTCTCCTAATTTATCTCTTCTCGGCATCCGTCATGTGAAGCACCGAAGTAAGAAACTCATTAAACCACTTGATATTAAAAAAATTCCTCCATTGAGACGTGGAACACGTCATGCACTCCACTGAATTCTTCCAGCTTCTCAGATTTATTTTTATAGATAGATATCCTCAACAATTAAATTGCGTAAGCCAATTCCATTTCTCTTTCAGAATTCCTTTCTCTTTCAGAATTCCTTTCTCTTCCTTGGGTATGTGATATCATTTTCTGTTATGTCATAATAGAGTCCTTTAAAGTTCTGGATACAAATCGGATCTTACCCTCTTCAAGATGATCGCCGGTGTCCCAAACTAGTAGATATATTGATTTCTTTCATCTCTAAATCCTCAAGCTTCTCCAGTTAGGGGCCAGTACTTTAAACATTTAAACATTTAAAGTAATTATATGATCGATCTAGGCTTGATTGAACTGGGATTCACTCACACCATCCCTGAAAATATTTATCTGATTGTGTTGGACTTGATTGAATTGGGATTCAGTCACATCATCCCTGAAGTTACCAGATTTGCAAGCCACGAATGCTTTGTACAACCTTTCTTCTTACAGCTACTCTTTTTCTTTATTCAATCAACTCTTTTCCTTCCAGTCAGAATCCTCAGAACGTTGTCAAGAGCCTCAACTTTGATAGACTTTTCTAGTCTTGTTCCTAAAGCGGGAATATATTTAGTGGGAGGAGAGTAATACTTCCTAGTAACTTTCTTCGAATGGCTAATACCAATTCCGATTGCACTCATTCAATCTTGATATTTCGCAATAATCATGAGTCTTGCTTTGCTTCCTTCTCCTTAGCTTTAAAATTGAAAACTATCGCCGTAGCTAGTACAGCTGCTACCAATCTTACAATTACCACCATTTTCCGTCTTCTGACGTAATTGTTCATAAATTGAATTCTTATTTGTACTAAATGGGTTTTTTTTATTTTTTTATTTTTTTAATTTTTTTATTTTTATTTTTTTATCATTATGTTTATTTGTCATAGCTTTTTGTCTCAAGTGGAGAGTTAAGCAATTTGTCACAATGGCGAACAATGTTTGGAATATTTATCAGGAATTGTTTTCTTGCATCTCAGATGTAGACCGTAATTTTCCTTATCACTGTTGTAAGGATGATGTGTTCTTTGTGTTATTTGTCAAAATTGATTTATCGTGCTGGTCTTATGCCGGTTTGCACAAGACAATTATTATGAATATAAACGCACAAGCGTGTGAGATTTTTATTGGATCCTAATTTTAGGCAATCACTTAGGCTCCTAAGGCCACAGTCTATGTTTAGACTTTAATCATATATATATATATAATAAGTGTTTAAATGCATATTTTAACATCTATTTGCAATTTCATAGCTTATGATAACATCATTAACTTTCGTCATAACCAACTATGGTTTCAGATATAATTCACATAATGCAAATATGGGGAGGACGATCACGACCCCTCACAACACAGTTATCAATTGAGATGCAAACAGGCAATTTGAAACATGAAATGATTAGTCATAAGCCTATAGCAACTAGTCGTGTAGTAAAAAAAATTTCTTTCCCGTCATGAATGTATCGCCATTTCAAAGCTTTTTGTCTCTTCTTTAATTGGTACCAATTCACCAATGCATATATCATCTTCTTGCGTGCCTTCGCCATTTTTCTTTTCTTCTTCTTGTACTCTATTACATTACTGGTTAACACGCGGTTTTCCTCAATTTAGCACGCTTGCAACATGTGACCTTGTACTAGTTTCTACCAATTCCTTGTAAAGGATGCATGAAATTGGTGGGCTAGGACCAGAGGATGACGAGAGGTAAAGTTCCATTACAGTGAGTACGGTGAAAATATATGTATATATATATATATATTGTTGTGGTTGAACATGGTGTAATAACTGAGGTTGGAAATGATGAAGTGGCTGAACTGGTATGATTGATTATGATGAGACTGATGTGGTTAAGATATTAGACCAATCATATATGATTCAAATTAAGTAGGAGATTTGATGAAATAGGCAAATTTCCTTGCAGACGTGGAAAACTGTAATTGTTAGGCACATGTCGTCCATATTCGGCTTAAGAATCATAGTGAATGATAAATATTCATGAGGTTGTAAACTAAAACAGTGTTTTGATTGTCAACCGTTATATCCATGAAGTTGCCCATCAATGGTAAATTGATCACTAGTTTCAGTTGCATATGAGTTGACTCATCCGGTCCACCTTTGATGCTTGCTTAAGCTGATGATGCGTAGACGTGATGTGAATGACATTTGGAGGGGTAGTTATCAGTGTGTCCAAGCTGACATTACTTCCTTAACGCGCTTTGGTGATTGTTGTGGTTGTACGACATCCTCCTCCTTTTGAGGCTCTTCCTTGTTGTCTTGTGTTGTATCAATCGTTGTCTTTACAATCTCTAGTTCAGCTGAAGATTTCTGAAATATCTATCACAGAAGCGCGGTCAAGACTTTTGACTTCTCCTTTTCAGGTTGCTCCTCTTGGGAATTCTTGTCAACGTTTGTTATCACATCAATTGCGGCCTTTGCTATTTGCAGAAGAAGACTTGCTAGATCCAAAAGTTAGTGTTGGGTGCATGCTTGAAACAATGTTAGTATATAACTAGGATATCAAATTCCCAATGAAAGCCTAGGGTACAGAACCCTATTTACACAGGAATGGTCACAACTTAGAGATTTAACATATAATGAGGAAGACTATCAGCTTTAATGTGTCCACTAGGGTTCACCGAACTTTAGTGCACCTGTGGGTAGTAATGGCAGTTGGCCAGGCTGAAACTACTACCGACCTTACACTAAACTTCGATAGCTGCCTAATGCACAAATCTCAGCCTAAGTCAAGACTTAACAATGGGATTTGATCTTAAAGTCCAATCTAGGTTCGAGCTTAGGGGCTCTACAAGAACACCTAATCTGCTGGAACCTGTGGCTCTGATACCAACCTGTCACACCCCGCCTCCTCACCTGTCACCCAGTCAGGTTCGGGGGAGGTGTTGTGGAAAACAGGCTGTCAATATCAGATACACGCGGAAGCAACAGATAATATATGTATTAAACAACAGATAATTTAGTTACAGACAGCCTGATATGGTTTACAACACTTAATAATAATAACAAGTATTGTTCTAGTATCTATGCAGAGTACTAGGTCAATGGGCCCGAAGGTTCTTGAAATCTTATTGAACATATTTGCTTGATTCCCTGTAGAGTCACCTATTTGGTGGATTCTACTGATTCCCTGCAAAAATTTGTAAATCAACTGTATCAACAACAAGACGTTGTTGGTGAGCCGTACCTATTCACAATATATCAACATTGCCACTATCTCTACATAAATTTTTAGTCCGCAATGGAATGACTAGAAGTCTGCCAGCAATTTATATATAAACTACGGGGTACAACACATGCACCATAAGATGTTCTAGCATACAAAGTAATTTCACATTCCACGCAATGATTCCCAATGTAGCAGATAGTGCAATAACCAATTTACACACGAAGCTTTGTTGTATGGTTTATTTTTCATCATTGTGGCTCATAGTGTTTTAAATCATAAAACAGAGCAAGGTAACGGAACTCACATGATTAATCTGGCAAGCTCAACTTGATGTCATATTTGCAGCAATGGCGTTACTAGCAAAGCAACCTAAAACAAATATTTATATCATTACTGTTTATGACATTATCTGTCAATTATGTTCTTATATATTTTGTTTCTAAACCGTTGCATAATGCAATACTAATGTTGCATAATGCAATACTAAGTTTTCTGACATTCGCGACCCGCGAATAGTGTTTAATTAGATTCTGGAAAAGAGTGTGTCATGGACCGCTTTATGTTTTATTGAACTCGAATATTCTGTTTTTAGTATTGTTGCATAGTGCAACACTAAACATCTATAATTATTTAAACTTTGGAATTTCAAGTAAATGTTATCTTTTTTACATTTTTACAAAGACTAAAACATTAATCTTTGTATTAAACCGGTGAGTCAAAACTGTTTAATATTGAGATTATATATTTTGTTCAAACCGAGTGTCGGGTATTATTTTGCTAGTTTCTAGAGTCCAATTTCTAACAGATTCATATATATATTAGTATCTTGTTCTAACTAAAAATTCGGGTTATATATGAATTATGAACCCAAAGCTTACTATGGTATTTTTCTTAGACGTATATATTCAGTTGGGGTCTTGATTGCAAGTTGTCCTAACTTCAAATATTATTAAGCTTAAATAGTCTATATTGATACTGTTGCATAATGCAACAGTAAGCATTTTGATATTCGCGATACGCGACTAGTGTTTAATTGTATTTTGGAAAAAAAATGTGTCATGAACCGCTATACATTTTTATTGAGTCCAGAATTTCTATTTTTAGACAATGTTGCATGATGCAACATTAACATCTATAATATTTAAACCTTGCAACTTCAAGTAAAAGTTATCTCAATTAAATTTTTACAAAAATAGAACATAAGTTTTTGTTTTAACCCGGTAGAATTTGGTTTCGTAATACTTTGCGGTTCATTTAACATTTTAATTTTTATAATAGTTTTCGCGGGTCGCGAGATTCGCATACGAGGGCTCGCGTTCCGCGGGTTTGATTAGTCACAATATTAATGGGTCAAAATCGTAATCCGCTTGCAACCACACCTTAGTTTTCTTGTTTCTATATCAAATTTTCTATAGTCCTTACTCTAATTCCTAAGTCTTCTAACTTATGGGTTTCATGAAAAAGAACTAATCACTAACTTTTTAGTTTCAATCTTCGATATTCTCCATATGTATCATAATTCTTGCTAATTTTTCCTAGTTCAGAATTGTTCTTTAACTCAAGTAAACTTCATGGTAGAAATCAGATTTGAATCTAAAAAAAAATAAAAAAATATATATATATATATATGTCCATGCATCATTAGTTTGTACCTTGAGCAGAAATTTACTTGTACCCTTTCTTCTCTCCTTCTTGCGCAGATGGAGAACAGCAGCTCCCCCCTTTCCTATTCAAAAATTCAGCCCCTTCCTTCCTATTACCTAAACCACGAAATTAGTGATCAGCCCTCTCCTTGATCAAGATTTCAGCCTCTCTGCCTGTTTTAACAGCCCACTTAACCCTAGAAATCAGCCCCCTTTCAACCAATAAATCCACATGACTACATCATTCAAAGTTTCCTAATCTACAAGAATTCTTATACAAAGAAGAGCTGATTGTACCTGAGTAATTTGACCCGTGAAATCAGCCCCTGTCCACGTGAATAAAACCGAACAGCAGCGCCCCTGTCTCCCTTTCCGAACCAGAACCCAGCGCCTCTTTCCCCCCCTTCTCGAACTTGAATTCTGTCCCCCCTGAATTCGATTTCTGTTCATCAATCAGTTTCCCCACTACATAAACTATGAACCCTAGATTATCTTGATTTTTAGAGAAAGAACTTACCAGAGTTTTGATAACTTGGTTCCTCCTTCTGGTGCTTAATTTCTCACGCCATAATAGCCCTGTATCTTGCTCTGTTCGAAATTTTTAGGGAGGAATGGGAGTGACTGATGATCTGCGATTCTGTATGTATAAAGAGAGGGAAAGAGGACAAAATCCTCGTGGAGGTCGCTGGGTAAAAAAAAATCACAGGGGCTAAAAGAAATAAGAGGTGGGCTGCGAATTTCTTTGGGCCTTTGGGCTTGAGCATGAGTTTTTAGTGGCTGGTCCATTTAGGTTATATTGTAGGTAAATTTCAGCCCACTAGATCCTTATGTGATGTTGTCTTCGACTCCCGGTTCGCAACTTATATATGTTTATGTGAATCCCGAGTTTGAGTGTTACATTATCCCCAACAAAAGCTCTAGACAACCAAACTCCTTATGAAGTATGGTATGATAGAAAACCCTCAGTAGAACATTTAAGAGTTTTTGGATGTCCTGCTTATGGTCTCAAACCTAAACCACATAGAAAAAAGTTAGATGCAAAATCACAAAGGTACGTATTTGTAGGTTATTGTGTGAACTCTAAAGCTTATCGACTGTTTGATATATAAAAAGGAAAGATCAAAGTGTGTAGAGATGTTATCTTTGATGAACTTGCGAAATGGAAGGAGAATGATGACACTAAGCACGGGTTCCCAAGGGAAAGTGAGTAGGTAGATGTACATATAGAGGATGATGAGGAGAGTGACATTGTTGGCGATCAGATTGAACAAACTGATGATATTGGCGAGGTCGGACAAGGAGACCATGATGAGAATTCATCGCAAACAGAAAGGGGAGAGCACACGCCGTCACACTCTCGAGATCAAACTGGGCAGGAATTTGTTGTAAGAAGATCAACTCGGGTACGTAAACCAAATTCGAAGTATGCTAATTTAACTGAGTTGTGTGAGGATGATGAATATGCAGAAGAGTTCTATTCAGCTCTACACTTTGCATTATCACTTATGGATCCTGTTACATATGAGGAAGCTGCCATGAAGAAGGAATGAGTGGCTGTAGGTCCTAGATCAACCAAACAACACGATATCTAGACAAATACGAGTGCGGAATCCTCGTACAAGCTTGATTCAAGAACAATAGTGGAAGAATAGACGAGATCTTGTGAAAAGATGAAGTCTTGAATGATGAAAACCCACTAAAGGAAGCTGATCGTAATCTCTTAAGAACAAAGAAATCGTGAATGTGAAATTTGTATTGAAAAGCTTGATCATAAACACAAACAAATGAGGCTTATATAGTCCTCACATAAAATCGTAAACCTAGTTAGAAGCCCACATGGCCCAATCATAATCACTAACTAGCCCACTAACTAAAAGCTAAACAAGCCCAAAACAAAGACTAACAAGCCCAATAACAAATGTTCATGCCTCATATAAATATAGCCCAACAATCTTCCCCTAGGCATGAAGCATTTGATCTTCTTACGGCAGCAGTAGATCGAATCTGAATGTGTTCTGTGTGTTGTTCGACCACCACTCGTTCTTCACTATCCGGTTAGCTGTTCCATGGAAGATTCCAACCCTTATAGCATTCTCCATGTTGGGCACATCACTGAGGATAGGTTGGGAGGCTAACAGCTTAATATCTCGTTCTCCGAATCTTAGCAAATCAACCGGATCGTAGAAACGAAACTGCCTCATTGGCTTGCAAAGCACCACCACTTCATGTGTTGTTGGATCATAGCACCAGCAGTCAAAGTTTCTGACTAGTGTACCATCATTGATCTCATCCAACATGTGAATTACTCTAGTACGCTTTGTGGGTGGCCTTCTGGCTTCTCCAATAGCTTCGCCTGTATCTGGGTCAGTTCCAGTCTGAACCCATTTAACATTTTTCAGCTCGAAGTCTCTAAAGTTGGTCTCCAGATGGCTCATCAGGTTTCTTTGAATACGATCTCCTTCAGCACTACACCAACGGTTGATAAATGGAGCTTTGAGCAGGTTCCTAATCTCAGGCTCAGTCCAGGAGTGGAATTGTTCACGTGTTGTGTAATACTCCACTGGACTGTAGCCATCACGGATTACGGCGAACATTTTCTTCTCCGCGTCATAATGCCAACACAGTATGTCTTCACGGCTTCCCCTCTTATCTATAACGCTTTCACCAACATCAACGTCGAAGGTGTATTGATTGGGGGCCGGTCCCTGGAAGAACTCCTTGAACCAATTGTTATGACTCAGAGGTGCCTTGGAGATGATTCTGCCGCTTCGAGCATAATCTGACATCTCAATGTTTTCATCTCCAATATCTTCATTCGATGCACTTGTGCCTTGTACATCTTGAGATGAGCTCTGACCTGGGGCACCTGTGGACCTTGACTCCACCACAGTCTTTAATTCATTCACCATCTTTCTCAGGCCCACCATAGTGTCATACAGATAATTTATTTTGTTTTTATCTGCCGCTTCCTTCTCCCTCATCCTCCTGTTCTCTGCTTGAAGCGCCTTAATTTCATTTTGTCTCATTCTGTTCTGAGATATCAGGAAGTTGATTTGAGGATCAGTGCTAATCCTCAACTCTACTGGAAGCTGTGCTGCTTGGAATGGCCTAAAGCTGGGAGCAGCTGTTGGCTGAGTTACAGAAGGAGCTGCACTTATTCTTACTGGGCTTGGTACAGCAAATGTGTGATCAACCTCTATAAATTGTCCTTCTTCACGAACTGGGCTATGTTCGGCATGAAGAGGAGTTTCAGATTGCACAGGAACAGGTTGATCTTCAACATTTTCAGTGGGTGTTTCTTCTTGAGTACTGGGACCCTCAGAACTGGGTCCAGTAGGTTCAACAACCATTAAGCTTGAGGTTGTCTTCAGAAATTTGAACCTCAGGCTTCTTGGATCAGATTTCTTTCTTGGAGATGGCTCACGAGCAGGAACTGGTTCTTCTAGAACATCTTCAACATTCAAGTTCAGCTCGGTAGGGGTTGAGTCACTGCCTGATGAACTTATCATTTCATCCCTAGACCTTTTCAGATTGAGTGGCCCTAAATCACCATAAATGTCATCATCAGTGATCTCCTGGCCAGTGAGAATGTCATCCATCACATTTTCTTCATCGGAGGGAATAACATCTTCCTCTTGAACATTGACGGCTGGAGTTGCAGTTAAGTCTTGATCTTCTGCAATGGATGCATTGACATTTGGTACATCTGCTTCTGGCTCAGGATCATCCATCACCTGTTCCCTTGCAACTTCAGGAAAAGCACCCCTCTTAGCCCACTCTATTCTTCCTTCAAAGGCTTGCTTACCCGCTCTATCTTGGGTTTGCAGCCCAAAAACACCAATATCCATTACCTTCACATCCAATTTCTCAATTCTCTCTTCAATCATCGGATACTTCTTCATGACCACCATTTGAACAAACCTTGGTGTCATAAGAAACTGCTCTCTGGCACTAAGCTCGGCATTGCCTACCCAATCAATCAGCATCATCTTTGAGAAATTGAAATCCCAATCCAAGGCCAATGCAACGAACGCAGTTCCATGGAGTTGGTTTAGCTGATCGAAGCTCGTTCTCTTGCCTAAGAAGGACTTCTGCATATAATGTGCCAAGCACCTCCAGTAGTGCGGCAGAAGCTTCTTGAAAATGGGTGGAAATTTTCCTTCATAACCCATTGTTTGAGCACCTGCTAGTACAACATCCTTTGGATACTTGATAGGATGAGAAGCTTCATCTGTAATGTTCAGTCCTTTCCTGATGTCATCTTCTTCAATTATGACTTCTCTATTCTGAACCGTTGCTGTGATTCTTGTCTTGTCAGAATTTGCTCTAGCAGTGGCCCAGAATTCTCTCACCAGCATCTCATCAATCAGAACATTCGTCCTCAAGGCATGGTTGATTTTGCATGTGTTCATCCCAGCCACAAGTGAGTAGAATAGTTCCATGTGTCTTTCTGGTGGATCTTCCAGATAAGCAGGCATGCAATGATCTGGTTCATACTTGATGTCTCCAATAAGCATTTCTTCTGCCATCTGAGACAAACAAGACATATGCATCAGACTTGATCATTAAGAAAAGCAATTATGATTATTAACCCTTAATGTTGTTCAATTGAAAAATACATTTTACTTGAGAAGATCACATAAATTTCAATTTAACTTTAGGGAAAATAATTGAATTAAGTAGTCGCTCACAAACATTTATCAATTTTATCAAAGAAGATCAATTTTAATAAAATTTTAATGACT
>JBCNJP010000007.1:76841919-76844419 GCA_039602395.1 Deinandra increscens subsp. villosa
TCATCATCATCATCATCATCATCATCATCATCATCATCATCATCATCATCATCATCATCATCATCATCATCATCATCATCATCATCATCATCATCATCATCATCATCATCATCATCATCATCATCATCATCATCATCATCATCATCATCATCATCATCATCATCATCATCATCATCATCATCATCATCATCATCATCATCATCATCATCATCATCATCATCATCATCATCATCATCATCATCATCATCATCATCATCATCATCATCATCATCATCATCATCATCATCATCATCATCATCATCATCATCATCATCATCATCATCATCATCATCATCATCATCATCATCATCATCATCATCATCATCATCATCATCATCATCATCATCATCATCATCATCATCATCATCATCATCATCATCATCATCATCATCATCATCATCATCATCATCATCATCATCATCATCATCATCATCATCATCATCATCATCATCATCATCATCATCATCATCATCATCATCATCATCATCATCATCATCATCATCATCATCATCATCATCATCATCATCATCATCATCATCATCATCATCATCATCATCATCATCATCATCATCATCATCATCATCATCATCATCATCATCATCATCATCATCATCATCATCATCATCATCATCATCATCATCATCATCATCATCATCATCATCATCATCATCATCATCATCATCATCATCATCATCATCATCATCATCATCATCATCATCATCATCATCATCATCATCATCATCATCATCATCATCATCATCATCATCATCATCATCATCATCATCATCATCATCATCATCATCATCATCATCATCATCATCATCATCATCATCATCATCATCATCATCATCATCATCATCATCATCATCATCATCATCATCATCATCATCATCATCATCATCATCATCATCATCATCATCATCATCATCATCATCATCATCATCATCATCATCATCATCATCATCATCATCATCATCATCATCATCATCATCATCATCATCATCATCATCATCATCATCATCATCATCATCATCATCATCATCATCATCATCATCATCATCATCATCATCATCATCATCATCATCATCATCATCATCATCATCATCATCATCATCATCATCATCATCATCATCATCATCATCATCATCATCATCATCATCATCATCATCATCATCATCATCATCATCATCATCATCATCATCATCATCATCATCATCATCATCATCATCATCATCATCATCATCATCATCATCATCATCATCATCATCATCATCATCATCATCATCATCATCATCATCATCATCATCATCATCATCATCATCATCATCATCATCATCATCATCATCATCATCATCATCATCATCATCATCATCATCATCATCATCATCATCATCATCATCATCATCATCATCATCATCATCATCATCATCATCATCATCATCATCATCATCATCATCATCATCATCATCATCATCATCATCATCATCATCATCATCATCATCATCATCATCATCATCATCATCATCATCATCATCATCATCATCATCATCATCATCATCATCATCATCATCATCATCATCATCATCATCATCATCATCATCATCATCATCATCATCATCATCATCATCATCATCATCATCATCATCATCATCATCATCATCATCATCATCATCATCATCATCATCATCATCATCATCATCATCATCATCATCATCATCATCATCATCATCATCATCATCATCATCATCATCATCATCATCATCATCATCATCATCATCATCATCATCATCATCATCATCATCATCATCATCATCATCATCATCATCATCATCATCATCATCATCATCATCATCATCATCATCATCATCATCATCATCATCATCATCATCATCATCATCATCATCATCATCATCATCATCATCATCATCATCATCATCATCATCATCATCATCATCATCATCATCATCATCATCATCATCATCATCATCATCATCATCATCATCATCATCATCATCATCATCATCATCATCATCATCATCATCATCATCATCATCATCATCATCATCATCATCATCATCATCATCATCATCATCATCATCATCATCATCATCATCATCATCATCATCATCATCATCATCATCATCATCATCATCATCATCATCATCATCATCATCATCATCATCATCATCATCATCATCATCATCATCATCATCATCATCATCATCATCATCATCATCATCATCATCATCATCATCATCATCATCATCATCATCATCATCATCATCATCATCATCATCATCATCATCATCATCATCATCATCATCATCATCATCATCATCATCATCATCATCATCATCATCATCATCATCATCATCATCATCATCATCATCATCATCATCATCATCATCATCATCATCATCATCATCATCATCATCATCATCATCATCATCATCATCATCAT
>JBCNJP010000007.1:76846919-76879790 GCA_039602395.1 Deinandra increscens subsp. villosa
TTATAAAATTTTAAACCTTAATTTATATTTTAAGTTAACACTTAACACTTAACTTTAAGATTTTTAGTAACCCTTGTTCTCTAAATTTATATTTTAAGTTAACATTTAATAGTTTACGTCAAAATCTTTAATTTAAAAGCTTTTAAATATAACGTCACTTCGTATTTTGTATGGTCACACGCTTCACGTGACTACTTTTATTTGTTTTCTTTTTCTAATTCAATAGTTGTGACGGTATTTGTTTTTTACTATTATTTATTTATTTTTTAAGATTAGACATTTAAAATTATATTAACAACACATTACAAAAAAAAATTAAAAATTAAAAAAACCGAAACCGAACCGAAACCGAAAAAAACCGAACCGAAAAAAACCGAAACCGAATGGTTTTTTTTTCTTAGGAACCGAAAACTTTGGTTTTGGTTCGGTTAGAGCCAAAAACCGAACCGAACCGAACCATGCTCACCCCTAGATCCGATAGAAGACCCTGAAGAAGAAGAGCCAATAGAGGAAATAACACCCGAGGAGGAGGAGGAGCATTCAGATATCTCCTCCGTTCATAGTGGAAATTAGACGTGAACCTAGATGGGTTGGGTTATCCCCATCAATTAGTATTTTCAATATTAATTTCTGGATTTTGGATATTTTTGTGAACTAGTTACAAATCTATTTGAATTGAAATTATCATTTGATTTATTATGTTGTGTTCAGACTT
The DNA here is from genome assembly GCA_039602395.1 of Deinandra increscens subsp. villosa. Lineage (NCBI taxonomy): Eukaryota > Viridiplantae > Streptophyta > Magnoliopsida > Asterales > Asteraceae > Deinandra > Deinandra increscens. The sequence goes on from JBCNJP010000007.1 coordinate 76,847,635, forward strand.
TGTCGAATTCGTTGTGCTGTGTGTATATATCCGGGTGATATATTGCATTAAATTCTTTGTCTCATTTTGGATATTTGTGATTGAAAGGATAATGTCGGGACGTAGAAGCGGAAACCCTGCTAACCTGACTATGGCTCAAATCAACACATTGGTGAACAACAGGGTCACTGCAGCACTGGCAACCTACCAGCAACAGCACACAGTGCAAAACGAAGGTAAGATTTTACCCCTCTATTAACATGCCAACTCGTCGAGGACATGACGTAATAGATTCGCCTAATGCCATGAATTGCAGGTGCGGGCACCAACGCGCATAAACAGTTTATGGATGGGAAGCCACCCACGTTTACAGGGGAAACCAGCGCATATGGATGCCGCGTTGGATTGAAAAAGACAGAGTCGGTGTTTGCTGTATGCAATTTCCTCCAGGCAAACAAAGTGAAGTTCGCTGCTAGTACATTGGAGGGCCCGACCCTCACATGGTGGAACCTACAGGTACAGATGTTAGGAATGGCTGAAGCTAACGCCATGACTTGGGATGATTTCAAAGAAGCTATCACTGAGGAATACTGCCCAAGAGATGAGCTTCAGAAGCTAGAACGAGAACTCCAGGATTTGAAGATGTAGGGGTCAGAAATTGAAGCCTACACTCGGCGCCATAATGAACTAGCAAATTTATGCCCAAACTTGGTACAACTAGCATATAAGCGGATCGAGATATATCATACTGGGTTAGCCCCACATATCCAGGGAATGGCAGTATCAAGTAACTCTACTACTATACAACAGGCCATCCGTATGGCCCATAAGCTGACAGAAACAACTGTGAATCAGGGAATTCTGCCAAAAAGGGGCGCCTATGCTAATGCATCAGAAAACAAAAGAAAATGGGAAAACAGTGACTTAAAGTCTTCATCATCTCAGCAACAACCGCACAAGCAGGGAAGGCATGATCATAATAATCGGGGTAACAATCAAAGTGGTTCAAGCAATCAAGGCATGTACAATGGGAAGTACCCCAAGTGCAACAATTGTGGTTACCATCACTATGGTCAGTGCGAGAAGTTTCAATGTCGACGTTATTGGAAAATAGGTCGTGCTGCCAAAGATTACCGCGGAGAAATTCAGACAAATCAACAGCAGAAGGGATGCTATCACTGTGGAAAAGAAGGCCACATCAAATGAGATTGCCCACAGTTGAAGCAGAATAACAACAATGGTGGCGGTGGTGGTGCTAGGTGCTGAGCATTCACTATTGGCAAGGGAGATGCTAAGAACGATAACAATGTGGTGACTGGTAAGTTCCCTCTAAATAACCGTTTTGCTAGTGTTCTTTTTGATTCGGGTGCCGATAAAGTTTCATATCAAAAGATTTTAGTAAACTGCTAGGGATCAAACCATTAGAATTAGAAAATGCTTATTCCATAGAATTAGCTGATGGAAAAATAGTGATGTAACACACATTTACAAGCAATGTAAGATAGAACTATCTGGCCATAGTTTTTATATCGGCCTTATGCTCACTTCACTCGGAAGTTTTGATGTCATCATCGACATGAACTGGTTGTCTAACCACAATGCTGAGATCGTCTGCAACAACAAAGTCGTCCGTATTCCACTTCCTAATGGGGAAGCCATATATGTTCAAGGTGAAAGAAGCGGTACCGTCAAAGGAATTATTTCCTTTATGACGGCTCAGAAGTGTTTGAGAAAGAAAAATTGCACGGCATTCCTGGCCCTAGTAACTGACAATTCTTGTGAGGAGAGGAAGGTAGAAGACATTCCTATAGTACGCGATTTCCCTGACGTTTTTCCGGAGGACTTGCCTGGCCTTCCGCCACATCGTCAGGTCGAGTTTAAGATCTCGCTCGCCACCGGAGCGACGCTAATTGCCCGTGCTCCCTACAGATTAGCCCCATCTAAGCTGAAAGAATTATCTACACAATTGCAGGAGCTTTTAGATAAAGGCTTCATTCGACCTAGCACATCGCCATGGGGAGCCCCTGTGCTTTTTGTGAAGAAGAAACACGGGACGTTCCGCATGTGCATAGATTATCGAGAAGTAAACAAGGTCACTATCAAGAATCGCTACCCTCTGCCTCGCATAGACAACCTGTTCGACCAACTCCAAGGGTCGAGCTATTACTTAAAGATCGACTTAAGGTACGGCTACCATCAACAACGTGTAAAGGAGGAAGAAATTTCCAAGACGGCATTTCGTAAAAGGTACGGTCACTTTGAATTTCTGGTCATGCCATTTGGGCTAACCAACGCACCCGCCGTATTTATGGACCTCATGAATCGGGTGTGTAAACCGTACCTGGACAAGTTTGTCATGGTTTTTATTGATGACATTCTCATTTATTCGAAGAGCAAGGAAAAGCATGAGGATCACTTACGGTTGGTTTTGCAATTACTGCGACAGGAGGAATTATACGCAAAATTCTCCAAGTGTGATTTTTGGATTCGAGAGGTGCAATTCCTTGGCCATGTGGTTAACGAAAATGGAATCTATGTTGATCCAGCAAAAATCGAGGCGATCAAAAACTGGGACGCACCCAGGACTCCTTGTGACACCTCGCCCTAAAACTTAGGTTAAACCTCTTTAGTTTGACTTTTTAATTAAGTTTTAATGTGCATTAACCGATTTCATTAATGTTTAAACTGTTAATTACTGTGTCTGACTGTTAACTGATGACGTAAACCTAATCCCGCGTTTGTACTAGAAGCGTATATCCGTTAAAAATATAAAGATTTCATGTATAAATAATGGAATTTCAATAACAAGAAAAATAAATATAAAATGTATTTTTATATTTTATCTGGAACTGGAACTGGTGTCGCACGTTTATATAACCGACACGGAAAACTGATGAGCGATCATATGTTTAAAACTATTCGGTTTAAACAATCTGGACGGTCGAGCTTAAAACTGTTACAAACTGACAAAACTAAAAACGTTAACCGTAACCCGTGTACAAAACTGAAAACTATATCCGATTTCTGAAAAACTGTTATAACCAACTCAAACTATTGTTTTTGCGAAATAAAAACATCACAAACCGAAATCGTTGTCAAGACTTAAGCCAAACCTCAACCGTTAACCAATTGGGCCCGACTTGGCCCAATAGGCCCAATAAGCCTGAAACAATTAACCCAAGCCCAAAACCTTAACCTGTTGCATAATCTTGATAAACCGATTGATCGTGGCGATCCGCAAACTCATCCGACGCAGAACGGGCCCGGGCCTCGAACCGGCGCTCCGCTTGGACCCGTACAACCCAATGGGTTAATTTTAATTGTATTGGCCCATCAACTTTCTAATATTTTTTTATAAAAAGGTTACCACCTTTTATTTTTATAAAAATTAATCACCAACTTATATAATTTTTATACTTTCATTATTTATGCAAGTCATGAAAATTATATTATCTCTAACCTTCTTTGTATGCAAGATTTTCAAAGCCTAAACTATTTTATAGAAACTCAGCAAATTTTATATAAAAAGTCACCTACTTGTTGGTAATTTTTGTAAAAGAATTAGGAAATTAAAAAAAATGATAATAATTGGTGAAGATTACTTACCCACATCACCACCCTACTTCCTTACACCTCACCCTCTCCCTCACCATACAATTCACCTAACCACCTTTTTTTGTGTGAATGAACAAGCAACCACAAGCACTCCCATTCTCCTCCCTCTTTCTCCTTGAAGAACCGACCCCTCCCTTTCTTTCTTTTTTCTTTCCTGCCGTAAAACATCCATCAAGTAGCCACCCAAGCACCACCTTCGATCCCTTCTTCCTTCCTTTCTTTTCCTCGGCGAGCAGCAACAACACAGGGACCACCACCATCCACCACAACCACCATCATCACCATAAACCATCATCACCATGAACCATCATCACCATGAACCATCATCACCTCCCTCCTTCCTCCTTTTTCCGGCCAAGCAACCCACAACACCACCGCCACCATCCCTCTTCTCCTCTTCCATCCTTTCTGCCGGAAAAACAACAACCGCCATCACCACCACCTCTGCGGTGCCGCTGTTTCTCTCGTCATCACAGCCACTACCGGCTGCTGCAATCAACACGTTCGGCCATAGCTGCTGCCGGAGCAGCCCTGCTGCTGCTGTGCATCCGTGGACCAGCCACCACCTTTGCTGCTGTGATCTGCTGCTGCTGCTGCCGAATTCTACTACCGCTGCCGAATTCTGCTGCAGCATCACGGCTGTTCATAGCCGTGAACCAACTCCCCTTCTCTTTACTTTTCCGGCCAACCAGCCCATACCACCTCCCTGCTGCTGCTGGGCTGCTGCCGCTGCTGCTCACCTGTCGTGAACCACCAGGCCACTACCCATCTCCTTCCTTTCTCCTCTCGGTGCAACACATCCACCACCACCACAGTTCCTGTTGAGGCTGCTGCTGTGTTTCTCCTCCGGCTGCCATGCTGCCGCCGTGACCACCGCCCTCAGCCCCCAGCTGCTGCGGAGCTGCTGCCACACACCGCCACCCGCACCACCACCTTTCTCTATTTCTCGGTTTCTAACCCCTACCATTGTGAGTCTTTTAACCATTCCTGTTTACGTTTTTAATACGTTTTAAACGACCCAAATGAACAACCGAGTCTTGACAACTACCCGATAAAACATGAAGTTTTTTCTAACGTTCGAAAACACCTAAAACTGATTTCTACCTTTTTCTTCATAAACTTTAAGATTGTAAGGTTTGAAAATGGGTTTATGTTGTGTTTTTATAATCTATGGGTTAACTTACTAACTTAATGGTTAATCAAATCTTTTAGTGATTTTATGATGTTTATATATATTTGTATGGATATATGTGGATATTATCATATGTTGATAGGTTATAAATCACTAGAATGTTTAATTGTGATTTTAATTGTTAATCATCTCGTTTATAAGCTAATATGTTGCTAATGACAAGTAACATGAACAAATAACGTTTAGTGACATACATATGATTAATATGGACTTTAGATGTGTTAACTTGAATTTTTGGACATAAAATCATGGATCAAACCATTTAAATGAAATTATTATGGTTAAATATCAATTTAGTAATTTATAAAATTACTTGATTAAATTAAACCATAAAATGACATCATGGAACTTATTATATAAAATGGTCACATTTTATAAAAATATAATATCTAAAAACACAAGACTTAAATGCTTGTTTAGATTTTATAAAAATAGAATGGATAAAATATATATGAATATATTTTATATCAAATGTGGTAAAAGACTATAATAAAAACATTTGACATGAAAAAGTATAAAACTTTGGATTTATACAAAAATTGGAAATATTTTATGTTGGTAAATAATTCTATAAAAAGTCTTTAAAATTAAAACCCTAACTTTATTTGATAAATAAAGTTATTTAAAAATGATTTTATAAAAAATAAAATCAAAAGACTTATAGAAATTATGAAAAACATATTCTAAATATTTTTGATTATTCAAAATAATCAAAACGTTTTAACCGAATCAAATGTTTTATTTTTAACGTTTGGAAATGAAACAAATTTTAAACGTTTTAAAGACGTTTTACGTCGTAACGAAACGTAAATAATTATTTTCAACAAATAATTATCCTTATGAATTTTAGAAACCCTAATTTGAGTTAAAATCATTTTGGTTTGTTAATATAATTATTTTAATAATAATTATATTTATATTAACTCAAAACCCTAATTTTCATAACATGATTTTAAATATTAAAATTACCTTTAATATTTACCTACTTGTGTTAAATCATTTAACTTGTAATAATTAATAAAATTATTTCGACAAGTTAGAATAATTATTTCAATAATAATTATCAACTCTAGTTTATTATATAACAATCAAATTCTAGATGAATAATGTTCTTTTCGGTTTTTTTGAATTTGACCACATCTATTTTGTTTTTAGACATTTTTGGTCCTTATACTTACTTTATTTTTTTAACATACTTTTTTTTATATTTATTATATATATATATATATATAGAGTCGAGTTAGCCTACATCCAGCAAAAACGCTACATCCATTGCGGATTCATCTGGGGCGTCCATCAAGATCATCCAACAACCAGGATCTATGGTGTTTCCGCCTATGGTGTTTTCGGTGGGGGGAAAAAACACCATAGGCGGAAACACCATAGATCCTGGCTGTTGGATGATCTTGATGGACGCCCCAGATGAATCCGCACTGGATGTAGCGTTTTTGCTGGATGTATTTTACCCCAAACCTATATATATATATATATATATATATATATATATATATATATATATATATATATAACAATGAAAATTGATAGGTGAATAGTGGTCTTTTTTCTTGTAGTTTGGTCACGTTACTTTGGTGCTTTGATGCTTTCTACCCTTAAACTTTTACAATTTGTTTTTTTTAATGAAATAGTAACTTTAGGTTTTCATAGTTTGGCCACATATGTTTTATACTTTTACGTTTTATACCCTCTAACATTTAAAGTTTTTTCATAACAATGAAAATTGATAGGTGAATAGTGATCTTTTTGTTTCTCATAGTTTGGCCCCGTGACTTTGGTGCTTTGACGCTTTCTACCCCTAAACTTTTAAAATTTGTTTTTTTTTAATGAAATAGTAACTTTAGATTTTCATAGTTTGCCCACATATGTTTCATACTATTACGTTTTATACCCTCTAACTTTTAATGTTTTTTTTTGTTTTGTTTTAAGTTTTGTTTTAAGTTTTGTTGTCTTCTACTTTTGCCACGAAACTTTTATCTTTTCTAGTTTCTCTTTTAGTATACTTTTATATTTTATACTTTCATCACGAGACTTTTAGACTTTTACGTTTTATACACCTTAATTTTTTAACTTTTGTTTTTTATGCAACTAATTTCATTTTTTAGTATACTTTTAGAGTTTTTGACTTTGACGATGACTTTTTCATAGTTTTATACTTCGACGAAGTTTTTGTTTTGTTTTAAGTTTTGTTGTCTTCTACTTTGGCCACGAAACTTTTAACTTATTATTTTCGTTTTTAGTATACTTTTATATTTTATAGTTTTACCACAAGACTTTTAGACTTTTACGTTTTATACCCCTTAACTTTTTAACTCTAACTTTTAAAGTTTTTTTTTTGTTTTAAGTTTTGTTGTCTTTTACTTTGACCATGAAACTTTTAACTTTTCTACTTTCGTTTTTAGTATACTTTTATAGTTTTATATTTTCATCACAAGACTTTTAGACTTTTACGTTTTATAGCCCCTAAGTTTTTAACTTTCGTTGAGCATACAAATTCAACGCCGTGCACCACGAGACTTTTATACTTTTACGTTTTATACCCCTTAACTTTTTAACTTTCGTCATAGTTTTATACTTTCACCACGAGACTTTTAGACTTCTACATTTTATACCACTTAATTTTTTGACATTCGTCCAGTAAACAAATTCAACCCCGCAGCAACGCGCGGGGTGGTAACCATCTCGTTATATATATTATAACTTAACGCGATCAATTATTCAATCGATTGAGCGAACTAAAAATAATAATAAATATTATTATTTAAAACGATGTTTAATACTTGATTGGACTGGACTTCATGATACGTTATCGCATGTTCATTACTTGTATTCAAATTACACTAAATGCTGTTATACGTGAACATTAGCATTTACTGATTTTAAACTGATTAACTGACGGGTTTTCAAACGCTACAAACGGGTTTATACGTCAAGACTTGACCGGTATCATTTGGGTAACGTTCGTTACTCATGATTATGTGGACCCTTATGCATATTGTCTTATGTTTAATTAGGACTTTACTTGCTAGTTGCCACTCGGTAATCCATCATCATCACTGAATCATGTGAGTTTCACGATCCATTTTCTTTACAACTGTTTTACACTTATGGGGGAGAAATTATGAACTGATATAATGCTTTTTACTTAATGTTATGGTTTATCTGTTAGCCGTTTGACTACATGTTCCATTCCGTATCCCAAAAACTGGTACTTTATCGTTATAAACGTTAGTATAACTGAAATCCCACAATTAATTGAATTCGATTAGTTCCGTATCCCAAAAACTGGTACTTTATCGTTATAAAAGTTAGCAACAATTCTCTCCCTCAATTCTCCTATCCTTCTTCGATTACCAAGGCTGCCACTGCACTGCCGAGACTTGAAGACCAGGAAGCCACTCCGTCACAGTGACCTGAGGTAACGATCTCGAGGGTACTCAGCATCAACCGTAGGTAAACTTCTCGATATCGAGTTCCTTCTTATTTTTCTCTTTCGATCCGAGCCTTTGATTCACGTATCAATTTAGAGACAATCTATGAGTTATGTTCTGTGGTTATATGATCCTTGTTCTGGATATTCGAAATCTACCGAGTGGTGCTCGTTAATGATCCCAACCGTGATCTAATAATCATGAGTATTGTTTGGTGAAAAATAGTAGTGATCTAATCGAATTGTTCATGCTACGTGAATCAGTTGGGTGCATATGCTTAAGATTTCCAAAAATAGCAACCTGTGCATGTATATATATATATCGGTTTTATGGGCTGGGAAGTAATAGGGTTGGTAATGTGAAGGAGAAGGCACTTGTTTCTTTTTGTGTTTAAATATATGGGGAACTAGAAGTACTAACAAATCAAAATCTACTCTAGTGGTGGGTAGCGTGGTTGGCAGCCACAAGGTCGCGATTTCGAACCCAGCACACTGCAATCTTTAATTCTTTTTGAATTTCGTGTCATTATTAAGGAGTTGCCACCAGAATGCAAGTGGTTAAATAAACTAGGTACTGAATTAAATTATCAAATTGGAAACTGCCCTGGTGGTTAGAATGCTTGCTTGGGACTGGAGGGTCGCGGGTTCAAACCCAACTCCCGACAAGTTTGGGGTTTTTAATTATTTTTTGCTTATTTTGGGTAGTATTGCATGTATTACAAAGTGTTGAATAGTTAGGGGTTATGTTCCATGGAAAGTGTTACTCTTGATTCAAAACATGAGACACAAAATAAATAACTACACTTTTAGATATTTATAACTTGTGTATTTATTTTACTAAACCATCTAGTGGCACCATAACGTATCTTAGAAATCATGATATTTTAGTTAGATCATTAAGTATCACATGCGTACCTAACACGTTTAAATGGGAAGTCTTTGCATGAAATATATGATTGTTGTGATTAAAAATTTATTAACGTGTGTACTTGGCTCACATGATTAATTCAGGAGACTTTGTTACCAAGCATGCTTAAACGTAGAAATTGTATGTGCTTCTTGTTACCTCTTTGTAATGACTAGGATGCATGCTAGAAACGTTTAACCTGTGCTTACATGTTATAATTGAAAAAGTTTAACCAATCAAACAAACTCAATTGTTAATGAGTCACCAAAGTGTCGTCAGGGTCGATTGAGTCGGTCTCGTTGTTCATTCACTGTAGTCTTACCCGTTCACAAACATATAGGTGATTCGTAGGAATTCATCAACTATTTTGTTTAAACTTTCTTGCTGAGCTCCCAAAGGTGTGTTCTGAACATTTTTCTCTGAGTATTATATTTAGAGAAAAGCATGCTACAAACAGTTCTGGTAATATAATTGTATAGCTGATCACGTATGTGCGAACATATAACACGAATTACAAGTCCTTACATTTCGAACCGTTAGTTTATGAGAAAGCGAGGTAATCTTTGGTAGTACTACTGGGTTTGACAAACCCCACCCGCGTTAGTAGCTCAAACTCGACTGTATGTCGAACGAGTGTAATATTAGCCTAGGCAGTATCATCAGCGTCCGTGTTAGGCGATAGTGGAAGGCATTACAAACACAAACAGTCACGCTTCGATTGCGAACCACATAGTGATAGCATTATTGGCCTTGCTAGCTACAATTACTATTATGATTACCATGGTACAAACATTTTACATACATCTATTATTCTTGTCTTGAAATTATGAACTCACCAGCCTTGCGCTGACCCACATAACATGTCTTTCGCAGGTCATTGAGGTACGAGCACGCTAGGATGCATATCACATGACAGTTTAAACATTTTGACTTGCATTCCAACTTTTACGTTTGGGTCTATTTATTTTCGTGTTTGGTTTGAGGGCGCGTGTTTTGCGCAACATTTCTACTTACACTTTTCGCTTCCGCATTTCTTAAACTGTTTTGGTGTGTTTTTATGGTTTAGTATAACTAATGACTCAGATCCTGGTTTGTCACACGCCTCGTGGTATAAACCCCGCACGTGTAAATTTGAGGGTGTGATAGATTGGTATCAGAGCCATTGGTTATAGTGAACCCGGTCTTGCAATTAGGCCAACTATAGCCTTAGAGTTGCATTAGTCATACACGAGAGCACACACTTGATTTAGTTATATGCCGATATTTCATTCATTACAAGCATTTTAATATATATATATATATATATGTATATATATATATATATATATGATACATACATGGCAGAATAGAAACAAGATGGCTGGCTGTCACCATCAACATCATCATCATCATCATTTTTAGAAATTAAGAACCCTAGTTTTTATCAGATTATCCTTGGGGAAATCGTCTTGCTCCTTATAGCTAGTTGAATGATTTACTGATTCTTGGCAAAAGATTTATGCTTTCCACCGATAACTTCTTTATCTACTTGCTGTCTATGCATATCCTTGGCTTCCGTCCTTTTTGAAAATGCTGGAGTATCCTAAGGCGAGGTACTTAACCTAAAGAAATTCCTTGCTTCTAATGGAGATAATTGGTATGGTGTTCCTAAGCCAATATTCTAAAATTTTCTAAGGTTATCGGGAATAACCTAATAGGTAATTCATAACATTTCTTCCTAAATCCGTTTAAAAAAAGAGTCTTTTCGTTCGTAAATACAATTAACCTATGTAATATAACATTGGAGTCTTAATAAGACATACGTGGGCATGTTATCGATGTACGCATACCTGAAACTGTAAGGATCTAAATAGCCCCTCATGCGATATCTAATTTACTAATCACCGTGCAAAATCCGATGATTATAGATGATTCAAGAATAAGCGAATAAACAGTAAAGACACGATGAAACCAATATGAAAACACAAACCAGTGGAAGAATACTTGGTGTTGGTGACCGCGGTAATGGTGGTGGAGGTAGTTAGGGTTTTTGGTGAAGGGAGGAGGAAAAGAGGAAAAGAGGAAAAGAGAAAGTGAAGGGGGAGAGGGAACCGATCGGTTCCTTTACCTCCTCTCCCACTTTCAAAAAACTTTACACCTTAGCCCCCTCTAGTTTAAACATGTACACATTGAACCCAAACTATTACAAACACATTTTTTTCTTAACATAACCAACAATTAAACTCGTTTATTTCCAAAAGCTTCCCCTGAGCTCAAGCACGAGAGATTTACGTCTGACAACTAAAAATAACTAATAATTACTTAGGAAAAAAAAATTAAAATGAAAAACTAAAAAAAAAAATAAAAAAACAAAAGGAAACTAAAAAAACTTTACAACTTAACAGACTGAGTTTTGAGTGAGAAGGGATATCAGGGATCATACCAGATAATTTGTGACTGAGGAACCCTTTTCAGCTTTAGTTACTTTGCGTGTTCAGGTGATTGCTGATATTTTGGTCCAACTTTAAACTCATGCTGCTTTCGCTTACTCAGACAGTTTTATCACATATTTTATCTTTTGAGGTTTATTAATTATAAACATCTATCCAGGTCAGACACATAAGTCCTATGTATTATTTGTACATTTTATCAAGTACACCTGGTTTTCGTACAACATTTTTCACGACACCTTTCCTTAAGCCTAACATCATGCTCCAGACTGGGTTGAGAAAAGAGAGAATAGATCACGGAGATTTTTGGGGATAATATACAACGTCAACTGAATTTTTGAAACATTTTTGATAATGCTCTCATCAGTGACAAAGGTTGAGGATTTTGGACACTTAAGGGTCTCTTTTGGTTGTGCACATTGGCATCTTTTGGGTTTATAATGTATGTACAATGTGATCTTAGATGTACGTGGATCGGGGAGGTTTCAGGTCTCTGCTACCGCAGAACAGAGGAGTCCTAACTCACGTACAACATTCCCAGGTCATTGCTCACGTAAAGCAGAGGGAATGAGCGTTTTTGAGCATGACATCAAAACTCAGAACCGGACGTGTGTCTCAGGATTCCTAGTACACAGTCAAATAGAGATTGTACTAACCTAAGTGTGTGTTTCCTATCAAGCATCATACGTTATCTTCAAGTGTTGTGATAAACCTTACCTTTTGATTGATTGTCAGCAGAGCCTACCAAGCATATCAACCATGAATCACAGCTTTTCACATCCACCTTACACGTGTCAGTCAGCAAACACCTGGAAATTTATATCACTTCCCAGCCTGGTCAAACAAAACCAGTTAATAAAAAATTTAAAAGCACACAAAATTAGGGGAAACCGCAAACCGCAAGATGTTTATTTTATATCTTCCCCTTGCTTTTAGATTTTTTATTTGCAAACAAGACACACTGAGAAAGAAAACTATTTTTGAATTTTTGTTTTTAATATATTTTTTTTTTGTTTTTTTCTTAGTTTTATTTTATTTTTTTGATAAGTAAATAAATAAACAAATAATAGTTGTCAGACTATTCGTCAAAAGCTATCATTCTGAGGCCTTTGAGACACAATTCAAAATTTGCACTAGGGAGGGGTTTGGTGAACATATCCGCCTCCGATTGCACCTGTTCTATGTGAATGAGCTTTCGTTCGTAGCATTCCCGTATGAAGTGCATTTTAATATCAATGTGCTTGGTTTTCGAATGCTGCACAGGCTTTTTAACAATTTGCAAAGCAGCATTATTATCACAATATATGGGAGTGTAAAAGAAATTCAATCCGTAATCACCCCAGTTGATGCTGCAGCCATACCACATGTGAACAACATGCAGATGTAGCCACGTATTCTACTTCAGCTATGGATTGAGACACCGTGTGCTGCTTCTTGCTCTACCAAGCTACCAAGCTGTCTCCTAAGAACTGAGGTCCAGCAGATGTAGATTTCCTGTGAAGCTCATTGCCACCATAATCACTATCAGTAAACGCATACAGATTAAACCCAGACTCTTTAGGGTACTAGAGGCCCAGCCTTGGCCTACCCTTCAAATATTTGAAAGTTCGTTTAACTGTAGATAAATGAGAGAGTTTAGGATTAGCCCGATATCATGCGCATTGGCACACTACAAGCATGATATCTGGTCGGCTGGCCGTCAAATACATCAGTGACCTGATCATTGACCGATACATGTGCTCGCTCACTGATTGACAATTTGGATCTTTGGTGAGTCCTGGCCTGGCCGCCATGGGTGTGGAGATAGGCTTTGAATCTGCCATCTTGTACTTTTCCAGAATTTCTGTGACATATTTGGCTTGATGAATCAGGATGCCACTGTCACTTTGCTTTACTTGTAATGCCAAGAAGAATTCCATTTTGCCCATTTGACTCATCTCGAACTTTGTTCTCATTACTCGTTCAAATTCTTTGCACAGATCTTCATTTGTGAACCCAAAGATGATATCGTCCACATACACTTGTACCATGATAATGTCATCCCCAACCTCTTTCCGAAGGAGTGTCTGGTCCATAATACCCCTTATATACCCATGAGCTAGAAGGTGGTCAGTCAGCGTTCTGTACCAAGACCGTGGGGCCTAGTGCAAACCATACAGGGCTTTGTCTAGCTTGTAGACATGGTAGGGGTGTTCTTCATCAATGGACCCAGGAGGTTGAGTAACATACACCTGTTCATCCATTTCAGCATAGAGAAATACAGTTTTCACGTCTAACTGATAGACAGTGCAATTCATGTATGATGCGTAGGCCAAAAAGACTCTTATTGCTTCCAGACGAGCAACCGGTGCATATACCTCATCATAATCGATGCCTTCAACCTGCTTGTGCCCTTGAACCACCAACTGTGCTTTGTTTATGACAATAACACCATTTTCATCCTTTTTATTCTTATAAATCCATCGAGTTGTGATGACCTTCTTGTCAGCAGGCTTCTCCACTAACCTCCATACCTGAATCTTTGAAAATTGGTTTAGCTCTTCATGCATAGCTTCCACCCAGCTAGGATCTGTTAGAGCCATTGTAATGTTTGGGGGCTCAATTTGAGAGATAAAATAAGAATACATGTAGTGGTTGATGTCTCCTGATTGACTTCTTGTTATCACCCCGGATGCTAAAGGACCAATGACATTGTCCAAGGGGTGATATTTGTGGATCCTTGTTTCAGAAACGGCTTGAACTGTGATTTCTGGAGGTAGATTTGTCTGAACAGGTTCTTCATTAATTTCAGCATCTGCCTCTGTATCAGCTACCTGAGATTAAACAGAGTCTGCGCCGGGGTTTATATCTGCCTCATCATCAACACCAGCATCAGCTGTTTCATGTACTAGTGTTGTTTCTGTGTTGGAGGCAGTAACAAGAGTTTTTGAAATGGTATGAGTCATTGATGGGCCTGATATTGAATCGTCAAACAGTTCTTCAACAATGACTGGATCCAATCCAAATGGAAGGAAAAATTGATTATAGTCAAAAGCTTGCGCGGGACCCACTCCTCCATCTGAAGGATTTTCTTCAAGCCAATCCACATTAGTAGACTACATCACAATACCGGTTGTTTTGTTGAAGACCCTGTAAGCTGAGCTGGCAGAATAACCTATAAAATAACACTCATCAGATTTAGCAGCAAATTTTGGCAAATCAGTGTTAACTAAAACAGTGCAAAGACACCTAAAAGTACAAAGATGCCCAATTCTGGGCTTATCATGAAAGATCAATTCGTAAGTTGTCTTCTGGTGTCGCTTATTGATGAGGACTCTGTTTTGCACATAGCAAGCAGTATTAACTGCTTCTGCCCAAAACATGGTGGGCAACTTGGAGTCACATAACATGGTACGAGCAACTTCAATCAACGTTCTGTTGCATCGTTCTACCACACCATTCTGCTGTGGAGTATACGGCACATTGTACTGATGCTCAATTTATTTCTCTGTACAGAATTCGTCAATTGTGCGATTCTTGAATTCTGTCCTATTATCACTCCTGATGGATTTTACTTTCAGGTTCAGCTTCTTTCAATCAGATTGATGAATGCCTTCAATATTTTTGCAACATCAATTTTTCTAGGAAAAAAGAACACCCAAGTGAAATGAGAAAAATCATCAGTAATAACTAAACAAAATGCACAACGATTAAGGCTTAACATACTGACTGGACCAAAAAGGTCCATGTGAAGCAACTCTAACGCCGAGGAGATTCTGTTGAACAATTTAGGCTTGTGTGGGCGTTTGTGCTGCTTCCCCTTAGCACATGCCACACATTTTCCTTGATCACAAATTCTTTGATTGGAAGGTCTTTGACAAGTCTTCCTCTTACTAGTCCATTTAAATTCTTCAGATTCATGTGCCCTAACTGTCTGTGCCACAACTGAGCATGATTCTCAGCTGTTTTAGAAAGAAGGCATGCCACCTCGGTTGTGGGGAGTTTCTGCATGTTGAGAACATAGGAGTTGTCGTATCTTGGTGTTCGCATTAACACTCAATCATCAGGGATGGAGTATCCAGGTTTTAGAATTAGACGTTCTTTGTTGTTGAAAAGTACCAGATACTCCTTATCATAGATTTGTGAAACACTTAACAACCTGTGTTTCAACTGCTTAACATAGTTGACGTCATGGAAGCTGAGACATCCATTTCCGACTGATATGACCTCCAACTTCTCCAGCGAATGACACATATCCTCCATAAAATTGCTCCAAGTCTTGTAGCAGAGATATGTCGCTCATCATATGCTTGGAACAACCATTGTCAACATACCAAAGGTTGTTAACAGTCCTCCTTGGCTATTACTACATTTAAAGGAGACCATTTAGTTTTCGGTACCCAGGCCTTAATGGGTCTGGGTGAAGGTGGGCATGTTTTGGTTGGACAGAGTATGTCCTTGGTGTTGACATTTCTGGGACAGTGATTTCCTTTCCCTAGTTCCTGAGGTCTTTTCGGTAGATTTTAAATTTGATTTTGATTTTGAAAATTTACCTCTTGGAAGTGTTTGGAGTATTTTTTGTACACTCCAGTAGGCTTGAAAGACAGGTTTACCACCTTTGGTACATTCCACCTGTCATTCTTCCGCCAGACGATTGGTTTTGACAGGCCAACTGGTTTTGGATGGATGGGTGGTTTAGAAAAACTAGCCTGTTTTGAGGGTGAAACAGATTTTGAGGATCCAACAGATTTTGGAATCCAAACAGAATAGGTTTAAGAGGATTGACTGCCTTTACTGATTTTTTAAAATTTTGAACCACTTTGCTTTCTTTAAAATCAGTCTTTGCTTATTATTTAGGTAACTTGGGCTTTTAAATCACTCTTTGTCCCTGTGTTTTCCGAGGTGCTGATTTCTGCACCTTGGATTTCGAAGAATCAGACCTTTGTGCTGGGCACCCTGTGTTTGGCCCATTGGGTCAGACCTCTGATGAACCCTCTTAGGTTAGAAGGGTTCGTATGGTCGGTGCAAGCAGTTTCTTGCCAAATGTCCTGGTTTACGACATACATGGCAAGACTGCTTTTTGGGATACGCGGGAGCATGTGGTTGGTTACGCCCGGTGGATATCCAATTTGGTTTTGAACAATTTTTGTGTATCCAATGGGTTTTACCATGTGGCTTAGTGGTCAAAATGTACTCCCGCTGTATCGGCTTAAACTGGTCATATGCTGAAATGACTTCTAGGTACATGACAAAGTCATGAGGTCTGGCGTCCCGTACGTTCTGCACATTTTGGACAACATTATAATTCTTAGTTTCACAAACTTTCAAATTAAACACACCATTAGTTGAGGGTTTCGGACCAGCAACCTGTGGTCATGTACCTCTTCTCAAGATTTTAACAGTTCTTAAAGGTTTCAATGGTTTCACATCACACTTGCCAATGTTAAAAGCATCACACATAGAAGTTTTATCAAACAAAACAAACTTCGAAGTTTTTGACTCAGTCTGAACAGATGATTTAAGTTTTTCAATATCAAAGTTTTTGTAAAAATCATCATAATTAGAATTCTTTGGACTTTTAGGAAACTCCTTGCTATCCACTACCCCTGCTTCTTTATTACCTTTATCTGCACAACAAGTAGAAATGTCAGTAGTGTTAGAAACAGGTGAAGATATTTTAATAGGACAAGCAGCAAGTTTTCTATCAATTTCTGCCTTAACTTCTAAAGTGGTCTTAGAGATTTCATGACCAGGGATCATTTCATGCATCAATGGCATTTGGACAGAATGTGTGGATTTTTCATCCTTTTCTTCAATACCAAAACCTAAACTTGAGTTGCCTTTAACATGCCGCATTCTGGCATCAGTGTTGTAAAATAGGGAACTAGCCTTCAACATTTCAGAAACAATCTTATAGTAACGCTCAATTTTGCTTTGTGATGTTCCTAGTTTGGCTTTAAGTTCCTCTACTCCCTTGGTTAAAGTTTCAACTTTAGAGTTAGCAATTTTAAAATCTGTATTATTATCACTCACCTGAGTTTGAAGATTCTTAACATCTAACTTAGCAGCTTCCAGTTTCTCTCTAAAAATTCTGGTCTTATCGTTATACTCCCTAAGGTCTCTAGCAGTTGATTCGTGATTTTGGGTTTCATTGACAAACTTACTTTCCCATTCTTTACATTCTTTAAGCACAAAGTGACATTTATAATCTGAACATACCTCATGACTGCTTGAGCTGGCTTCAGAACCTGGAATGATGTTCGCCATGAATGCGTTATGACAGATTTCAGCAGCTTCCTTCACTGCTTCTTCTTTAGCCAAAAGGGCCACATGATCAAGCGTCAAGCTCAGATCTTCCACTTGAGTAGTCCAATAATACCCTGGTGTGTGCTGCACCACCAGTGCCCTGTCATTTTTTGGAGCCTCTTTGTTCATTGCTTCCTTCCTCTCATCATCCCTTTCCACCTTTGGCTTGGTACACTCTCTAGCATAGTGCCCATATTCGTTGCAATTATAGCACCGCATATTTGCCTTGTTGAAACTGAGCTTGATTCCTTTCCCTCCATTCCAGACCTTCTTCCCTATTTTGGTGATAAACTGTTTTACCCTTATGGCAGACATCCCCATCTGATAGGAAATATCCATGTAATCCAGATCTTCAGAGTTGACTTGATTGACATCATCAGGAGTCGAGTCGGTGGGGAGTAGAGAACCAGCAACGAGTGCTTGATAGCAACTCATGATACCTACACCAAGAGCAAAGCTAGGATCTTTGGTTAGATTGTTGATATCTATAGAGATTAAATTGCATGAACCGGATGAGCTAGCCCCAGGGGTTTATGTCACACCCCGCCCGCACCACCTGTCACCCAGTCAGGCACGGGGGAGGTGTTGTGGAAAACAGGCTGTCAATATCAGATACACGCGGAAACAACAGATAATATATGTATTAAACAACCATTAGCTTATTTACAAACAGCCTGATGAATTTTACAATCACTTGATAATAATAATAATAAGTTTGCTTCTAGTATCTATGCAGAATACTAGGTCACTGGGCCTGAAGGTTCTTGATAACTATTTGAACTTGTTCGCTTTTATTCCTGTAGAGTCACCTACTTGGAGGATCTCTACTGATTTCCTACAAAATTTGTAAACCATTGATATCAACAACATGACGTTGTTGGTGAGCCGTACCCTGACCTGTTAATCAAATTTTTCACAGTGCTACTGGTCCGATCATTGTTCTACATGAAATGACTAGAATACAACCAGTAAGATATATATAGATTACGGGGTACAACACATGCACCAAATGATTCTAGCATACTAGTTACGTAGTATTTTTCACATTTCATGCAATAGTATTTTGGCAACCAGTAAAGTACACAATTGTTGCGCCACAATATATAATTTATGACCCCAAAGTTGTTACATAACAAGGTAGGGTTGAATACGGAACTCACCTGGTGTAAATGGCAACTTTAATGTGATGATCTACTTTGATGGTCGTAATATTTATGTATAGTCAACCTAAGCCAATAATAATAACAAAATATATTTGTTATACTCATATCTTGTTTTAACTGTAGTTTCGGTTTTATATTTTATAAACTCAATGCTTGTTATGGTATTTTCATATTTGTATATATATCAATTGTCATCTTGGTTCAGAAAATGTCCCAACCTCAAATTTTATTAAACTTAAATATTCTGTATTTAAATTGTTGCATAATGCAATACTAAGTATTCTGACATTCGCAATCCGCGAATAGTTTTTAATCAGATTCTGGAAAAGAGTGTGTCATAGACCGCTTTACATTTTTATTGAACTCGAATATCTTGTTGTTAGTATTGTTGCATACTGCAACACTAAACATCTATTTTTATTTAAACTTTGGAACTTCAAGTAAATGTTATCTCATTTTCATTTATACAAAACTAAAGCATAAATCTTGTATTAAACCGATAATAACTAGTTTAGTTTTTATAGGAAAGTTTGTAAATGACGACGGGTGTTCTTGATTTATAATGTTTTGCGGTTCATTCAACATTTTAATTTTTACAACAGTTTTCGCGGGTCGCGATACTCGCGTACAAGGTTATCACAATAATTATGAGATATCAGAACACGGTATACCTTCCGGTCGGTACGCGACTGAACCCGGTTAACCGTAAAACATGAAACATGTCCGAATTTAATGAATGAGTAGTCTATCCCGCTTAGAATTTCGCCACGAGTAATAATCCATGCTCGGTTTTCTGGTTTGACCTTGTTTGACCCGAGATAATTGTTGACCAGCCTCATTACAGTTGACTTTTCGTTGACCAGATACGTTTACCGAGTTGGCTCGGTTGACTCGGTACCGAGTTAACTCAGTTTAGCCTCAAACTCCATCAAAATACATCTTTGAGAATTCCCGACACAACCACAACCTTCATCATCATCATCTGCCACTGTACCGGCGGCTGGAGGCCATGGCCGCCGCCGGACAGCCCTACAACCACCATAAATAACCCCCATTCATCATTAACGCGCAATATTCACTCGAATCTGCAACATGCACCCATATATCGGAGTTTTATAACAAGAATGAAGTGAAGACACGGGCGAGAAGAACCCACAGGTCCATACCTTGTTACCGTCGCCGGAAAATCGTGAGGGGGCGTCGCCGCCGCTGTCGTTAGGCGGAACCCTATCTCTTGCCGCCGCTGTCTTGCTTTGTACTCTCGATCGCGACCAGACATAACCCACGGGGACCATGGATTCAAGCCAGGAAAGAAAAGAGGGAAGCAGAACACGGCAGAGCCGCCGCCGCCGCCGCCCTAGGGCAGAACCCTAGCCGCCTACACGGCTGTTACCATCCTTCTGTCGCCGTTCTGGATTTGATAATAACTCGACAAGGATGGGGATGGAACCAGAGAAGAAGAAGGAGAAAAGAAGGAGAAAAGAGCTCGAAACAGGACCGCCGCCGTGGCGCCGCCGCGTCATCGCCGGAGACCGCCGTAGCCGGCCTGGGTGGTTTACCGGAAAACCGGGGTGAGCCCCCAGCTCCCCTTCTCTCGGTTTCTTTCCAACACACAAGTGTGTGTGTGTGTTAGTTTTTGATTAAATGAATAAGAAATGGGTTATATCCCTTTTTATATGAAGGTTTTAATTTGAGTGGTCACGATTAGATAACTGGTATTATACCGCGGTCCTCGAACACTTTAAATACTGATTGTCAAGTAAATATGTCATGATAAATCCCAACATGTCTAAAATATTACAAAAGCCTCGTAAACATTCTCCAAATGTTTAAAACGTTATATTATGTATAATCTAATGATTATTTTCTTAAACACGCGGTATAAAACGCGTATCCAACGCGAGTGTCATTCTTTGTCGTCTTTACAAACTGAATATATTTATGCGACTGTAATTCTTAATAATCACTCAGTAAAATTATTTATAAATCCACTGGACCATTAAAACCATCTCAAACAATTAAATGGTCGATATCGGTTACTATCGCGTAGTCAAATGGTTTACGGCTTTCGTCGTTTCTCGCACTGACTCCCATGGTTATCGTTTCTAACAATTTATCCGGACAATGTTTATAATGATTGGGCTTTTGTCGGGCCGCAAATCCCTTAATGGGCCTATCAGGCCTAACTGGGCTTACCCAACTAAAATTATAATCGCAAGAATTTCCCTTCAATTTTAGCAAAATTTTTAGAGGTGTTACAACTCTCCCCTCCTTGAAGGAATTTCGTCCCGAAATTCGCAATGCCTAATCGGAGGGGTAACCATACATCTTTGTATTACATCCCATCCAATGTTTTCCTCATGGACTTCTTTGATCTCATAAATTAGACTATCTTTTATATCAATTCTCATTGCTCTTCCTCAGATCAATTTTGGTCTATCATTACTACTTTAAACGTCAGCCACTATCTTTAGCTTTTTCTCCCGGATGGTATTTAATCTTGCAATCATGATCACCTATTACCTTCATCCAGCGTCCTTTACACATAATCACTCTATATGATTTATGAGGTGTTATAAATTCTCAATAACTGGATACACCACAATTTCTTTTCGCACAACTAATATCTTCATATCTTTCAAAACATATACTTCTATGCCTAATTCCAGACCATTTGTGTGATGTAATTCTTTCCGTGTATTGTAAGTTGCCTGATGGCATACGCAATTTACTTTGTCACATCACATGAGTATACAACCCATTTCTATTAGTTGATGTGTCAAAGTTTATCAAAAAGTCTTCATATCCATCAAAGAATGAGGTATCTGGTTCCTTGCAGTTGATCAAATAATTCTTGATCCTATGTAAGAAATATGTGTTATTAATCGTTACACGATCGAGGTTACGAAGATGAATATACATTTGCATCAATCCTTATATCTTCTTTTCAGTGAGTACAGACACTTCCCATCCATATATCTTCGTTTCAGTGAGTACAGACACTTCCCATCCATATATCTTCGTTTCAGTGAGTACAGACACTTCCCATAACAACGTGGTTGGTCCTATAAAATTCTTGTCATAATGCTCCTGCAGCTAAGTCTCCAACTCTTGTGTTTCAAATTGCTTGAAATTTGACAGACGAATAATCGAACACCTTATAAAAACAGGGAATTTTATTGGATCATGGAATTTGCATAACCATGTGATAGGAAGCTTAGATTCTTAAGCCCTTTGACAAGGTATTATAGATTTCTAAACAAGACATGTTGACACTGCAAATTCGAGGGGTTATGGATTCCCAAACAAAACGCGAAAGATATGCCATTAACTCATAACATGATGACGAGATGGCCAGATTGTAGGTTCATGACACCAAAACTGAGTAGTCAAACATGTTGTGAAGGGATTGTGAACGAAAACTTATACAATTTCAAGGAATATTAATCAACACAATAGGATTCCAGAAGTGCACATATGTACCTGCAAATTCACGATTACGTTCTAGAACCGTAGTCGTCTATTTGCCTTACAAACATGCCTTATAAGTTCTCCCTTCATGTATATTAATGATTAGGCCAACTTACCAAAAGAACAAATAATTATAGGTCATTACATAAACGAACGAGGGAACACGAATGATGGTGAAGAGACCTTCCAACAGGTTGAAACGAACGAAGTTCACAATTTGATGATAAGGAAAATTAACCAGGAGAAAAATCCTAGTCTAATCTTTGCTTAAGATATGAATTATGTCTATTGCGATCTTCAAAGTCCTCGGCCTTGCTGATCTCACATCTGCTCCAAGTGTTGAATCCACGCCTAAAGCATCTCTCCTAATCTATCATCTCTCAGTATTCATCATGTGAAGCACCAAAATAAGAAGCTTATTAAACTACTTGATATTAAAAAATTTCCTCCATTTGATACGTGAAACACGTCATGCACTCCACTGAATTCTTCCAGCTCCTCAGAGTTATTTTCATAGATAAATTCCTCAACAATTCAATTGCGTAAGCCAAATCCATTTCTCTTTCATAATTCATTTCTCTTCCTTGGGTATACATCATCGTTTTCTGTTAAGTCAAAACAGTGTCCTTTAAGTAACTGGCGTAAATCAAATCTTATCCTCTTCAAGACATTTGCGGGTGTCCAACTAGTAGATAAAAATAATTCCTTTCACTTCACAACCTCAAGTTCTTTCGACTAGAACTGGTACTTAAAAATTTTAAGGTCATTCTTCAATTTGCTCTTCATTTGTACTTTTGGTGTATCAATTTCCATTTTAAATGGTCATCTTTTCCCACTATGATACCTATACTACCTAGTATAGCCGTAATATCCATCAATTTCACTATTTTCATCAGCTAGGAATGAATTTGTAAATTAACACATCTAGTTAACTTTGATCTCTTTCAACCAATTGAGTGTTTCAGTTGTATCATTACCATCCCTAAAGACAATCAACTATCTTTTCATCTTTGATAATAATTATCTGATCAAGCTAGGCTTGATTGAACTGGGATTCACTCACACTATCCCTGAAAATAATTATCTGATTAAGTTAGACTTGATTGAATTGGGATTCACTCACACCATCCCTGAAGTTACTGGGTATGCAAGCCACAAATGCTCTGTACGAACCTTTCTTCCTACGGCTCCTCTTTTCTTTATTCGATTAACTCTTTTCCTTCCAATCGAAATCCTCAGAACGTTGCCCGAGAGCCTCAACTTTGATAGACTTTTCTAGTCATGTTCCTAGAGCTGGAAGTATATTTAGTAGAACGAGAATAATGCTTCTTAGTAACCTTTTGAGTAACTAATACCAATTATGATTGCACTCATACAACTTGATTTCCCAAAATCATTTTAAGTCTTACTCTGCTTCTTTCTCCTTAGCCTTTAAAATTAATAATTGTAGCCGGAGCTAGTACAATTGCTACCAATCTTACAAATATCCTCATTCTCCGCCTTCTGGCATAGTTGTTTATGAGTTGAATTCTTATATGTACTAAATGGGTTATTTAATCATTATGATTATTTGTCATAGCCTTTTTTTTTTCAGTGGAGAGTTAAGCAATTTGCCATAATGGCGAACAATGTTTTGGAATATTTATCAGGAATTGTTTTCTTGCATTTCAGATGTAGACCGTAATTTTCCTTATCACTGTTGTAAGGATCATGTGTTCTTTGTGTTATTTGTCAAAATTGACTTGTCGTGCCGGTCTTATGCTGGTTTGTACAAGACAATTATTATGAATATAAACGCACAAGCGTGCGAAATTTTAATTTGGATCCTAATTTTAGGCAATCACTTAGGCTCCTAAGGCCACAGTCTATGTCTAGACTTCGATCGTATAAATATATAATAATTGTTTAAATGCATATTTTGACACCTATTTGCATCCCCATAGTTACTATAACAACATTAACTTTGGTCATAACTAACTATGGTTAAAGAGATAGTTTCACATAATGCAGACATTGGGAGAACAAATATGGCCTCACATAGCACATTTATCAAATAAGATGCAAACAGGCAAATTTGAAACATGGAACAATTAATCATAAGTATAAGGCAACTAATCGTATAGCAAAAATCTTCCTCTCCTGCCATGAATGTGTTGCCACATCAATGCTCATTGTCTCTTTTCAATCGAAACCAATTTACCAATACAAATGTCGTCTTCTTATATGCCTTCAACATTTTTTTTTCTTTTCTTCCCCTTGTACTCTACTACACTACTTGTCAACACGCAGTTTTCCTTCATTAGCGCACTTGCATCTGGAGGTTTTATACTAGGGCCTACTGGTTCCTGATAAAAATACATGAATTCGGTGGGCTAGGACCATAGAATGATGAGATGTAAGGTTCCATATACAGTGATTATAATGGAAATATATGATGTTGTGGTTGAATAGGGTGTAGTGGCTGAGGTTGAAAATGGTGAGGTGACTGAACTGGTGTGTCTGCTGCTGATGAGACTGATGTGGTTAAGATATTAGACCAATCATATATGATTCAATAAGTAGGGGATTTGATGAAATATGCAAATTGTCGATTCCTTGCAGATGTGGAAATCTGTAACTGTTAGACACCTCTCGTCCATATTTGGCTTAAGAATCGTAGTGAATGATAAATATTCATGAGGTTGTCAGCTAAAACAGTGATTTGATCATCAACCGTCACATCCATGAAGTTGCCCATCTATGGTAAATTGATCACTAGTTTTAGTTGCATATAAGCTGACTCATCCGGTCCACCTTTAATGCCTGCTTAGGTTGATGACCCATAGACGTGATGTGAATGACATTCAGAGGGGTAGTTACCAGAGTGTCCAAGCTGACATTACTTCCTTAACGCGTTTTGGTGATTGTTGTGGTTGTACGACATCCTCGCCCTTTTGAGGCGCTTCCTTGTTGTCTTGTATTGTATCAATCGTTGTCTTCACTATCTCTAGTTCAGCTGAAGATTTCTGAAATATCTATCACAGATGCGTGGTCAATACTTTTGACTTCTCCTTTTCAGGTTTCTCCTCTTGGGAATTCTTGTCAACGTTTGTTATCACATCAATTGCGGCCTTAGTTATTTGCAGAAGAAGACTTGCCAGATCCAAATGTTTGTGTTGGGTGCATGCTTAAAACGGTGTTAGTATATAACTAGGATATCAAATCCAAATAAAAGCCTAGGGTATAGAATCCTACTTACACAAGAATGGTCACAACTTATAGCTTTTAACACATGATGAGGAAGATTATCAGCTTTAATGTGCCCACTAGGGTTCACCGAGCTTTAGTGCACCTGTGGGTAGTAATGCAGTTGGCCAGGCTGAAACTACTACCGACCTTACACTAAACTTCGATAGCTGCCTAATGCACAAATCTCAGCCTAAGTCAAGACTTAACAACGGGAATTAGTCTTATAGTCCGATCTAGGTTCGAGCTTAGGGGCTCTACAAGAACACCTAATCTGCTGGAACCTGTGGCTCTGATACCAACCTGTCATTATTGTTGCCGGCTCCCGAGATTTTTTTGCTAGGATTCCTAGAGGCAACTCGAAGAATCCTGGATTTTTCCCTCGTTACATCCTTGTGTTCAGTTTTACATTTCGAGCATATTGACAAGCACACTACCTCACATTCTAAGTTTGGAATACGAAATTCCTTTGTGAATTTTTGACCAAAACAATAATGATCCCAAGATCATGTGGTCGGTTGAAGTGGGTGACTATGTTCCTAAGACAACTCCTGCAGCTGGTCAGGTAGGTCAACCCAAAGAAAAGTCAGATTAGACCGAAGATGACTGGGAAAAAGTTGAACGTGACAGGAAGGCTTTGGCTGCATTGACCATGGCCTTATCCCCCGAGGTATCTGAAGCTTTCAAAGAGTATAAATCTTCTAAAACACTCTGGGATGCTCTAGTTTTTGCATATGAAGGAAATGATGACATGAAAGAATCACGAAGGGAAAATCTCAGGGAACAATTCAATGAATTCAACTATGTGCCTGGGGAAACATGGAGACCCAACTGTAGAAATTCATCAAGATTGTGACAGCTATAAAGGATGTTGGGGTTACCTACACTTAAGCTGAGGTAAATAACAAGTTGGTGAACTCACTACCACTAAATTGGGACAGTACCATAGAGTTAATCGAGAAGACTGTGGCAATGGGTACATCACTATTGAGTGAGCTCATGTCTACTATTAGAGCGTATGAAGAAAATAAGCAGAAGAGAGCTAGAAAATTGGGAAATGGTGCATTGATTAACCAATTCAACCAAGACTTCATCTCACAACCAGCTACATGTCCAAGCAATTCGATCACTAATCAAACGGCGTTTGTGTCATAAACTGTCACACCACGCCCGCACCACCTGTCACCCAGTCAGGCACGGGGGAGGTGTTGTGGAAAACAGGCTGTCAATATCAAATACACGCGGAAGCAACAGATAATATATGTATTAAACAACCATTAGCTTATTTACAGACAGCCTGATGAGTTTTACAATCACTTGATAATAATAATAAGTTTGCTTCTAGTATCTATGCAGAATACTAGGTCACTGGGCTTGAAGGTTCTTGATAACTATTTGAACTTGTTCGCTTTTATTCCTGTAGAGTCACCTACTTGGAGGATCTCTACTGATTTCCTGCAAAATTTGTAAACCATTGATATCAACAACATGACGTTGTTGGTGAGCCGTACCCTGACCTGTTAATCAAATTTTTCACAGTGCTACTGGTCCGATCATTGTTCTACATGAAATGACTAGAATACAACCAGTAAGATATTTATAGATTACGGGGTACAACACATGCACCAAATGATTCTAGCATACTAGTTACGTAGTATTTTTCACATTTCATGCAATAGTATTTTGGCAACCAGTAAAGTACACAATTGTTGCGCCACAATATATAATTTGTGACCCCAAAGTTGTTACATAACAAGGTAGGGTTGAATACGGAACTCACCTGGTGTAAATGGCAACTTTAATGTGATGATCTACTTTGATGGTCGTACTATTTCTGTATAGTCAACCTAAGCCAATAATAATAACAAAATATATTTGTTATACTCATATCTTGTTTTAACTGTAGTTTCGGTATGCTTGTTATGGTATTTCATATTTGTATATATATCAATTGTCATCTTGGTTCAGAAAATGTCCCAACCTCAAATTTTATTAAACTTAAATATTCTGTATTTAAATTGTTGCATAATGCAATACTAAGTATTCTGACATTCGCAATCCGCGAATAGTGTTTAATCAGATTCTGGAAAAGAGTGTGTCATAGACCGCTTTACGTTTTTATTGAACTCGAATATCTTGTTGTTAGTATTGTTGCATACTGCAACACTAAACATCTATTTTTATTTAAACTTTGGAACTTCAAGTAAATATTATCTCATTTCCATTTATACAAAACTAAAGCATAAATCTTGTATTAAACCGATAATAACTAGTTTAGTTTTTATAGGAAAGTTTGTAAATGACGACGAGTGTTCTTGTTTTATAATGTTTTGCGGTTCATTCAACATTTTAATTTTTACAACAGTTTTCGCGGGTCGCGATACTCGCGTACAAGGTTATCACAATAATTATGAGATATCAGAACACGGTATACCTTCCGGTCGGTACGCGACTGAACCCGGTTAACCATAAAACATGAAACATGTCCGAATTTAATGAATGAGTAGTCTATCCCGCTTAGAATTTCGCCACAAGTAATAATCCATGCTCGGTTTTCTGGTTTGACCTTGTTTGACCCGAGATAATTGTTGACCAGCCTCATTACAGTTGACTTTTCATTGACCAGATACGTTTACCGAGTTAGCTCGGTTGACTCGGTACCGAGTTAACTCAGTTTAGCCTCAAACTCCATCAAAATACATCTTTGAGAATTCCCGACACAACCACAACCTTCATCATCATCATCTGCCAATATACCGGCGGCCGGAGGCCATGGCCGCCGCCGGACAGCCCTACAACCACCATAAATAACCCCCATTCATCATTAACGCGCAATAGTTGTAACACCTCTAAAAATTTTGCTAAAATTGAAGGGAAATTCTTGCGATTATAATTTTAGTTGGGTAAGCCCAGTTAGGCCTGATAGGCCCATTAAGGGATTTGCGGCCCGACAAAAGCCCAATCATTATAAACATTGTCCGGATAAATTGCTAGAAACGATAACCATGGGAGTCAGTGCGAGAAACGACGAAAGCCGTAAACCATTTGACTACGCGATAGTAACCGATATCGACCATTTAATTGTTTGAGATGGTTTTAATGGTCCAGTGGATTTATAAATAATTTTACTGAGTGATTATTAAGAATTACAGTCGCATAAATATATTCAGTTTGTAAAGACGACAAAGAACGACACTCGCGTTGGATACGCGTTTTATACCGCGTGTTTAAGAAAATAATCATTAGATTATACATAATATAACGTTTTAAACATTTGGAGAATGTTTACGAGGCTTTTGTAATATTTTAGACATGTTGGGATTTATCATGACATATTTACTTGACATACAGTATTTAAAGTGTTCGAGGACCGCGGTATAATACCAGTTATCTAATCGTGACCACTCAAATTAAAACCTTCATATAAAAAGGGATATAACCCATTTCTTATTCATTTAATCAAAAACTAACACACACACACACACTTGTGTGTTGGAAAGAAACCGAGAGAAGGGGAGCTGGGGGCTCACCCCGGTTTTCCGGTAAACCACCCAGGCCGGCTACGGCGGTCTCCGGCGATGACGCGGCGGCGGTCCTGTTTCGAGCTCTTTTCTCCTTCTTTTCTCCTCCTTCTTCTCTGGTTTCATCCCCATCCTTCCCGAGTTATTATCAGATCCAGAACGGCGACAGAAGGATGGTAACAGCCGTGTAGGCGGCTAGGGTTCCGCCCTAGGGCGGCAGCGGCGGCGGCTCTGCCGTGTTCTGCTTCCCTCTTTTCTTTCCTGGCTTGAATCCATGGTCCCCGTGGGTTATGTCTGGTCGCGATCGAGAGTACAAAGCAAGACAGCGGCGACAAGAGATAGGGTTCCGCCTAACGACAGCGGCGGCGACGCCCCCTCACGATTTTCCGGCGACGGTAACAAGGTATGGACCTGTGGGTTCTTCTCGCTCGTGTCTTCACTTCATTCTTGTTATAAAACTCCGATATATGGGTGCATGTTGCAGATTCGAGTGAATATTGCGCGTTAATGATGAATGGGGGTTATTTATGGTGGTTGTAGGGCTGTCCGACGGCGGCCATGGCCTCCGGCCGCCGGTACAGTGGCAGATGATGATGATGAAGGTTGTGGTTGTGTCGGAATTCTCAAAGATGTATTTTGATGGAGTTTGAGGCTAAACTGAGTTAACTCGGTACCGAGTCAACCGAGCCAACTCGGTAAACGTATCTGGTCAACAAAAAGTCAACTGTAATGAGGCTGGTCAACAATTATCTCGGGTCAAACAAGGTCAAACCAGAAAACCGAGCATGGATTATTACTCGTGGCGAAATTCTAAGCGGGATAGACTACTCATTCATTAAATTCGGACATGTTTCATGTTTTACGGTTAACCGGGTTCAGTCGCGTACCGACCGGAAGGTATACCGTGTTCTGATATCTCATAATTATTGTGATAACCTTGTACGCGAGTATCGCGACCCGCGAAAACTGTTGTAAAAATTAAAATGTTGAATGAACCGCAAAACATTATAAATCAAGAACACCCGTCGTCATTTACAAACTTTCCTATAAAAACTAAACTAGTTATTATCGGTTTAATACAAGATTTATGCTTTAGTTTTGTATAAATGGAAATGAGATAACATTTACTTGAAGTTCCAAAGTTTAAATAAAAATAGATGTTTAGTGTTGCAGTATGCAACAATACTAACAACAAGATATTCGAGTTCAATAAAAACGTAAAGCGGTCTATGACACACTCTTTTCCAGAATCTGATTAAACACTATTCGCGGATTGCGAATGTCAGAATACTTAGTATTGCATTATGCAACAATTTAAATACAGAATATTTAAGTTTAATAAAATTTGAGGTTGGGACATTTTCTGAACCAAGATGACAATTGATATATATACAAATATGAAATACCATAACAAGCATTGAGTTTATAAAATATAAAACCGAAACTACAGTTAAAACAAGATATGAGTATAACAAATATATTTTGTTATTATTATTGGCTTAGGTTGACTATACAGAAATAGTACGACCATCAAAGTAGATCATCACATTAAAGTTGCCATTTACACCAGGTGAGTTCCGTATTCAACCCTACCTTGTTATGTAACAACTTTGGGGTCACAAATTATATATTGTGGCGCAACAATGGTGTACTTTACTGGTTGCCAAAATACTATTGCATGAAATGTGAAAAATACTACGTAACTAGTATGCTAGAATCATTTGGTGCATGTGTTGTACCCCGTAATCTATAAATATCTTACTGGTTGTATTCTAGTCATTTCATGTAGAACAATGATCGGACCAGTAGCACTGTGAAAAATTTGATTAACAGGTCAGGGTACGGCTCACCAACAACGTCATGTTGTTGATATCAATGGTTTACAAATTTTGCAGGAAATCAGTAGAGATCCTCCAAGTAGGTGACTCTA
Organism: Deinandra increscens subsp. villosa; assembly: GCA_039602395.1. NCBI lineage: Eukaryota > Viridiplantae > Streptophyta > Magnoliopsida > Asterales > Asteraceae > Deinandra > Deinandra increscens. The sequence continues at coordinate 76,878,797 of JBCNJP010000007.1, forward strand.
CAGGAATAAAAGCGAACAAGTTCAAATAGTTATCAAGAACCTTCAAGCCCAGTGACCTAGTATTCTGCATAGATACTAGAAGCAAACTTATTATTATTATCAAGTGATTGTAAAACTCATCAGGCTGTCTGTAAATAAGCTAATGGTTGTTTAATACATATATTATCTGTTGCTTCCGCGTGTATTTGATATTGACAGCCTGTTTTCCACAACACCTCCCCCGTGCCTGACTGGGTGACAGGTGGTGCGGGCGGGGTGTGACAGTTTATGACACAAACGCCGTTTGATTAGTGATCGAATTGCTTGGACATGTAGCTGGTTGTGAGATGAAGTCTTGGTTGAATTGGTTCATCAATGCACCATTTCCCAATTTTCTAGCTCTCTTCTGCTTATTTTCTTCATACGCTCTAATAGTAGACATGAGCTCACTCAATAGTGATGTACCCATTGCCACAGTCTTCTCGATTAACTCTATGGTACTGTCCCAATTTAGTGGTAGTGAGTTCACCAACTTGTTATTTACCTCAGCTTAAGTGTAGGTAACCCCAACATCCTTTATAGCTGTCACAATCTTGATGAATTTCTACAGTTGGGTCTCCATGTTTCCCCAGGCACATAGTTGAATTCATTGAATTGTTCCCTGAGATTTTCCCTTCGTGATTCTTTCATGTCATCATTTCCTTCATATGCAAAAACTAGAGCATCCCAGAGTGTTTTAGAAGATTTATACTCTTTGAAAGCTTCAGATACCTCGGGGGATAAGGCCATGGTCAATGCAGCCAAAGCCTTCCTGTCACGTTCAACTTTTTCCCAGTCATCTTCGGTCTAATCTGACTTTTCTTTGGGTTGACCTACCTGACCAGCTGCAGGAGTTGTCTTAGGAACATAGTCACCCACTTCAACCGACCACATGATCTTGGGATCATTATTGTTTTGGTCAAAAATTCACAAAGGAATTTCGTATTCCAAACTTAGAATGTGAGGTAGTGTGCTT
>JBCNJP010000007.1:76885290-76931220 GCA_039602395.1 Deinandra increscens subsp. villosa
AAAAATTATAACTTTTTAAAATATAACTCAAGTTTAATTAATCCAATTGAGTGGTGGTTTTTATTTTTATAAACATTGTTAGCCCAAGTTTTATAAAATATTAGTGGGTTAAAGAAATGGGATTAACTTTTATAAAAACTAGTGGGCTTAAACAAATTACCAATTTGTTTATCATTTGGGCCGAAGCCCAATCGAGTTTAAAAGGGGAGAATGGGCCGAAGCCCATTCGGCTTTGGAAGGGAGGCTGGGCCGAAGCCCAGTTGGGTTCGCGAGGTGATCGGGCCGAAGCCCAATCGGGTTTGCGAGGTGGATTGGGCCAAAGCCCGGTTGGGATCGGGTTGGGCCGGTCCTCGGCTTTGGGCCGCAAAAGGGAATGGGTCGGGTTCTCGGTTTGGGGGTTTTACTCGTCTAGTTGAGATGAACCTTTGGTTAAGTTTTCGGGTCAATCCGGACATTTTTGGGCTTATTGGGCTTACCGGGCCCAATAGGCTAAACGTTTGGAAAATCGGCTAAGTCTTGACAACATAACACTTCTTTTAAGTTCGTAAAGCGTTTTAAGTTCATGAAATGACTTAACAGTTTTGAATTGGTTTGATAAAATATAAAATGTCCAATTTTATATTAAATTTTCTTATTATTAAAATTCCATTAATAATAATATGTTATATTCATAATTCACAGTTTCTCAACGCGAATTTCCATATCAGTTAATCGTTTACTTAATCACAGTAAATCAGGCAGCTTAAAACGGTAAATCACGTAATTATCTCATAATGAAAAGTCAACAAAAGTCAACGGAGAGAGAGTTGACCTGATTTTTGGACCGGTTGTCACATACTTATTGCCCATAAAGAATACCCATGTATAACGAGAGTAATCATCGGTGATAACAAGGCAATACGAAAACTTGCTAACGCTCTTGACTGACATCGGCCCAAACAGATCCTTATGCAAGAGTACAAGAATTGAAGAAATTGAATTAAACATCTTAGGTTTGTGGGGACGCTTGTGTTGCTTCCCCTTGGCACATGATCTGCATTTCTCCACTGATGCGAACTCGCTAACAGGTAGATTTCTTACATAATCTCCTTTGGCCAGTTTGTTCAGGTTCTTTAAGTTCGCATGCCCCAAGCGTCTGTGCCATAACAATGCCAACTGCTCATTTGCCTTGAAAATTAGACAAGTGGCATCTGAAGTTGGAGGATCATTCGTGTTCAGAACATACGAATTTCCTTTTCTAGGGGTTCGCAACAGCACCCATTCATTCGGGACCTCAAAACCTGGTTTCAATATGATACACTCCCTTTCATCAAACAGCACCGGAAATCTTTTATCACAAATTTGAGACACACTAAGTAGACTATGATTGATTTCCTGCACATAATAAACATCTGAGAAACTAAGACAGCCATTTTTCAGTGTTCCTTTCTTCGTAATCTGTCCACCATTAACTCCCACAAAAGATACATATCCTCCATTGAATTCATGAACATCTGTTAGCAGGGATATGTCTCCGGTTATGTGTCTCGTACAACCACTATCAACATACCGGAGATTGTTGACAGTCCTCCTTGATTGTACCTACACGACATGCGAGATCAGTTAGAAATGTGTACCCATGCCTTAGCATATTTGGGTACTTCTTTGATCACTTGTTTCTTTCCTGAAACATTTTCAACTTTTGGACCTTGCTTTGGTCTCCATACATCAATTTGTTTTTTATAACGTGGAATGTTGTTTTGTGATGGTGGAACTTTATTTCTTTCAGGCATCTTATTATTTTTAAAATATCTTTTTGTCTGATTTTTAAGAAAAGGTCCTTTTAAAAAGTTTTGTTTCTTGTTATAAATGCCTTTTTGAACAAAACTGTGATTTCTTGACTTATTGACATTCCAATGTTCTTCAATCTTTTTTGTCTTAGGTGAAACATTTAGCTTGGCCTTAGAGCTTTGCATCTTCATTGGCTTTGAGTCATGCTTCCCCTTAGACAAAACTTTCTAGTGGTCCTCAGTCTACCTGGCACTCATATAATTCATGCTTTTACCTTCTCGATGAGATTGAGGAATGTATGGTTCATAAGGTCTGTTCAAACATGTAGCAGCAAAATGCCCTGGATTACCACAATTATAACAATTCAATTTTTTAGGACCCTGTATGCTACTACATTCAAAAGATCGTCTTGGGTAAGACGATTTCCATGAAGGCTTATCATCTCATTTGTGAATTTTGACCTTAATTTCCTCAGGTTGAGTTATCAAACAATATTGATCACCTTTTGTCCCTTTTGGTCTGTTAAATGTAGTTACAACTCGAGGATAAGTTACAAAATCATTTTTTCGAGATTCACGCATATTTTTAACCCTCATCACACGCAATCTAGAACCATTAAATTTATCACCACACAAACTATTCAAAGTTTTAGCATTCGACTTGTCAGTTTTAGTTTTATCTGACTTATTAGACACTAACACTGAGGGTTTTGAAACAGAAACGGACTCAAAAACATTGTTCTTAGTTAAACAAGCTTCAAAAGGAATAGACTTATGACACGCTTCAACCCATTGGCACTCATGATCCTTTTCAGGAATATCCTTAATTTTCACATCATCTGCACAAGAAACAGAAATGTTAGAACAAGGAATTTTAACTTTGTGTTCAGTAGGTTTTGATTCAGCTTCTAGATTAGAGGTTTCAGTAATCGATCCTATACTAGAAGAATTCATTCTATCAATCTCTTCCTGAGTTCTTGGGGACACACCTACCAACTCCCTATCAAGAGGAGGACAACTTCCTTATAATCTAGGTCTGATCTTTCGACATAATCTTCCTCAAACAAATTCCTCACAATGTCTCTAGGCATAGGGGAGGCACACCTGATCTCATTAAGTTAGAATTATCTGATCCAAGTTCTGACTTATCCCTTTCAAACCTACCTTTAACAATAGCCAAAGACAAACCTTTACTTTGTTCCAACATTCGTTTGCTTCTTCCTTTGTTAGTTTCATACTTAACCATTAATTCATCATTCTTATGTTGCAGATCATCTAATTCACCTTTTGATTTTCCTATTACAATTTTAGCACGATCATATAAAAAAAATTCGGTAGCGAGGTCATGATATTTCTTAATGTCCTCAGATTGGGCTTTTACCTTTTCCTCACTCTTAGCTAATCTACCTTTGAACGAACTCTTAGCACAATCTGCATCAAGCAATTCATGATTTGTACGAATTTCTCTCAAATTTTTAATTAATCGAGCACAAGAAGGGTTAGAGCAAACCTGAGCATTTTTATCATCATTTTCTGCCATAAGAGCGTGATTTTCGCCTTCTTCTTCCACCTGAGCTTAAAATGCATGAGGAACTAGTCTCAGGTCCTTCAATTGATCACTCTAATCATAACCTCCCGATTCTTGAACCACCAAAGCTTGATTTTTCTCACCTTGCTTCTTATCCTTACCTGCATTCTTCTCATCAGCTTGTTCCTTCCTTGCCTTAGTACACTCCCTAGCAAAATGACCGTATTCATCATAATTGTAGCATCTCAGCTTCGTCTTATCAAATTCCATCTTGATTTAATTCTGATCCTGCCACACATTTTTCCCGGTCTTTGACATAAATTTCTTGGCTCTGAACACAACCATGGCCATTTTCCAGAAAACGTCTAGCATCTCAACATCTTCCGGATTGATCTAATTCAAATCATCAGATATATTTTCTGATGGCACCAGCTTTCCTACAACTAGAGCTTCATAACATGCCATAAAGCCTGCACCCATTTCAAAATTTGAGTCAGTGGCAATATTAGAAACATTCTCACAATTTCCAGATGATGAACTTAGTGCAGACGCATGTGCAACAGTGGCTGAAGTCTTCGAATCTGAAATTCTAGGCTTCTGTTCTGACATTAGTGCATGGTTAACCTAACCGGCCATACTCATATTGTTGATGTGATTCAAGGCTCTTTGCTTTACATCTAATGCTTTGGATCTCAGCTTTGCCACCATTTCAGCAAGAGATAATTCTTTCAAGTTCACTGTATTCTTGATGATGGATATATTCATGTCCCAACTTTTTGGCAAGCTATTCAGCAGTTTCAGATTTTGCTCAACCACAGGAGGTTCTATATTTTCATTGCTCATCTCTGTAATCAAAGTGATAAATATCTGTATCTGTGCCTCAAGGTTCTCTCCCATCACAAGATTGTATATGTTGAATCTTTGTTTAAGGATCTCTTAACGACTAGCTTTCATGTCCTCATTTCCTTCATAGGCCTTTATCAGTGCATCCCAGAGGTCTTTTGTCGTGTGATATTTCCTGAAAGCTTAAGCAATTTCTGGTGATAAGGCCATTGTCATGATTGCATATGCCTTTTCATCTTTAGTGATTCTGTCCCAGTCAGCATCATCAAATTCTCTTGGTGTTTTGTCCTCTCCATCTTTCTCTCCACCTATATGTTTAGGTTTGAAAGGACCTACACTTACTGATCTCCATAGCCTAAAGTCTATACACTTTAGATGATTCGTGAACCTATACTTCCAGTTTCCAAAAACCATCTAGTGACATCAATCTAGGGGGACGTGTAGAAGTTCCGATTTCAGCATCCATTTTCTGATATACCAAGGTTTCAACATTTCCCAAGTCGTAATCCATGATACTTAGCAAAATTAGATTTTTTATCGAAAACAAATTACAGAAACGAAAATCAACCTCTGAATCGAGTTCCTCTAACCTGGACGAATACCTGAATCACAATTGAAAATCCGGAACTCGATCACAAACCTCAAATTCAATCGAAAATCACAAACTCAATCGAAAACCTCAAATACGATCGAAATCCTGCAACTCGATTGTAAACCCACTTTCTTGTCCAAACCACGAATTTGATCAAATCTGCAATAATAGACTTTCCGAAAATAAAATCACAGATCGAGAACCAAAATACGATCGAAAATCAGCAACCCCAATCAAGAACCACTGTAATTCGATCGAGAACCACTATAATGCAATCGAGAACCACCTGAAAATCCACGAAAATCACCAAAATCGATTTCTGCACAACACTAAACAAGTTAGTCACGAAAAACTTCTGAAAATATTCAAAACTACTGATCGAGAACCTATTTTCCAGAATCGAAAACCTGTAAACTCAAGAAATCGATTAGTATACACTTGACAAGATATCGTGCGAGCCACGAAACACACATTTCTTGGCTCTGATACCAATTATAAGTCCAGAGTCCTTGAACGTTACACGATATCGTGACACTAAACCGTGCGGAATCCGGTTTAGTATGTGTCAAGTAGAAGAAAACGATGTAAAGAATAATACTCAAACAAATACTAATGAAATACTTACTGATGATTCAAGTGATTGAATGATTACAAGTGTTGGACAAAAACCGTAATCCTCTAGCCTTAGCCTTTTCCAATTTGTAAATCAAAAATCTAACCTAATCACATGATGTGATTAGGTTTATATACTAATTCCCTAAGCAAGCTCCTAAATTCGGTTCTAGCAAGCCCAAACCGAAACCATTCTAGCCCACTTACAAACCCAAACAAGTTACAAAACACCCTAAATCTAATGTACAAGCCTCACATAATATTTCCCTACACAGAATCTGTTTTGAATGTACATCTTGCAACAATATCCCGTGTGTTTCTTGAAAATGCCTTAAAAAATTGTTGCATTACTCTGCTCACTTTGTAATTATAAAGAGTTTCAAGGCTACAAATGTAAAAAACAAAAATAGAAAATGGTTGAGTTAAAGAAAAATGCCCATCCAACCCGTTCCCTAAACTCCTTTAACAAATTTCATTTAGCAGTGGGTTTTTACCGGTACGGTCTCGATGACTTTTTGGCAAGTCTTTGTCGGTGTTGGCGCCTATCGGACTGCGCACAACGTAGAAACATATACTCTTGTTATCATTTGTACCATTGTACAAACTTAACCAATGGGCATCTGAATCGTCGGCTAACGTCTGCAAGCCCCTGTCAAGATCCACACTATTGTTGGGCTTAAAGTAAAACCAAAAGTTGGTGCTACTATCATACCCGAGATGCTGCATGATGAACGACATATACGAAAACCTAAACGTATTTTTTTCTATGTAGTCGACGCAAATACACACCGCCCACGTATATCCTCCCAGGTGTAGTTGTGAGTTCACCTGCATGGAAAATCTCTAAGGTGAAATAATTTGGATGTCGTGAGTATACATCATCTACGATTAACTCGTCCTCGTACTCATTAACAGAACGAATCGAATACAAATGGCGGGTGTTGGAAGCCATTAGGTCTTTGAGGGAAATTAAAGTTTTGAGAGGGTGAATTTTTTAACAAACTAGGAGGCAGAGGACCTTATTGTTTTCTGTTTTTTTCTCTGGTCGATTTAATATAACGAATAGTTCTATATATAGGGAGGAATATGTGGTAGGTAAACTTCAAAACCGGACGTATAGGCTAATACGCCCCCCGTATTAATAGGTAGGTAGTCTTCAAACACCCTATGAGAAAAATCTGGTTAGCAAAAGATTCAATAAGGAAGCGTATAGGGTAAAACACCTGTATAAGAATGATAAAATTCTTTTGTATTGTAGCAATACAAAGACGTATAGCTCAATGCACCCCATTTAATATGCTGAATTAGATTTGTGAGGTGTCGAGTTAGTGGGCCCCGATTAAAAATCAGTTGTAATTGTTCATGGGTAAAAATCAGTTCTATTGAGGAGTCGGTTGGAATTTTCTTGATGACTTTGGCTCATGGGTGTACCAATAGGCTTGTGCAAGAATGTTTTAATCATTCCGGGGAAACCATCCATAGGCATTTCCATAGAGTTTTAGAGGCCGTGCTTAAGATGAGTGCTGACATTATCAAGCCAGCTGCAAACTATAACGATGTTGTACCATAATATATATATATATATATATATATATATATATATATATATATATATATCAAATAATCCTCGATATTATCCCATGTTTAAGGTATAAGTCAATGTTCATTTAGTTTTATGATTTAAAACAAAGATATTATTAATATACTTTTTTATAATTGTAGGATTGCATTGGTGCTATAGATGGGACACACGTGAAGGCATCAGTTCCATTGAGCGATCAACTGAAGTTCATTGGGCGAAAGGGATTTCCTACACAAAATGTAATGGCGGTTTGTGATTTTGATATGTGTTTTATGTTTGTATGGGCCGGATGGGATGGAACCGCACACGACACTAGAATCTTCAATGAAGCCTTACAGAACCGACAACTTCATTTTCCACATCCAACGGGTGGTTAGTTCTACAAATTTAGGTTTTATGTCTTTAATACATAGTTGTAATGAATAACATTTTTTTTTGTTTTATTAGCAGATAAGTATTACATTGTTAATACCGGCTACCAAAATACCAGAGGGTATCTTGCTCCATATAGAGGTGAGACCATCCGTTATCATATACCAGATTTTCGACGTGGACATACCAGCGCTATGCATGCTCCTCACGGTCCTAAAGAGAAATTTAACTATCACCACTCGTCATTGCGAAATATTATTGAAATAACATTTGGAGTGTGGAAAGCTAGGTGGGCGCTATTATGAGATATGTATAAAAATTTCACGTACGACCATCAAGTGGAGATTGTGATAGCATCGATGGCTATCCATAATTATATTAGAAGGAATGGTAGGTTTAATGAGACATTTAGTAGGGCACAAGAAGATTCTTACAATCCGAGGGAAGATGCTACTAATAATGAAGTTCATGAAGAAGGTCAAAGTTCAAGTCGTGCGAATCATCCGGATCAACTATATATAGCGACGATACGAGATATTATTGCGGATGATTTAATGAAATTACGTGGTAGATGAATGTTCTATGACATTGTTTTGTAATTTTTTATGAATTATTTACATTTTCTGTGAACCTAATACCACTATGATCTAATCAAGAAATTATAAATTTTGAAAAAGAATTCTATATTATGATTTTGTAATTTTTTTTATAAAGTTATAAGTTTTGTCCAAATTTTTTGTTAAGTACTTAATAGTATATGTAAAAGTAGTAAAATGACTTAAATATATAAAAGATGTCCATTTTGATCATTTTACCTAAATAAGTTAATCTAAACATTTTTTTAGAAACAACTTATTGATTTATTGACTTTTTTTCAGAACAAAAGCTAATCCAAATATTTTTTTAAAAATTCATTTTCTAAAAGCTAAAAATAATAAGTCCTTTTATCCAAAAGTGCTTTTACACCCGAATAAGCACAACCAAACATACCTTAACACTATGTTCCCGAGTTAATTTATGAAGAGAAAGGAAAAGAAAGGAAACGAAAGAGTGGAAAGGAAGAGAAAGGTAAGGGAGAGATAACTTTCATTTCTTTTCTCTCCACTTTCTCTTCAAATTGAAAGTAAACAAAATGTTAAGAAATAAACTTACTTTCTCCTTAGTTTTCTTTCTTTTCTCTCCTTAAATAAAACTCAGGAACATAACATCTTATATATTTATTTCTTTTCTTTCTTAAATGAACTTACGCTATGTTCCCGAGTTCACTTAAAGAGAGAAAAGAAAGGAAAGGAAAGGAAAAGGAAATGTATTTGTGTTCCTGAGTTTCATTTAAGGAGAGAAAGGAAAGGAACATAAAAGATGTTGTGTTCCCGAGTTTCATTTAAGGAGAGAAAAGAAAGGAAAGGGAGGGAAAAGTAGGCTTATTTCTTAACATTTTGTTTCCTTCCAATTTGGAGAGAAAGTGGAGAGAAAAGAAAGGAAAGTTATCCCTCCCTTTTCTTTCTCTCCCTTTCCACCCTTTCTTTTCCTTTCTTTTCTTTTCTCTCCGTTATTTAACTCGGGAACATAGTGTTAGGAACATAAATACATTTTCTTTTCCTTACTTTTTTTTTTTTTTCTTCTTCGTAAACTCGGAAACATAACGAATGAATGAATGAATAATATATAGAGATGATTTTGAGATGACAAATATGGGCATCGCATCGCATGACAGTCTTAATTGGTAGGGTGGAAGTGGAAGGCGTTTGTTTGTTTGTTCATCATCATCCATCGGCCACCGGAGAAATTAAGGGAAGGAAGGGAGATGAGTCAAGCATACGGAGAGGCGTGGTATTGGGATAAACGCTACGCCAAGGAGTCAGCAGCCGCAGCAGCAGCTACTTTCGATTGGTATCAAAAGTATGAATCTCTCGCACCGCTTCTCCATCTCTATCTCCCCATCCCCACTACCACCACAATCCTCGTCGTCGGCTGCGGAAATTCTGGTATCTCCTCCTTTTCTTTCTATGCCTCGTAATCACCCAAAATTTGAAACCTACCTAGTTTTTGTGTGCCCTAATTAAATAATATCATCTCGTTCTTCAGGTTCAATTCATACAACAAACAAACGCCGGCCTCTCTATGCAAATCTTAAATTAATCCATTGAAATTGAACAACTGTACTGAGTTAATTAACTTTTGGTATAATTGAAGCGCTTGAGAATTGTATGCCCTTGGTAATTGTTATAGTTGATTTTGTGACTTCACATAACAAATAAGTGACTTTTAGCCCATGCATATTAAAAGGTGTGAGCTGATGCAGGCTCAAGTCCCAGACAAAATGGTACTTACAGATTGAGGAGTAGATATAAATAGAATGTGTGCGAGTTTGTCCTTCTAATCAACATAATACTTAACAGCTACTCGTTCAAAAAGAACAGAAATTGCATAAATTAAGAAAACTTGCTCCACCTTGACAATTATTTAACCGGGATCAGGTTCTCAAAAGGGTTAAGAAGATGATGGTTGATTTCAGTGGAATGGTTAGGTGCTTATTGTAAATGTAGCACATATGATAGTGTCAAGGCTGAGCTTACAGTTTTTTTTAATCATCTTTTGCTTCTTAAAACAACATATGTTATTGCCATTGATGCCAGCTTTTACTGGTAGCGGCTCGGAAACTAGGATATCAACATTGTTTCTTTGTTGAGGTCTTCCTCAAAGTTATATTTTCCGAACATATTCATGGAGACTTTGGACCAGGAATTAATATATGTGCATATGTATTTGCACTTGCAGCGTTTAGTGAAGGAATGAGCAAGGATGGTTATACAGATATTGTGAACATTGACATATCATCCGTTGTCATTGGAGAAATGCAAAAAAAATACTCTGACTCCCCCCGTCTTAAATGTATCTTCGCCTCCTCCTATTGTTTATTGATTTTTATTTATGTGTAGTCATTTTGCTTTTTTAATGGTCTTCTTTATATTGAGCAGATATTGAAATGGATGTTAGGGATATGAAAGCTTTTGAAGCCGGTTCTTTTAATGCTGTTATTGATAAAGGTGTCTTTCAAACTAGAGATTAAGTGGAACTATGATAACTTCATTTTAATATTATGAAAACTAATTGTCTTCAGCATATAAGAATTGAAAACAACAAAACAAAATTGTACAACTAGATCTCTTGCTGTTTAGTTTTTTGACAAACATAATTCAACCACTAGATTATTGTTGTTTGCGTAATTCATACAATGTAACATCTTTTTCCTATCATACTGTTTTCCAGGAACCTTGGACTCTCTTTTGGTGAGTTTTGAAATCCTCCTTCTCTTAAACAGGCATATAAGAGGTGGCAGAATGGACATGTCTAGGGACTTGGGTAACAAATCTTAATGGGGTCGGGTAAAAACCCGTATGTTATAGTGCGGGCCAAAATTGCTTGCACCAACCTGCCAAAAGTGTATATTTTCTTTTCTGAAATTTATGAATATTCAGTGTGTTAATTATGATAATAAAAGCTATAATATTTCAACAAAGATAGGAGGTTTTATAGATTTTGAAGACTTCCAGCCAATTCGACATGTTCACCCATTTCCATTTTAACCAATCTTTTTCTTGATTTGACCTGGTATAGAAAAGTGTAACACATGTTTGAATAAATGGGTCGAAGTTGCCATCTATAAGGCACACATAAGTACATTATTGAGTAATGGCAGAGTCTTTTATTGCAGTGTGGTCACAATTCAAAACCAAATGCTGCCAAGATGCTTGAAGAGGTAGAAAGGTATATATTGAAATAGTTTATATCACAGTTGAGAATTTATCCATTTTTCATTTTGATTATAATGTTGATATATTGAAGCAGTTAATGACAAACTATAGGGTGCTGAAGAAAGGAGGAGTGTATATTCTGGTAAGCTCGTTACTAACATAGTGGTAAGCCACGAGTACTAAACATTTTCAGTTGATGCCGACACCATGACATAACGGTTGCAGATAACATACGGTATTCCAGCTTATCGATTACATTTGTTAAGAGAATCACACTCTTGGTCCATCAAACTTCATGTGATAGGTGGTGGTTAAAAGCTTCTTTTTTCATATTTTAAATTTTTGTATCTCATCTAATTATTATAAATTCTATCAAATAAAAACACTACAGATAAAGTTCACCCAGGAGAGAGCTCCAAAGCCGAAACTTGGGAGCTGACTCGTCCTGTTCCAGTGAATAGTGATGGAAGCTTCAGGGAAGCCGATTGTCTGGAGAAAATGGATGTTCATTACATCTATATTTGTACTAAGGTCAGGTGTTACCCTCTAATTCATGTCACATTTTCTTCTTTCCTTTTTCATGCATTTATGGAATCCTACCAATAAACTGCCCAAACTAGAGTGGCAAAGTGACCCACAAACTCCTTTTTTATAAGTAATAATATGATTACAAAACCTATATTCGACACTTTTAATAAAGCGATTGAAGATCTTATTACCCTTTAAACGACTCGCCCTGTTTGTTTTACCCGCTTCCATTTTTATTTAATCTAAATCCTCTGCTTAACCAGATCGACTCCTTAGAAAGACATCGTAGCCTGTAATTTACCCGTCTTTAGGTAAATGAGCTCAAGTTTCTGAAACAAGGAAATACCAGTTGAAACTGAACCATGTGGGGGAGGATTCCATACAGAAGACAGTTTTTTTGCAAGAACAGGTGAACAAAATAAATCATATATTTTTTCAAACTAAGACTTTTCTAAAATATAAGAAAATTATTGAAATGCAATATTTAATCATTTCTTTTGGAATTCAAAACAAAATATGAACAAATTTTGTTTATTTGTAGAACCTACATATGTGCAAGTCATGTGTAGGTTATATTATCTAGACGTAATCTACACATATGTAGGTTTTTTGAAAGTTAAAAAGACATGAACAAATTATTTTAATAGTTTTTATTATTATATGCATAACATACGTATGTGTATTTGAAAATATGAATCATCAAGGAAAAATATTCAAAGATTTAGGTTTGTTCTTTTTGTTCTTTTTGTTCTTTTTGTTCTTGCGATAAATTAGTGTTCCGAAATGATCCTCTATCTCCCGAGCCATGTGAGCCTCTATTTTGACATCATGTATATAATAATATAAGTTTAAATGGGATTGCAGATGTGAAGGAGGAGAGAGAGTTAAGTATTTCTTGAGATCAAAGAGTTCTTGTAAGGCTTCTGTCTGTAATGAAGTTTGGTTAAGTAATACATGATTCAGTTAGATATGTAATTGTAATGATACCTACTAAACATTGCAACTGATATATGTTGGCATTTATAAATTATTAACCAATGTCTTATTTTTTTTATAAAGTTCTACTGAAAAGATTCAGGTTTGATGAATTACTTTTGTAACCAGCATATTTGAGTGTTTTTCCTCTGTTTCTCTTTGGATACTGTACAAGAATCACCAAATTTGCAAGTAAAAATATAAGGAGTTTGGAGGGAGACGACGGTCTGGGTGCATGTGAACAAATCTATTATAATTCCACTCCTCGTCCTCGATTGTCAATTAAGGTGGCGTTTGGTTCACGGAATGTAATGTAATTGGAATTGTAATGTTTTCCTTTTAAAGTTGTGCTTAAGTTGGGTAAGGAGGAGGTTTGATACAACACATACCATTTTTCATCTTTTACTTCGTTTTTAAAATTTTTGAATACAAATAATTTTTATTTGTTAATAATATAAATATATATATATATAGAGTTAACTTCAATGGAAAACTAAGTTTTAGTTGGAAAACTGGAAAATCAAATGAAAATTATATTAAATGAAGGCTATTTAGGTAATTTTGGTGTTTTTTTTTCTTTTTTAAATTTTCATGTCTATCCACCTAATGGCCATCTAACGACAAAAAAAAAACTTAAAAAAAACGTTTTTTTATTCGTCCGACTATGTTGCATATATGCAACATTGTATGTTGTTTACGTTGCGGACATGCAACATAACATTTGCATATATGCAGTATATGAAGCATAAAATGTTGCATATATGTAACATACTATGTTGCATATATGCAACGTATGAATCATATTATCATACAATGTTACATATATGCAAAATACTATGTTGCATATATTTAACGTATGCACCACACTATGTTGCATATATGCAACATAGTCGGACGGACAAGATGAACAAAAGAATGTTATTTTTTTATTTTTTTTTTAATTTTTTTTGCTTTTTTATAAAGTTAACATGTGTATATATGTGAAATAAAAAAATAAGGAAAAAAAAAGAATGTCAAATTACCCAAATAGCCTTCATTTAATATAATTTTTCTTTGGTTTTCCTGTTTTCAAAATAAAAGTAGTTTTTCAAATAAAAGTAGTTTTCCAAGGAACCTTACCCTATATATATATATATAGGGTTAGGTTCAAATAAGAACTTTTTATTTTGAGAACTTTTAAAAACCAAATCTCAACCACTAATTTCAGGTGGGGACCACTACAATTCATGGGGGGGGGGGGGGGGGTTCCATATATATAAACTAGTGGCTAACAATGGTACTTAAAAGTTCTCAAAACCAATTAGTTCTCAAATGATCCCCACCCTATATATATAATCTATACTATCTTAATATATATATTGGAGAGAGAAAATTATGATTGTTGAACTTTTAAGAGTGTACAAGAGAATGAAGCATGATGTACAACTCCTTAAAGCACTAAATCTTAAGATTTAGGTTGAAAAGTGTTGAGAGATCGAATCTCCCAAAGGTATCTGAATCGGTTGAAATTTCTGTAGTCAGATTAAACCTCCCGAAAATATGATCCCGCTCATCAGGACCCAAATCCGGTAAGCCCTTTCTTCTCTTTCTCCCCTTGCTTTATACAGTCCCCTAATCCAGCCATGGTTTCACATTGATGCTGAAGAAAGCACAATCGAACGGTTGCTCTCAATTCGATCGATAATCCGACGGTTCATCAAAATGGTTTCACACGGATTGTTCTCAATTTGGATGGTTTCATGTACCAGATAATTCCACTATGTTTGAAGCAATAGAAACAGATCTCATAAACCTTCGATTTGAAATTATAACCCACTCTCTCAAAATTGGTTTCTCTCAAATTTGGTTTCATTCTGCTCATTTGACAGCCGTATTTGAACTAGAAAGAGTCATCTGCCTTCTTCTCGATCTCGATCTTCAATCCGCCAATCTCTCTCAACCCAAGGTATTGAAACCATCTCGCTGCATCTGTGTTGCATGAAATCAATTTTCCATTTTGATTTTGGATCAATATAACACTGATTGATGTTTCCCATTGTTGAAACTTTTGATGTA
This sequence comes from Deinandra increscens subsp. villosa, assembly GCA_039602395.1. Lineage (NCBI taxonomy): Eukaryota > Viridiplantae > Streptophyta > Magnoliopsida > Asterales > Asteraceae > Deinandra > Deinandra increscens. The sequence continues at coordinate 76,899,902 of JBCNJP010000007.1, forward strand.
TGGTTCATCAGATACGATTAGGTCTAATTGGTCATCCAGATACCTGTTCTAATCAGTCATTGAGTTGCAGATATGAGTAGGTCTAATCGGTCATCCAGATCTGTAAGTTGGATTCATCAAAAAGTTAGGCGATTTCCACCATTACCTGTTCTAATCACTCATTGAGTTGCAGATATGAGTAGGTCTAGACCAAGACGGAGACAACCATATTTCTTCGTCGTTTGAGGTAAGTGATGTATAAGCTGTCAGAGGTAAGTGCAGATTCTGGTTTTTTTTCATAATTAAAACCACAACATTCTCATAAGTTTTGATTTTGTGTCTAAATTTTAGTTCTTTGTTTTACTTTGAGTTCATCTTAGAATTTTATGCCTTTGCTTTTGTATGCTTTGGTTAATTGTTGCTTATGCTGTTCAATTCTAAGAACAGGGTTTTAAAGATCAACATCTCTTTCAATCTGTTTGATATCTAAGTATGTGAATGTCTGTTTGCTTGAAGGGGTTTATTAGGGTTGTGTTTTAAATTTTCTCTTTTCCTTGCAGCCATGGTAGCTCTCACTAAAGCTATGTTGGGTGCAGAGATCTGAACGAGTTGGCCCTACCGGCTATCTAGGTAAGACCCATGTTAATTCTTTTATGTTTCCTTTTTGTCTCATGCCTATTCTACTCTCCAACCATCATGATATTAGTGTGTAGTTAGTTTAAACGATTAGCATGTACTACCTTATGTTGCATTCTACTATTATGTGTAGCCTAAATAACCAAACTCAGATATCTTGCTGCAGGTTAACTCCATCTCCTGTTAATCTGAGATAGCTGTTTTTTTTCTTTCCAGAAGTCTTTATCAACCATTGTGCACCAAGAAACAAGGATCAGAGGCACCAAAATGATGTTATATCATTTGACAGGTTGCAAGTTTCTATGCTAACCTTCTGTTCATCAACAAGGAAGCTGGGTTCTTCAGTCTTCTTTTTATGTAATCAAAGGTAAAATCATGAATGCTTACTCTATAAATTTTCATTTGTTTTTTGACTTTATAAATTGATTCACTAATCTTGAATTCCTATGCTTATTTGTGTTCCCTGCGGTGTTAGGGTTGCTGTTGTAGATTACTGGAATGTACAATGGTATTTGTCGGGCCATGTAAAGGTATCATTTCTTTGCAGTTTTTAAATTTCAATTGCTGATGCTATGTGAAGTTTGAAACAAAGTCTTGATCTTTAGAATCATGTTTACTTAAATTAAAGAGGAAATTTTGATGCATTCCATCCTGATCTCTTCATTTTGTTCACATATCCGAGTGTTGATGTTTTAGGGGTTGTGGATGATGTTTGAAAGCTGCTAACCGACTTGAAAGCTAAGAAATCATCAAATTTGGTTTGTGTTCATCTCTGCTACTCCATTTTTAAGTTTCAATGTGTTTAGAAGCTCAAATAGAATAATTCTTGCACTTGAGTGAAGTGAAATTTTGAATATATAGTAATTATTCAAAAACTCAGATATGAAAGAGAACCTATCATTAATTGTAGAACCATTTTTTTTTAATCTGTGATTGTGTTTATTTTGGTTGTGCATGATTGGTTATCTAGCATGATCTAATAAAAGGACCCTATAGTACGTGGACAAGTTTGTTCACATTAAATATACATTATTATCTTGCTTTCTTTCTACATAGAACTTTCTACTTATAAGTTACTATCCTAAAAGGGCTTAGAGTATAATCAATTGTGTACATGAAACATGATGTTTTGTTTCCGTTGAGTCTTTGGTGGTGGATATGGACGAATACTTGTGTATGGAGTTGAGGTAGGTATTTTTTTATTAATGATGGTGAGTGTTTATTCATATGATCTTAAATCCATGTCATATTGTAGTAGTATAATTTATGTATTTACTATTTGAAGTTGCTTGTGTATCATATTTAGGTGCCTAAAATCAATTTATTCATAAAAAAGGCAAGCTAAACTTGCAGCACCAAGCCAGGTAGGGACTGCTGATTATTTCATCAAAACAGGAACATATATGCTTAAAAGAGGAACTGTTGTCCCGTTTCAGAATCAACACAGTTTGCTTTTTTCCTTTTTCACCATCCTACTTTGTTTTTTTGTAAGAGAGATGTTGAAATGTCACTATCCTATTTTGACTTTACTTTAAGGTTGATGTTTAGGTGTGCATGGGATATCCTCACATTTCAGGTTGCTTTTTCCTTTTCACATATTTGTCATGTGGGTTAAGTAATAATATTTGTCACGTGGCAGGTACATTGAATGAATCATACAGGTTTATTGTAACACCCGAGTTGATATTCATATTTACAACGGTTAAACGTTTAATAACATAGTTTGGTCCCAGAAAATTTTTCAAAGTTAAGTGGTGTTTAAGTATCAATTATCCAAAAACATACTACTAAGTGACATACTTGAAGAACAAGTGAAAGTTTAACCACCACATTTACAAAATTACAATTCTTATTCTAATAAACCACCAAAATCTCCATCAAGCGTTCGGTTCTTGAGCTTCCGTAGGACATCCAACTACACGGGTCGTTTCCCTGCATTTCCCAACCAATTCGGTACTCATATAACACATTCGAATCGAGTAAAAGTCCTTAGAATGAATTAAAACAACAATTTAGTACGTTGAAAATGGGGGCCCACCGTAAGCTACGGTGGGTACTGTAAGCTACGGTGGCCCCTGGCTACCTTACGGTAGCCTGATGCTGGCCCACGGTGAACTTTCACTCCTGTGGCCACCGTAAGCTACGGTGGTCACCGTAAGCTACGGTGGCTTCAGGTCACATTGCCCCATTTTCATGCATTTTAAGCCCAAGTCTTATATGCGGTGTGCCTAGTTCACCCGTAGGACCTGCAAACATCTAAAAATCATTACCCCACCAGAATTACAAATTTATACAACATTACTAAGCGCAAAACATTAGCACATACCGGTTTCTTGCCAAGCCCAACCCGTTTAACCCGTTTACTAGCCATTTTCACAATTGAGTTCCAAATGGTATCCCATAGCCAATTTGACCGACAACAACCTGTTCAACCCTTGTATTCCTTCCCAGACCATTAAATGATGTGATTTGCATCATAGGGAATCCCATGTAGCCATCAATGGTATTTCGTACCCTCGCGTTAGATTCCATTGAATCCGTGGGTAACAACACCACTTGATGGACTCATCAAGGGCCCTATGACACTTTTAGCCCACGGTTAGCCATAGCCTAGGCTCCCATGAACCCTTGTGGTAAACCTGGCGTTTGGAGGACCTCACATACAACTACTAAGCTAAACAATGGGCGTGCAACCCCTTGGTACACCATGACTTCTACAAGCCTTTAGCGTGTACAAGTATGCACTTGGCCCAAGTTTCTATTGCGTTACTTCATAATAAACTAAACTGAATTCAAGCATACTACTTAGGGAGTAAGAATACATTACCTCGTGAGTTCGAGCTTCCGCTACCTCCGGCGTGGCCCAATTGATCACCTCGTTCTCCTTGATTGCCTATTGAGTCCACAAACAAGTTTGGACTCCACATTTTCAACAAATTGTCCATACTACCATGGCACCCATGACATTACATACACAACTATCATTTAACATGCTAGCACAATTCCTCAATTGGACTTATCATGCCTAATCACATTGGGTATTTGGGGAGTCCATGGAATCTACACTACATATCATCATTTTGCACTTGCAATGGGTCATGCAATTTCTCATTGATACACATGCATATGATCATCAAAAATCAGTAATTACACTTCCTATGATCATTTTAAACACAATTCATGGTCACATAACCGTTTAACTAGATGTGTGTGTCATTTAGGCATTTCATCAAACGGTTGGTGTGCATACTTAGATGCACACATTCATATTATACCCATGAACCTCCTACTTACCAAATAGCAAAGTTTAGGCAAGTACAACACAATCTCATCATCAAATAATCATTTACTAACATAATTAACCAAATCAAATAGATAAGAACCCATGGTTTAGCCCAATTTCATGACCTACCTAGATTACCATCTTCCATGAAGTTCACATAGGAGGGTTTGGTGACTAATTCACCAATTACCCATGAAACTACAAAATTCATGCAACATACAAGTTCTATAGTACCTAACATTGGCTCATCTACAACAATTTTGCAGATTCAAGGTCCCAATCATGGAAACCTAGGCATGCAACTATATGGGGGATTGACTTACTTGTGCTAGAATTGGGTCTAAAGAGTGATCACACTTCCAATTCCAAGTTTGGGGCTGGAAATCGCAGCCTAGAACCTCAATGATGCAGAATTCGATTTTTAGGGAGGTGGAGGAGAGGTCTTGGGTGCGCAGGTCGTGTTTGACGACTCCCCCTCCTCCTCCTTCCTTTTGTTAAATGCAACTTTCACATAATTACAGATTTGACCCTTAAATTTTGGTTTTTGGTTTAATTTCTATTTAACCTTAACACAATATTATACTAACCATGCTAGGTCACAATTTGGCCACATAACACAATATTATCTAACGTTAACGAAATATACATGTAATTTAAAAATTCGGGATGTTACAACTCCACCCCCTTAAAGGAGTTTCGTCCCCGAAACGAAATTTACGTACCAAATAGGTGAGGATAATATAGTCGCATGTCTTCCTCTAGCTCCCAAGTTAGGTCCGAGCCCTTCCGGTGCTCCCACTTGACCAATACTTGGGTCAACTCCTTGTTCCTCAACTTTTTCACCTTATAATCCAAGATCGCGATAGGCGTTTCCACATAATTTAGTTTGTCATCGATTACCAAATCTTCTAGTGGCACGTACGCACTTTCATCAGCTAGGCACTTTCGCAAGTAGGACACGTGGAAGGTATTATGTATGGCCCTCAACTCTTCCGGCAACTCGAGTTGATATGCCACTTCTCCCACTCTAGCCAATATCCTAAACGGTCCGATGAACCTAGGACTCAGCTTACCCCGTTTACGGAATCGTATAATGCCCTTCCACGGGGACACCTTCAACATTACCAAGTCACCCACTTGGAACTCAATGGGTCTCCTCCTTTTATCGGCATATGCTTTTTGCCTATCTTGAGCCACCTTAAGCCTTTCCCTTATGATGTCAATCTTTCGGGATGTTAGATCGACCACATCCTTGCTTGCAAGCTCCCGTTGACCCACTTCACCCCAACACACGGGTGTTCTACATTTCCTACCATAAAGCATCTCATACGGGGGCATCCCAATGCTAGCATGGTGGCTATTATTATATGAGAATTCCACGAGAGGAAGGTAACGATCCCAACTTCCGCCAAAATCGATTACACATGCTCTAAGCATGTCTTCAAGAGGTTGGATCGTCCTCTCGCTTTGCCCATCCGTTTGCGGATGGTATGCCGTGCTTAACAACAATCTTGTGCCCATTTTGGTTTGGAAGTCCCTCCAAAACTGGGAGGTAAATCGGGTGTCCCGATCCGACACAATAGACACCGGTATACCGTGTCGGGACACTATCTCCTTCACATAAACATCAGCCATCTTTTCCGAAGTGTAGGTCTCGCAGATAGGTATGAAATGGGCACTTTTCGTTAGTCTATCTACCACTACCCAAATCGCATCGTGATCCCTAACCGTTTTTGGCAATTTGGTTAACAAATCCATGGTGATATGCTCCCATTTCCACTCGGGAATGTCCAGCGGTTGCAGCTTCCCGTATGGTTTCTGATGCTCGGCCTTAACTTGCATACAAGTTAGGCACTTACCCACGTATTTGACTATGTCCCGCTTCATGCCGGGCCACCAATAGTCACGTTTCAAGTCATGATACATCTTGGTTGTTCCGGGATGTACCGAATACCGGGACTTATGGGCCCGCATCTAGAAGAAGTAGTTTCACATTGCACGTGTTAGGAACCCAGATTCGACCGTATCGAGTCCTAATTCTACTCTCTTCCACCAAGTTTTTCACTTGGCCCACAATTCTTTCTTTCTTCAAATTTTCCCCCTTGATGGCTTCAATTTGTGCTTCTTTGATCTTGGTGATCAAATCTGAAGTCACCACCATCTTCATTGACCATACCTTGATCGGGGCATAATCCCCTTTTCGACTCAAGGCATCAGCTACCACATTAGCCTTTCCGGGGTGGTAATGGATTTCGCAATCGTAGTCCGTTATCGTTTCCAACCACCACCTTTGCCTCATGTTTAACTCCTTCTGTTCGAAAAAGTACTTAAGGCTTTTATGATCCGTGTAAATAGTGCATTTCGCTCCATAAAGGTAATGCCTCCATATCTTCAATGCGAAGATCACGGCTGCAAGTTCCAAGTCGTGGGTGGGGTAGTTCAACTCATGCTTCTTCAACAGTCTTGAAGCATACTCTATTACTCTGCCCCGTTGCATTAAAACACAACCGAGACCCTTCAGTGATGCATCAGAGCCAAGTCTTCGGTGCCCTCCAGAAGGGTTAAGACTGGTGCTTGGGTCAAGTCTCGCTTAAAGCTTTGGAAGGCCTCTTCTTGCTCATTTCCCTACACAAACTTAGCATCCTTTTTAGTTAGTTTCGTCATTGGGAGGGCCATCCTCGAGAAGTTCTGAATGAACCGTCAGTAGTAGCCCGCTAACCCAAGGAAACTCCGGACTTCGGTCGGGTTCCTCGGACGTTCCAAACTTGTTACCGCTTCTATTTTCGCCGGGTCTACCATGATCCCCTCGGCTCCAATGATGTGGGAATTGAACTTCTTGCAACCAAAACGTACATTTGGAGAATTTCGCATATAACTTCTCCATTCTTAACTTCTCGAGTACTTCTCGCAAGTGTTCAGCATGTTCTGCTTCACTTCGAGAACAAACCAGTATGTCGTCTATAAACACGATCACCGACCTATCCAGCATGGGCCGACACACGCGGTTCATGAGGTCCATGAAAGCCGCAGGCGCATTGGTGAGCCCAAAGGACATCACCGTGAACTCGTACTGTCCGTACCTCGTTCTGAAGGCGGTTTTGGGGATATCTTCTTCCTTCACCTTCAATTGGTGATACCCTGATCTTAGATCAATATTTGAAAACCATTTCGCCCCTTGCAATTGGTCGAATAAGTCGCCGATCCGAGGCAATGGACATCGGTTCTTTATCGTGAGCTTGTTTAACTCACGGTAGTCTATACACAAGCGCATACTCCCGTCTTTCTTCTTCACGAACAATACCGGGGCTCCCCAAGGTGAGACACTCAGGTGGATAAACCCCTTTGTCCGAGAGTTCTTGGAGTTGCGTCATCAACTCTTGTACTCGGATGGTGCAAGACGATACAATGCCTTGGCCACCGGTTTAGCCCCGGGCACCAAGTTAATCCGAAATTCCACCTCTCGGTCGGTTGGTATTCCCAGTAGATCATCCGGGAACACATCTTTATACTCGCGTACCACTGGTATATCGTCCATAGATGGACCTTGTTCACGGCTATCAGTGACTACGACAAGATAGGCCTTGAATCCTTGTAGCAAATACTTCCTCGCTTTATGAAACGAGCGTAATTTTGGGAGAACTCGTGTCTCGCCATAGATGGTGACTTGGTTCCCGCTTGGTGAGGTGATTTCTATAGCCTTTCGATCGCATATCACCCTTGCATGATTACGGGACAACCAATCCATGCCCACCACCACCTTGAATTCTCTCATCGCCATGGGAATGAGGTCAATTGGGTAATCCTCGTTGGCGATAGAGATTTTGCACTCCCGACATACATCATAAACAAGTATAGATTTATCGTTAGCAACTTCTACCTCTAAGGGTACACGCAATTTGTCAATTACAAAGGAAGGGTGTTTGGCAAAATCATAGGACACAAAGGACCTATTAGCACCGTATCAAATAATGTATGCGCAGGTATTGAATTAACTGAAAATGTACCTGCCATGACATTCGGGTCAGCTTTGGCCTATTCGGCTGTCAATTGGAAGGCTCTTGCAGGAGCCTTTTGGGATTCAACCTTCACCCCAGACCTTGCCCCCTCACTTCTGAGCTTTGGGCATTCGGACTTTCTGTGTCCCGTTTGGTAGCAGTTAAAACACCGTATAACTTCCGATGGGCAATTTGAGACACCATGTCCCTTCTTTCCACAATTTAGGCATGGGCGGTCCTTGAACAAAGATTCACCAGAGTGGCCCTTGTTGCAAATCTTACATTTCGAGCTACCACCCTTAGAGTCTTTCTTCTTGGGTGATTCCCCCACTTTTTGCTTCTTTGGGGGATTAGGACCCCCCCCCCCCTTGAACTTGCCCTCTCCAAGGCCTCCTTGTTCTTCAAGTCAAGTTCCCGTGCCCGGGCAACATTGATCATTTCCTTGACGGATTTGAATCCGCCGAGGGGCACAAACTCTTTAATGTTCTACTTCAGCATGTAATGGTAGAAGAACATCCTCGTCTCTTCATTGGGTAGAACATCCCCACAGAATTTGACTCGGTCCAGGTACTCCCCCGTTATTTCATCCACCAACTGATGTTCCCATTGTTCCAGCTTGAGGAACTCATGTTTCAGTTCATTCACTTTGGACGGTGGGCATTTCGCATCCCACCAATCCTTTGCCCGGTCCGCGAGTAGGCCCGTGGCAAAGATCACCTTGTCCTCCGGTTCACAACGAACCCTTCGGAACACAGATTCAACATTTATAATCCAACGGTGGCACGCTATCGGATCGACTTCCCCAATATATTGAGGAGGGTGGCAAGCAACAAAGTCCTTAAACAAGCATCTCCTCTTGGACTTTTCTTTCTCCCCTTGATTGAGGATAGCAGCTTTCAATTCATCAAAGTTTTCGTTCATGGTTTTGAGTAGGTCCACTTGCATAGTGTGGACATAGTCGGGGAGAGCCGCGTTAATTGCAGTCCCCACTTCCTCGGCAATTTGGGCCCTCAGTTCAGCCCTTCTTTGCTCTTCCGAGAGAGTTTCAGCGTTTGGATCTGCCATTTATCTACATATATAGAGATAACAACATGTTAGCTCTGCATTTCAAGTTCCCTTTGCCTATAGCAAGGTTTATGTGATTAATTGGACAATTTCCAATCAACCTGACAGATTTATACGAGGTCCTTTGCCTTAGCATTAACCCATTTCTATCCGTCCATGACATTTAACGCGATTCACGGTTCTAGTGTTTAACACTCTTCCGTGCTTTCCACATTTTTAGACAACTATACGAAAGCTTCTAGATTTCATAGTGACTTTCAGTACATACTCACTTATACGTTATCGAATTGGTCACTATAAAATACAACAAATTACTTACCCGGATTCCCGATCAACTTGAACCGAACACTTGACTCGTACCTCGAGCACGGGGTTTGAGTTCAAGCACCACACGAGTGCTTAATTCTCTCAAACAATGGCTCTGATAGCAACTTGTAACACCTGAGTTGATATTCATGTTTACAACAGTTAGATGTTTAATAACATAGTTTGGTCCCAGAAAATATTATAAAGTTAAGTGGTGTTTAAGTGGCAATTATCCAAAAACATACTACCAAGTGACATACTTGAAGAACAAGTGCAAGTTTAACCACCACATTTACAAAATTACAATTCTTATTCTAATAAACCACCAAAATCTCCGTCAAGCGTTCGGTTCTTGAGCTTCCGTAGTACATCCAACTATACGGGTCGTTTCCCTGCATTTCCTAACGAATTCGGTACTCATATAACACATTCGAATCGAGTAAAAGTCCTTAGAATGAATTAAAACAACAATTTAGTACGTTGAAAATGGGGGCCTACCGTAAGCTACGATAGGTACCGTAAGCTACCGTGGCCCCTGGCTACCTTACGGTAGCCTGATGCTGGCCCACGGTGAACTTTCACTCCTGTGGCCACCGTAAGCTATGGTGGTCACCGGCTACGGTGGCTTCAGGTCACATTGCCCTATTTTCATGCATTTTAAGCCCAAGTCTTATATGGGGTGTGCCTAGTTCACCCGTAGGACATGCAAACATCTAAAAATCATTACCCGCACCAGAATTACAAATTTATACAACATTACTAAGCGCAAAACATTGGCACATACCGGTTTCTTGCCAAGCCCAACCCGTTTAACTCGTTACTAGCCATTTTCACAATTGAGTTCCAAATGGTATCCCATAGCCAATTTGACCGACAACAACCTGTTCAACCCTTGTATTCCTACCCAGACCATTAAATGATGTGATATGCATCATATGGAATCCCATGTAGCCATCAATGGTATTTCGTACCCTCGTGTTAGATTCCATTGAATCCGTGGGTAACAACACCACTTGATGGACTCATCAAGGGCCCTATGACACTTTTAGCCCCCAGTTAGCCATAGCTTAGGCTCCCATGAACCCTTGTGGCAAACGTGGCGTTTGGAGGACCTCACATACAACTACTAAGCTAAACAATGGGCGTGCAACCCCTTGGCACACCATGACTTCTACAAGCCTTTAGCGTGCATAAGTATGCACTTGGCCCAAGTTTCTATTGCGTTACTTCATAATAAACTAAACTGAATTTAAGCATACTACTTAGGGAGTAAGAATACATTACCTCGTGAGTTCGAGCTTCCGCTACCTCCGGCGTGGCCCAATTGATCACATCCTTTTCCTTGATTGCCTATTGAGTCCACAAACAAGTTAGGACTCCACATTTTCAACCAATTGTCCATGCTACCATGGCACCCATGACATTACATACACGACTACCATTTAACATGCTAGCATGTTGATACCTGAAATGTGCGTCGTGTGAAGTATTGAACGAAGACCAAGTTCAAGCCAATATAGGGTTGGCCGAGCCTGGTCCGAACCTGAAGTTCGGACCGGCCGAACCTGGGGTTCGGTGGGAGTTCGGCCGATCGGGTATATATACTAGTTTGGTCTTTGTGTTTAGGAGTTCTGAGCGTGTGAGCAAATCTTAAGTGTGTGTTTCTGAGTGTGTATTCTCTGAGTCTGTATCTGAGTGTTTCACTGATTGTAATTGTTCGTTTTGATCAATAAAACAATCGGTTAATTATGTTTCGATGTCCGATTAGCTAGATCGAGTAGACGATCCGATGCTCACGCATTTTCAAGTGGTATCAGAGCTTTCTGGTTCATTCTACTGATCTGTGGTTGTGATTTTTCGGACGTTTGAACGTTTTTGAAGTTTTCTCGAGTTTCATTACGTGTTTTCTATTATTTTTGACGTGTGTTTTGTGTCAAAATTGTTCCTAAACCATTTCCTATCGACTTTTCTGATCCACCATATCGAGTTTCATCAAAATCAGTCCGTTTTTGCGAGTTTTCGAAAAATGTCTTCGAGGTTCGGAGGTTACTGGGCAAGCTCGGAGTAACCGCTCCGAACTTAAGGTTCGGAGGTGTCTCGGAGAGAGTTCGGCGAGAGTTCGGTGGTGTATCGGTCTAGGTTCGGTGAGAATTGAGGTTCGGAGGTAGATCGGAGTCTTCATAGGTTCGGAGTACGTTCGGTGAAGGTTCGGAGCTACTTAGGTGGAAGTTTGGAGCTGGTATTTGATTCGGACAAGGTTCGGAGCTCGTTCGGAGTCTGATTTAGGTTCGGACTAAGTTCGTTGAGGGTTCGGACGACCGACTAGGTTCGGAGCAAGTTCGGAGGACATAATTTTTCAACTTTGTAACATTGTCGGATTTTCAAGCTTTTGCCGCAATGCAAAGTGCGATGCAAACTATGTTTTGCTACTCACACATGATAAGGATTATTCAACAATAACATTTCACGAGCTTACTGGAAAACTTCATGCTCGAGAAATGGAAATGTTAAACAACAAAAAGTCAAGTGTTACTTTACAGAATCCGGAATTGTATCATGGTGAAAATTCAGCAAGCATGAATGCTAAAGCTAAACCAAATTTAAGTTCTGCACCAAGTGTTGCTTTTCTAGCTGGAGCTTCAGGAAATTCTGATAATAATTCTATCAAGAGGTTGCAATTTCACAATTCCGAATATTTCAACTCAAAGTGCTTTCTCGACTGAATCAACGGAGGATTGTGCCAAAATGATTTCTACATTGATTTCATCATCTTTTGGTCTGATTCTCAAAAATGTTGCTGATGCGAAGTTAACCAGTGAGGATCTTGATGAACTTGATGATGATCAATTAACTGAATTGGATGTTTCTTGGCAATATGCTATGTTATGTCAACGGTCAAAGAGGTTTTTCAAGAAACATGGAAGACGTATTTCTGGTAACAAATTGGGATTTGACAAGTCAAAATTAAGGTGCTTTAAGTGTCAACAACTTGGACATTTTGCCAAAGAATGTCAACAGAAGTCTGATATTCCACAATCATCCAAACCTGGTTTTACTCAACCATCTACTAGTAACACAGGCAAGACAACAGCCTTGACAGTTCAAAAAGATGGTGCTATTGATTGGGGTAAACATTTTGGGTATGATTCATCAGCTTTAATAGTTACTCATGTTCAACAAGAAGATTATTGTTCAGATACAAGTTCAGATACTAGTTCAGATACTAGTTCAATACCAAGTTCGTATGCATCTGCTGAAAACTTGGAAAGTTTGATGAAGGAAAATGCTTTGTTGATGAATAAAGTTCAACAATTGACTGAAGAATTTGAGGTGATTAAATCTGAATTGAAGATTTCTAAAGAACGTGAAAAGGGTTTGGTTTTGAAGAATGAGGATTTAACTACTGAAATCAAAATGTTGAATGAAGTTTTAGAAGTATTGAAGCAGGATAAGAAGAATGCTGAAACTTCGAAAGCTGAGATTTGTGAAGAAAAGGGTGAGTTAGTCAAAGAAGTGAAGAAATGGAAGGAAGAGGCAGAAGATGCTGCAAATGATTTTCAGAATTTGTTTGATAAATCCAAGATTAAGCTTGATTTGCTTACTAAGCGTGTTGAAGAATCTGATGCTAAAATCAAAGTATATCAAGTTGATATGGAAAAGTTGTTGGATGACAAGCGTGAGTTGGTTAGGGTTAATAAGGTTCAAACTGCAAATCTGGAAATTCAAAAGAGGAATGAGGATAAACTGAAGAAGGAGCTACATGAAGGACTTGACAATCTTCGTTTGCAAAAGTTTGAAACTCATAAAGTTGCCAAGCGCTTGATTGCTAAAGAAAAAGAATTTGCAGAGGCTCAACAGCAAATTTCTGATCTCAAAATTCAAGTTCTTGATGCAAAAAGATTGCTCAACAATGTTTCTAATTCTCAGGTTTTCACAAGCTTCTTAGCAAATGATGCAAATTTTGAAAGGATGTTTGATAAAACTGCATCACCCCCTGCTCATATCAAGGAAGCTGTCAAACAAGTGAAGGAACAGGTTGATGATTTTGATTATTCAAAGATATCATCTTCTACTTCAGAAGAAGTCATGGTTGTAAAGAAGAAGACAAACAAGAAAAACAAGAAAAAGGTCTTGAAATCTGAGATTCCTCCAGCACCAAAGTTTGTTTCGGGTTCATCTTCTGCTGATAATGAGAAATCGGCTACATCAAGTGACAAGCTTCAGTCTCAACCTGAATTTGATGAGACAATTTTCTATGAACAAAAGAAAATTCCTGATGTGAAAGCCGAATTCACAAGATTAGCTAAGAATGGACATCAGAGTTCAAATACTGAGGAAAGGATTTCAGGTAAAAGTACTGGTCTAGGTTTTCAAGTTCCAAAGACTCAAGTTGCAGAAGTTCCAGCATCTGAATCACCAAATCTCAAGAAGCTTAAGATGAAGCAAGTGAAGCAGGTGGTTTTCAAAGCTGAAAAAGTTCAACCCGAGCGGTTTTACAAGCTCAAAGGTTCTGAGCAGCTATTTTCTGACAAGGAATTTCCTCTTCATTGCGTGGATGCTCGGAAGATTTCGAAAGTGTTTGTGAAAGCTAAACTATCTTCTGAGAGTTCTCAATCTCTAAGTCCAACATCTAAATGGGTGCATGATCATCGTTATCAGGTATATGATTCTCATTCTGATCATGTTAGAGATATTCATGTGTGTAATTCTGTGCAGGAATATCAAAAGTGGGACAAATCGACACGTTTATGTTATGTTTGCCGCCAAAAAGGGCACATGGCAAAAGATTGTCCACTTCCTGCTGAATCAAATTCAAGGCTTCACAAGAAACCAGTTTTTGGTAAATCCGCCAACAAAAAGTTCTTTGATGAAAAAGGCAGAGTTTTTGATGAATTTGAACCTACATTCTTTCAAAAACAAAAACGTTTTGTTCCAACGTTTTCAAAGGATCAAAATGTAGGTTCATCATCACAGTCACCTGTGACTGTTCCATCGAAAACTGAATTACCAAAACAACAGGAATGGAAACCTAAGGTGGTTTCAAAGCAAAATCAGGACACTGGTCGACCAGAAGCGATTCGCTTCGGGTCATTTATGAACTAATCAGGTTGTCCAGTGTGCAGGAACTTCTAGAAGACCTATCGATGATTGAAAAGTTGTCGATGGAGGAGTATTCTGTTTAACTTAAATTTCATGAAATATTTTTCTAACCTGCAAATTTTCTGAATTCTAAAGCTGCAAAAATATCCGTGTTGATTGATCACTTTTCTATGTTTACAAGTTTTTCTCAAAAAGCCAAAAATAGAGTCTTATTTTTGTGTAAAATGAAAAATCCAAAAATAGAGTTTTCATTTTAAGGGGGAGAATTGTAAGTAAGGGGGAGTAATTGAGAAAATGCATGGTATGGGGAGAAGGTGAATACAGAGTAATTGAGAAAATGCATGGTATGGGGAGAAGGTGAATACATGCAAAATAGATAATGAAGGAAGGTGAATACATGCAAAATATAAAATTGTGAGAAATTGATCATTGGGAAATGATGGTACATTGGCATACGTATCTGACTCATGGATAAAGTAGATGAAAGGGCCATAAGATCATTGTTTGATATGCTTGGTAGGCTTGGCAAATCAGAAAGTTGAAGTTGTATAACTCAACAACCATCAGGTCGGTACTCCCGTACACGCAGAGAAAGTCCGATGAGTTATACGAAACACCAAAGAAAATAAAGCAGAACGTCAAACGAACAACGATCAGGTCGATCTTTCGATACGCAGAGAAAGTCCGATCGTTTGACAAAATAAAGAAAATCAAACAAGATTAAATCTTTGCAAAATGAACACATGTATACACATTTGGACTTCTCATTCCTAATCACATTTGGTATTTGGGGAGTTCATGGAATCTACACTACATATCATCATTTTGCACTTGCAATGGGTCAGGCAATTTCTCATTGATACACATGCATATAATCATCAAAAATCAGTAATTACACTTCCTATGATCATTTTAAACACATTTCATGGTCACATAACCGTTTAACTAGATGTGTGTGTCATTTAGGCATTTCATCAAACGGTTGGTGTGAATACTTAGATGCACACATTCATATTATACCCATGAACCTCCTACTTACCAAATAGCAAAGTTTAGGCAAGTACAACACAATCTCATCATCAAATAATCATTTACTAACATAATCAACCAAATCATATAGTTAAGAACCCATGGTTTAGCCCAATTTCATGACCTACCTAGATTACCATCTTCCATGAAGTTCACATAGGAGGGTTTGGTGACTAATTCACCAATTACCCATGAAACTACAAAATTCATGCAACATACAAGTTCTATAGCACCTAACATTGGCTCATCTACAACAATTTTGCTGATTCAAGGTCCCAATCATGGAAACCTAGGCATGCAACTATATGGGGGATTGACTTACTTGTGCTAGAATTGGGTCTAGAGAGTGATCACACTTCCAATTCCAAGTTTGGGGCTGGAAATCGCAGCCTAGAACCTCAATGATGCAGAATTCGGTTTTTGGGGAGGTGGATGAGAGGTCTTGGGTGTGCAGGTCGTGTTTCACGACTCCCCCTTCTCCTCCTTCCTTTTGTTAAATGAAACTTTCACATAATTATAGATTTGGCCCTTAAATTTTGGTTTTTGGTTTAATTTCTATTTAACCTTAATATTTTCAAATTAACCCCCAAGGTATCTTAACATGGAAGTATACTAACCATGCTAGGTCACAATTTGGCAACATAACACAAGTTTGGGGCTGGAAATCACAACCTAGAAGCTCAATGATGCAGAATTCGATTTTTGGGGAGGTGGAGGAGAGGTCTTGGGTGCGCAGGTCGTGTTTCACGACTCCCCCTCCTCCTCTCTCCTTTTGTTAAATGCAACTTTCACATAATTACAGATTTGGCCCTTAAATTTTGGTTTTTGGTTTAATTTTTATTTAACCTTAATATTTTCAAATTAACCCCCAAGGTATTTTAACATGGAAGTATACTAACCATGCTAGGTCACAATTTGGCCACATAACACAATATTATCTAACGTTAACGGAATATACACGTAATTTAAAAATTCAGGATGTTACATTTATACTCCTTTAGCCTGTTTGTTCAACTAATACTAATGAAAAAAATCAGAATTTGGAATATTTGAATACAAACTTGGTTATTATGTGTAATTCTTCACACTCTTTTCACTTAATGAAATTTGCAGGCCATCACGTTTGAGCTAGAGGAGATTTGGGCAAATCGGTAAAAACAATGGCATATATACAAACAGTCAGACGAGAAGAAATGGGTTTGTGCTGGGAGATATAACAAGAGCTACGGCTATTGTGGCATGTGGCACGGGAATGGCAGCAAGTCGCATGAATTATAACTTCCATGAAACCATTTGATGTCAAGACCGGTGGAGGAAAAACACCTTCCATGTTTTTCCTCAATGGATCCGATCTCTATACCTTAGAACGGTATGCAAAGCTTCCTTCTTTCTTGTTTGAATCATTTTTGTATTACAAATCCATGGAACTTAGATTATGTCACATATCAATCTTAGTTTTAATTGATAAAACAAAGTAATAATAGT
The DNA here is from genome assembly GCA_039602395.1 of Deinandra increscens subsp. villosa. NCBI lineage: Eukaryota > Viridiplantae > Streptophyta > Magnoliopsida > Asterales > Asteraceae > Deinandra > Deinandra increscens. The sequence goes on from JBCNJP010000007.1 coordinate 76,916,780, forward strand.
GACTTGATAGTTTTTGGTTATGTTCAGATTCATGTGGAATCTTTTGAAGCAGAACAGTGTCATCTTAGGGTTTAAACCCAAAACTTATGATGTCCATTCAAGATATGTGATTGTGGATCCAATTAAAGATGGTTTAAAGCCTTTGTATTTTTTCAGGGCTGAAATAACACCGAAGGTCAGGCTTGTGCCTGATAATTTGTACAACAAGAACATTGGGACAGATCTCGATTTCGCAACAAATGAGCTTGGTACATGAGTATGGTTACATTTTCTTTGTTACTGTTGTAGAGGCTAGATTATGAGGCTTGTAATATTAAATATGTTGGGCTGGGCTTAGTGGGTTTCATTAGATTAGTAGGCTAGTTTTATTTTTATGTTTAGGCTAGTTTACTATTGGATATGGGCATGGGCTTGGGTTTATGATTAGGGTTTTAGAGCCCAATAGTAAACTCATGGGATGGGTATATAAACCCCATGAGTTTACTATTCAAAGGTTACCAGTTTACGATTTCTAGTGGAGCATTGGTGTTCATGATCGTAATCATAAACTAGAGAGAGAGTTCAAGTTTACGATTTCTTGTTTTGTACCCGACAAGGTTTCTTGTGTGCAAAGATCAAGTTTTTATTGTTTATATCATCGTATTCTTGCATTCTCTTCATCTTTCTTCTTGAATCAATCACCTACGAGGATTCCGCACTCGTTTGTGATATCAATATCGTGTTTCGGGAGTTTTTCTGGACCTACAATTGGTATCAGAGCCAAGAATCACAGATTCGAGGTTCTCACGATATTGGATTCAAGCTTTTTCCAAAAAAAAAAAAAATTTTGAAGATTTGAAGATTTGAAGATTTGAAGATTTGAAGATTTGAAGATTTGAAGATTTAAAGATTTGAAGATTTGAAGATTTGAAGATTTGAAGATTTAAAGATTTGAAGATTTGAAGATTTGAAGATTTGAAGATTTGAAGATTTGAAGATTTGAAGATTTGAAGGTTTATGATCAAGGCTTGAAGATTTGAAGGTTTATGATCAAGGCTTGAAGATATGAATGTTTATGATCAAGATTTGAAGGTTTAAGATCCAACACAATCATAAACTGAGTTTACTATCGGAGTTTACTATCGGAGTTTACTATCGGAGTTTATGATTGAGATTCCGATTCTGAGTTTATGACTGGTGTTTATGACTGCAGGTGATTACGATCATAAACAGGTGATTACGATCGTAAACAGGGATTAGGATCGTAAACAGGGATTACGATCGTAAACAGGGATTACGATCGTAAACAGGGTTGGTTTAGGACAAAAAGTCACTATTTCACACTTTCACGGAAACGGACGTAACTTTTGACTCGTTTGGAGTTAGAAGCTCAAATTTTAACACGACGTTCGTGACACCGAGCCCCAGATTTACCCTCGACTAACGTCCAGGGGAGCTCGTTTGGACCCCCAAATTCCACTCCGAAGGCCTCCGTTTTTGTGTTTTAAGTTTTTGACACTATTCTTTGAATAGTACTTTTGCCGATTTTGCCGTTTTTGCCGATTTTTCAAGATTTTCATAAGCTGCATACCTAAAGAAAGAAAATGAGTTCAGTGGTTGAAGAAAAGAATATATTAGAGGACGAAGATGCTGAGATATGCCCCAATCCTACTTGTGCTCGTATAATTCCTGAACTTAGGCAAATCTGTAAAAATTTTCTGTCAGAATTGTTTGAGACAAAATGCGAGAAGAGCTCATTTAAGGGTAGATGACAAAAGAACGAAGAGAAGGTTAAAGCTCAAAAATTAGACATAGTGAAATATAAGAACCTTGCAACTGAGAACGCTTATCTGTATGACAACGCTAAGTTAGAAATAGCTGAGCTTAGTAAGCAGATAGATGACCTTAAGCATAAAAACAATGAGTTGCAAGTGAAACTAGATATGAATCAAATGAGAAGCAAAAGAATGCTCGATGCTGGAAAGGAATTGTCACATGCCGTTGTGACCGGCCAAGTTGGGAAAGATAAAACTGGGTGTGGGTCAGAAAAGTCTGATAAATCTCTGTCTGCAAACAACATTATTCCTCCACCAGTTCCCAGAGACATTATAGGAATGCTCCTTAGTGAGGATCAAGTTGAACGAACCAAGTCTGATTATAAAGAAGCTGCTCCTCCTATTGATAGTGTCTTGGTTGGAACTACACCATTGACCCAAGAGGAAATAGACAATGAGGCAACCATGACATATGGTGAAGGGAGAATAGAGGATGTATCAAGAGATGATGCTGAGTGCCAGGAGTATAACATATGTCATAGCTCCAAGTCTGATGAAGCTGGGGTAGAGTTGAAACCATACCCTAAAATTGAAACCCCATGCTTCAAAGTAATTGACGAAGTAAAAAGGGAAAAAGTGATCTTGACGACACGGCCTGAGGGGAAGATCTTTATGACATCTGGATCGATGTTTGACCAAGAACCAGATGTTGGGTATGACTTACCATCGTTCACCTCCAAGTTCAAGGGAATAACTGATGGAGTGATAGGTGAAGCTAAAGTTGAGAAGCCGAAGATTACCATCAAGAATCCAAGTATGAAGCCAACAACTGGAGTGAAGAATGAAAAACTCAAGGGAGTAGCTGTGTCTCCCATTTCTTCAGTTGGATCATGCAGTTGCTGCTGTAATTGCAAGAATGGTGCTTCAACATCAAAGAATCAAGGAAGCACAAAGACAGAAAAGACAGGTTCGACACAGGCATCGAGGAACCAGCCAAGAGTCAATCTTGAATCAGCAAATGAACCAAAGAAGCAGACACAGAGCAAACCAGCTCCATATCAGCCGCCAAAGTCAAATGGGTACACGTCTGACTTCTATCTGAAGCAGACTTGCTTTAATTGTGGCATCGCTGGTCATATTGCTAGAAACTGTCTGTATCGCCCCTATGAACCCTATTATCCGAACACTCAAAGGGTTTCATCTCAGGAGTCTGTGAAGTCTAAGCCGATGATGGTGCAAAAACCTAAGGCAATGAAGACTGTTACTCCCAAGGTTAAACCCTCTGATCAACATTAGGGTGCTGCCAAAGCTGAAAGAAAATCTTTAAATCAAAATAACAGCTTTCCAAGTTACCAAAATTTCCAAAAACAGGTGAAGAAACCGTTTTCAAAACAACCAAAGTCTGAAAAACCCAAAGTTACCTCTCCCAAGGTAACTAAAACTGTTTTAAAAAATAAATCTAAAACGAAGAAGGTTGAAATACCTAAAGTCACAACTCAAAAGGTGACTAAAACAAAAACTGTTTTGAAAAGTGAATCTAAAACGAAGAAGGTTGAAATACCTAAGGTCACAACTCCAAAGGTGACTAAAACAAATGTTAAATCACCTGGAACTTGGAAACCAAAAATCAAGGCAGCTCCATCCCAACTTCCTGATTTCTCAAAGGGGATGTTCTTACAAGAAGTATCTTTTATTGATTCCTCAGGTGTACCCAGAAAAACAATGGCCTGGGTACCAATGGCTAACTAATCTCTCACTCTGTGCAGGAACGATCAAGGAGGATTATCACTAACGTTTTTATTACTGATTTGTTTGTTGATAAGTGACTGTTCCAGGCACAGTTTAGGAGACGTATCTTCATGTCATGTCAAGTAATCTATGCAATGGAATGTATGTCTCTTTGAGAGGTAAAATGTCAAAATCAGCATGAAAGGTACTGTCCTTAACTTGGTTGTTTGTATGATGAAGTGGTAAAGGGTGTTTTGGGTCAAATCTTTTTCTTAAAATTTTCACTTGATTAATTAAGTGTTTGACTTCAAATGCAATGAAGTGTGCATGTCATGAAACCCAATTTTCTAAAAATTTTCAAATCAATTCTTTGAAAGTTAGCTTGGCCAGATATCTTCAAAATTTTGTGTTTTGTGTGTGTTGTGTGTTTTATTTTTTATTATTAAAAAAAAAAAACTGAAAAATGATGTTCACAAGATTGTGACATTAAAAATCAAAAAGCAAGGGGAAGAAATGTAAAGAAGATGAAAATGTTGACCCCTCAAAAATAGTGTGCTTTTCAATTTTTAATTATTTGTGCCTTGTTTCTGAGAAGTTTAGGGGAAGTAAATTGAATGCACGGATTGGAGATGGCTGACACGCGTAAGGCGGAAGTGAAAGGCAAGCTCCACGGTGATATGCTCGGTAGGCTCGACCTAAACTTATGACCTCCAATGAAAGTGCACTGAACTTAAAAGATATATATGTTTAGTTTCCATCCCAGGTTGCATGGTTTAAAAGACTGAGTCCCAGCAAAAACGGGTTGAGAGTGGTAATTATACCTAGTATTCACTCTCTCACACGCCATGTTTATGCTACCTTGACAACACCACAGAGCAAAAGAAAATGAAAAAGAAAGGAAAAAGAAAAGGAAAAAGAAATAAAAAAAATGAAAAAGAAAAGAAAATAAATAAATAATCACTCAGTTGGTCTTCCTTACGTGCTTAGCGGCCGACCTGATCACCAACTGATGGTTAATGAAATAAGTGGTAGTCATAACGGTGTTGCATGGTTCCTCAAGTTGGGGGTTTGTGAATCCTCAATAAACTCTGAGGTTGGGTAGGTTTTGCTGTGTACGCTTGGGTGTGGGGACAATTAAACATAATGGTAATATTGTACTATATTATATATGACGCATTCGGTTGGGATTAAACGGGTTTGAGTTTAAAGCGGACAAACATACCGGCAATCACCTGGACTAGTTGAGTAACTGAAGCTGAAAAGGGTTCCTCAGTCAGATTCATACGGTTTGATCCCTTGTAAACTTTCTCATGTTTGATATTGGTAAGTATTTGTTTGTTTTTTATCTTTCGTGTGTGAGTCGTTAAGTTCTTTTTGGTGTGTTTTCGTCTTGGCCAGGTTGATTTGAGAAGTCAAAATGTGTTTTTCATGGGTTCATGAGTATGGGATAATAAGTATTATCCGAATGGAACTCGAGGATGATACTTATTATCTAATGGAAAAGACTTCCTCCGTCAGATCTTGACAATTTTTTAGGGGAAGGAGGGAGGATAATAAGTATTATCCGAAAAGACTTCCATAATACATAGTATCCGAAGGGAACTCGAAGATAATATGTATTATCTCAGGGGAAGTCCTTAGCTGAGGGGAAGTATTCAGCTAAGGGGAAGTCTTTAGAGGTCTTGGGTTCAGGGGAAGTTTTATAGAAAACCCGTTATCTATATTAGGGTTTTTGGTTAAAATTATGTTAATTTGAATCAACTGAACAGATGATAATTACCTTCTAACCCAAAGACCAGTCATCAAATGTCTGGTGGAGTATATTTTTTCAAATGTGTGTCAAACAGGTTGATGATAGAAAGATGCTGCTGATGCTGCTGCTGCTCAAAGTTAAAGAACCAGCCGGACAAGACTTCCATCTGGAAAAGCAACTGTTCAGGGGAAGTTGTTGGAGCAACTGTTCAGGGGAAGTTGTTGGTTTCTTTACAAGCTTCTAAAAGATTATCATAGAAGATGTTCACAAGCTTAGGGGAAGCAGAAGACTTCAAGTCTCGTTGAAGAAAGTGATGCAGAGAGCAGTCAGAGATCATGAAGATCCAAGTTCAACAATCAAATTCTTCAAAGTTAGGGGTTTTCAAAATTTCAACCCTCTAATTTATGAAGATTCAAGACAGTTACCGAAGATTTAGCAAGAACCAGTTCTTTCAACAGAAACAAGTCAATGAGAGTCCTCCATCTCATTGATTGTTCATTTAAAGAAGTTCAAGCTGATGCTGATCAAGAGGAAGTCCCTAGTGCCCGTTATGAAACCCAATGAAGATTTCTGCGGAAAGAATCTTCATCAGCATCTTTGCCAGCCAGTCAAGAAGGAGATTTTCAAAGATCGAAGACATTAAATATCACAAGCCTAGGGGAAGATTGTAGAGGCTAGATTATGAGGCTTGTAATATTAAATATGTTGGGCTGGGCTTAGTGGGTTTCATTAGATTAGTAGGCTAGTTTTATTTTTATGTTTAGGCTAGTTTACTATTGGATATGGGCATGGGCTTGGGTTTATGATTAGGGTTTTAGAGCCCAATAGTAAACTCATGGGATGGGTATATAAACCCCATGAGTTTACTATTCAAAGGTTACCAGTTTACGATTTCTAGTGGAGCATTGGTGTTCATGATCGTAATCATAAACTAGAGAGAGAGTTCAAGTTTATGATTTCTTGTTTTGTACCCGACAAGGTTTCTTGTGTGCAAAGATCAAGTTTTTATTGTTTATATCATCGTATTCTTGCATTCTCTTCATCTTTCTTCTTGAATCAATCACCTACGAGGATTCCGCACTCGTTTGTGATATCAATATCGTGTTTCGGGAGTTTTTCTGGACCTACAACTGTGTCTATTTTAATTACCATTGAATATATACAGTTGAATATATATATACAGATACTACTCCCACAGCAATGAATATCTTGAAATATGCCGGTGTGCATTCTGTTAAAGAGGACTCTTCGAAGTGGATGTCGGTAAACAATCTTTTTACTTTGTTGGTTCATTAATTGTTTGGTCTTTAGATGTTTTAATGGTATAGAGTGTGCATTGGGTAATAGGTTGGAGGGCTAAAGGGGTTATGAGATCAGCTTATGTGGATTAAAGTCAAGGGAGATTGGTTAGGACGCTGTGTCTAAATGATTCGTGCAGTGGTTGAATGCAATTTTGCTGACATAGAGGATGGGGTGTTGGAATCGGGGATGTCGGTCCGGGACAACTTTAGCAAGTGATTGATCTAGCTAGAGTGGAACCACAAGAAATGATAGAATGGATTCAGATTTCTGGTTGAGCAATTAGTATCCTTATTCATTTTGACATACGTGTTCTAGATGTATGATTGTGATATTTTGTTTTGTTGTCCGAGTGTGTTGTAGGCGATGTAATGTTATGTTTTGTTTCTTTCTTCATGTCTATCATACTTTGTATGCCCAGCATCTCGGTGTTTTTGTTTTATTTTAATAGTTAACGCATTGCCGTTCAAAAAAAATTGTTCTGTTCCATAATCAATTATATTAATGTACAAGTTTCAATCTATATAAAAGTCAATCAATTATATTAATGTACAAGTTTCAATCTATATAAAAGTCAAGATAATTGGTTTATGTTAAATCCATATGAGTTAAGATGTTTTGTTATTATTTTCTCTGTATCTTTTAATAAAAAGTTATTTATTAGGTTATCTGGTTCTTAAATCCGGTCAAAACGATAAAATACGGTTCGGTTCTGAAAAATTGTTTTTGGAGAGGAAGACGAAATTACCTTTTTCTTTGAACATCAAAGTTTATTAAAACCATAGCGAGAGGCTATGAAAAAAAAAATGAAATTACCTATGTGCTTAAGAATAAGTTTTCACTTCTTAATTTTCTCTTCCCACATAAAATATCATTTTATTTTAATCATACAAGTTTTCATTTATTGACATTAGTTAGGCACTTTGTAACTGGTGAATAATGACGCGGAATAGATTTAAGACGTAGATTTCTCGGATTTAGTTACATGAACACTAAATGATTCTATTAGAAATGAGATAAATAATAAACGTAAAATACAATATATAAAGAGAAGATTGATAAGCTAATAAAATCAAATATAATGCTGGTTGATTATTGTCGTCGCCGCCACATTATCAGTTTCACCCTATTTCACGAGTCTTGTAAATATTCGCCCCCGCCCAACACGCATGTACCACATTATAAATTGTTGTGGCGCCGCATCGCGCTAACAGAAACAATTATGGTGTTGTAAATTACTTTGTTTGTGAACAATATATATTTCAATTTGAGTGTTTGTTGTTATTTGTTTGAGTTCTAAAAAAACGAATACCTCGATGTAAATTGTCGTGCCGTCATAACAAGCGAACAAAAGACAAATACCGCGTTGTAGTTTGCTGTGCCGCCGCAATGCGCGAACAAAAGACGAATAACACGCTATACACTGTCGCCACCGCAACACGCGGGCACACAGCTAGTACTATAATATGTATATTAGAGAGAGAAATTGAATGTGTTGAATTTTAAGAGTTATATAAGATTTAAAGCATTATATATAACTTGGTGAAGCATGAATATTGAAACTTAAAATGTACAAGTGAAACAAGCCTCATGTACAAGTGAACCAAGCACATAAAATTAAACCCGTCTGTAAGCCTTGTGAATGTTGAAAAATCTCCTCTTTGAGAATTCCTTTCTGGCTTTCTGCTTTTCTTCCTGCCAAAAAAGACAAGAATATCCTATTTTGAGATGATTCTTCATTTTCTTTTATCTTCAAAATCAAGGAAACCTAATACGGAAAGTACTATCTTCAGATCTAGATTTGTATGTTTTCAAATTTCAAATTATCCACGACTTTCTCTCGTATACATCCAGCTTCGCTCCATTGTATGACATCGTCGAATTTCAATGAGCATCCGGTTGTTGATGTTGCTCTCTCTCATTAAAACTCGCTGGTGATTCAAGCTTTGTAAATCTCGCCGGTGGTGGTTGTTCGTTCAACGTGGTTTATTACCCTCAATCAAGTGGTATGATAAAACTCACTAGAGACGATAATTTTCTTGCAATCGATTTCATCTGCCTCAAATTGATCATCACAGGTAACGAATTTCTAATTTTGGTTTAGTCTAGGTCATTTCCATGCTATATCAGGGTTTTAGTTGTAATTTGTTTCTTCTCTTCGACGATTTTGTGTATGGATTGATTAGGGTTATGTTGACGGTAAGGCCTGATTACGCATGAAGAAAGAAATTACAAATTAAATACATGGATTAAAATTAAAACAAATTACATGATGTCTAATTACATTCATGTCTGACTGAACAAAATCAAAGTTTGCCCATGATGTTGATATTTTCCATTCCTTTCACTTTCACCATATAATGCATCAAACATAATAGATGTATAGATAACAATCCCAAACGTTGATTTACAATTTTCTAGCATCATAAGTGAACACCTTGATACGATATATTAAGACTCTTTAGTAACATCATAAAACTTTTAAGAGGTCTTTAGCCTCATATCTACAAACATACTATGAGCAGGCTTTTTTTATTTTTCTATTTTTTTTATCATAGTATGGATCATCAAAGCAAGAATAATAAGTTTCATAAATCCATTGTAAAAGTTTTAAGTGTGTATGTAATACCTTGTTTGAATCCTTATGAAGTTTGAACTCCCCACCTGATAAATAATTCCTTTCTTCCTTTAAAAACTTGCTCCAAGAAGTTTAGAATAGATCCACGGTCTGCACCTGGATTCTTTTTTCTCTTCAACTCAATACATCACACTTATAATTTATAAAAGAAATATAGTAATTATACTTTTGTGAACAAAAAATATGCTAAAGGTGTTTAAATTACTGTGTAACAGAAGTAGTGACAATTAACGGGTCAAACTGGCGTTCGCTTAAAAACTATAAAAATGGAAATAGCTTGAATGAGTTGAACGGGATCATGACACATGTGATTACACATCCAATTTAATATTCAAAAGGGATTTAGAATCAAATACTAAAAAATACCATACCTCTTCTTTTGTAGTGTTTGATGATTCTTGTGTGTACCTGAAAATTGTTACAGATGTTTAAAAACAGAGGGGGATGAATTATCAATTTATGATCTTCTCTCTTTATATGATACAACTCTAATAAATATTTCATCCAAACATACATATTTTTATTCGAATCATGCCTACTAATTTACCTAAAATTAAACCGTTTTCATTATGAAAATAATGGCTTACAATCCCAATAGACATGATTAGCCTTAAATCATATAATATCCTCAAAAGATGCAATTAATACAAATCAATATCCTGAAGAAAAGAATTTCCGAAAAGCACCTATACAGGAGAGTGATGAAAGTGTCGGATTCCACGTGGTTGCATTGGCGAGTGCTGATTGCCGTGACAGGAGATGAAACCTCAAGATCTTCATAAGATAGAACCATACATAGACACCATTGTAAGGAATTATTTATCCTAAAAAATGATGCTGATCGGCTAAACATGTTATCTAGGAAGAATAGAAGGCCCGAGATAAGTTACCTCGAAAGAACAAACTGCCCGAGATAACTTACAGTTACCTCGGAAGATCATTTTACCTCGGGAGCACAGTTTTATCTCGGACAGTGGATACGCCCGATACAAGTCAAGTTACCTCGGTAAGGCGAGTTATCTCAGATATCAACTTGACCTGCTCCACTTGTCTCTGACACATCTGATCCAGTTTCCCGCCATTCTCCTGACATGAAGCTGGCACGATTATCTTCTAGACCAGTTTAATATTATTCTAGTTCACGTATCTTTACTTAACGGTCGAGATGATCATTAGAGAAATCAAGGGTTCTCCTGATTTCTTATGGCACTATATATAGACACTTGTAACTATGCTTTAAATAAGCAAAAGTGTAAATCACTCTGCTATGTATTTCGAAATCTACAAGTTATAATACAGTGCTCAGTTTTACACATATTATTGTTATACTTGTCTTATATTCGATTTCATATTACTTTACTTCAAACAGAGCATACGAATTAACTTGTTTCCGCCTCGTTAATTCTAAGTAAAACCTTGTGATTGGTTCAACTCTGTAACCAGAATTCGATCCAACAAGTGGTATCAGAGCCATGACTCATGTTTTTAAGACTTGAAATTCAAATTTTAGTTTTAAAACTCCGTTTTACCCACATACTCTGTTTTTAGTAAGAGTCACTCTTTCCACTTTTTTTCATCCTTAATCATGGGAGAATAACGAAATGGTAGTTCAAATAAACCACCATCATTCATGCCCGATGATTTTGACACTTGGAAATTACGAATGATAGGTTATCTTCATCATTCTGATTACAGAATGTGGAAATCTGTTATGTATGGCCTTACTGTCCCTACACCAAAATCTGCTACTACACCAAGTGTAGATATAGTAAAAGCTGTTGTTGACTATTCCGATGATGACCAAAAGTTGGTTGAGGGAGATCACAAAGCTTTATGAGCTTTACATGCAGAACTTCCAAAGTTGGTTGAGGGATAACAACTTTGCTCATATTGCAGATAACAGTCAGAATGGGCTCACTAGATCAGATCTAGAATGCTTCAGTGCTGATGATCTAGAAGAGATGGACATCAAAACACAATTAGCAATGATCTCCTTACGTGAACAAAGGTTCTACAAGAGAACATGCAGAAAATTCAATGGAGATAGAAATGCTCAAATTGGGTTTGACAAAAGCAAAGCCAAATGCTACAACTGTCACCAATTAGGACATTTTGCTAGGGAATGCAAGCAGCCCAGAAGAGAAAACATAAGCCAAGATGAAGGAAACCAGTCTCATAGATCTCATAATCCATACTATGCATACACACCATTTACCTATCCTACACATGACATAGGCTCAAGAACAAAACCATCAACATCAAGTGTATCTACTGAAGGTCCTACTGCTCCCTCATCAAGCTCAAAGACACAAAGCCATGTAACTGCTGTTGTTGCTAATCAAACTAGTTGTGTTGATTGGGAGGAAATCATGCAAGAATTCTCTCTAATAAATCATGCTCTAATGGCAAAAGAAAATCTATTACTCTGCTGAGAACTCCTCCTTCATCCATGGATACCTCTTCAAACTATGAAGTAAACACTGAAATCCCAAATGAAGTTCTTTCTCTTCTTTGTAAAACTGAATGTGTTGAGCAGATAGAAAATTATAGAAAACATAACCTTGAACTAATTGAGGAGATGGCAAGTCTAAAAGAAATAAGAGAATACTCTAGAAAGGCTGATATTGCTTACACCAATAAGATTGAAGAACTAATCAAAAGTATTAGTGCACTAAAACATGAAAAATCCAATCTTATTACTCAAATCAAGGATCTGCTCTCTAAATTAGATTTTGCAAACAAAGAAAATGAGGAAATAAAATCTGAACTGAGTATCTGTGAAATAAAATTTTCTACTGCTACTGCTGACTGTGAAATAATTACAGACAAGTAATGAGAAACATCTAAAACTATGGCAAAGTCAGAAAACAACAAGAAATCATTTGAATAATGGAATTGGGTACAATAAGGTCACTTATCCTGATTCATACACTGAATGTGTGAAAAATGTTAAGAATGAAGAAACTAAGGTTCAACTTACACCTGATCCCATTATTAACACTGGAGAAGAAATTTCAAAATTAGTGACATGTCTGAGTTAGAAACTGACTACTGTCTCAAATGAACCTCAGATGCACAACAACCTTGTTAAAAACAAGAAAACTCTTTGGAAAATAAAAGACACCAGAGAAACTGAATCTTGCTCCAAGAAAAACTCTTCAAATGAGAAAACACCTTCAGTCTCAAAAATTTCTGAATTTAAAATGACAAAGGAATGTTTGATATGTGAAAATATTGGTCACATTGCTATCAATTGTTATCACAATCCTTTTTTTTAAATTTAGGCAAGCTGTCAAAAGTCAAACTGCTGAAAAAGGGCGAACAAAATCTGAATTTATTTGTGAAAGTTTTGAAAAGGTCAGTTCTGAAGATACAAAAAGTCCAAATAAATACCATTCAGAGCAGACAAAATCAAAGAAACATAGATTTGAAAAATTCAGCAATCATGACTTTGAAAAATCCGAACAGCTTCATATCACTAAAATTCAGAAGAACCAAAATCCTAGGAGTATTTATGCTCCTGAGAGAACAAAAATTCGATTCCGAGATAAAAATTATCTTGGAAGGCAAAATTCATGATTACGAGGTAAAATTACCTCGGAAGGACAAAAACACTCTAGAAAGCAACAAGATGAAATAAAAGGAGCACCCGAGATAAAAGTTATCTCTGCAGGAATTTTTTTGCCACCGAGGTAAAAGTTACATCGGACAACAAAAGTTACTCCGGAAAGAACTCCAGGAATGTAAACAATAGTTTTTGTCCTAATCAAACCAAAATTGTTTCAAGAAATCAAAAGAAACAAGTGTTTCAAAGAAAATCCTCAAATTCTGATATTACAAGTAGTAATCCTACTAATTTAGATTTCAAATTGAAACTCTCTGAAACATCAAAAGAAATGAAACAAAGGTAATATACATCAAGAAGGGATGTCATAAAACAGAAGGCCAAAGATTTTCAGTCTAAAATAAACTCGTTTTCTATTTCCCAAAACAGTCAAAAGTCTTCATCATATGACCAGTCAAAAGTTGAGTCTTTAAAAACTGAAGAATTGACTCAAGCACTTGTGCTCAAAGAGTACAAGTACAATGATGCAATGGGAAGACCCAAGACCACAAGGCTTGGGTCTCCCTTAGAAATTAACTCATACTTTGTCTTAACATATGCAGAACACATCCAATAAATCTCAGAACAGCATCTGGGTTGTAGATAGTGGATGATCTTGCCACATGACAGGAAATAAAGAATTATTGAAAAATACAAAAAGAGTTAATGGAGGACCAGTTGCTTTTGGAAGCACTGAGGGAAAAATTTCTTGATAAGGTACAGTTACCAATGGGAAACTTACCTTTGATAAGGTAAATTTTGTTGATGTTCTCAACTCCAACCTTCTAAGTGTGTCTGTTGATACACGATATGGCAATGAGCTGGATCAGACAAAGCTAAAAAAGACACGAAGATTTCAACTTATGTTCTGGTGACCGAACTCCGGCCAAACCATCGCCGAGCCTTGGCCGAACCTCAAGTTTGGACAAACTTAGGAGTTCGGACATCCGTAGGTTTATATATAGTTTTTGTGTGTGTCTTTGTAACTAGTTTTTGAGAGTTGAGCGAACTTCTGTGTGAGAGTATGTGTTTGTACTCTGAGTCTCTTGTAATCAATATATTAATGAGAGATTAAGTTATTTACACTGTTTTGTCTACATTCTCGTATACACGATTGTTATCGAACTAGACCGATCCCACGCTCAGGCGTTTTCAAGTGGTATCAGAGCTTTCTGGTATCGTTTGGTTCCATTTGAAGCAATTCGTGTGTTTCGAAGTTCGTTTTCAAGTTTATCTCTGAAAAATTACGTCAAAAACGTCATGTTTCACGTCACAATTCCTTGTTTTTGTTCGTTTCTGGTCATCTGAGCGTTCTGAGCTCGTTTGAGTGTGTTTTCTGGTGAGATCTAAAAATTTCCGAAATATTCTCGTTCGGCCGAACCCGCAGTTCGGCGCAACCGCTCCGAGTTTCGAGTTCGGAGTGTAATTCGGTCAAATTCTTTGTTCGGTGAGAGTTCGGTGAGAATTCAGTCTCGGGGAGAGTTCGGACTAAGATCGGAGAGAGATCGGTGAGATTTGAGTTCGGTGCAAGTTCGGTGGACGTTCGGACTTTGTTCTTGAGTTCGGTGATAGTTCGGAGCACGTTCGGAGTCTGAAACGAGTTCGGAGCAAGTTTGGACATATCAAAATTTTAATTTTTTTTAAAATGTCGGATTATAACGCGTT
>JBCNJP010000007.1:76931720-77078988 GCA_039602395.1 Deinandra increscens subsp. villosa
TGTGGCTTGTGTATTAAATCATCACTTGGCGGACTATTTTGAAGGCCTATGTGATGGAAAAGGTGGAGATTAGCTGGGTTATGATTATATTAGGTCACTGTGCCAATTTAGACATGTTTGGGCTCACTTAGAAAGAGTTTAGATGGTGTTTAGTGGGCCTGAAATGTCAAATACGGGAATTTTGGTTAATTAGGGTTTAGGAGATTTGCTTGGAAAACAAGCTAATCATCTCCTATAAATAGAACCTATTATTGTCTAGAATAGGTTGCTGGTGTTGCTAATTTTCGTAGAGGGGGCTAGGAGTGTTCACGAAATTCTCTAGAGGAGAATTTCGAATCTGTGTATTGAAACCAGATTATTCAAGCAAGATTATTTCTCTTTCGGTTTGTTATTTGAGTTCAATTGTTCTTTAATTATATATTTCGATTATACTTGAATCATCTCCAACCTTCGGATTCCGCACGTTGGTTAGTAGATTTGATATCGCGTGAGGACCGATTTCGGGACTTACAACCATTCTCCATTTGAGCAATCATGGCACCCGTCAGACTGAGTTCCCTGACCTGTGAAGCCCATTGGTATTCTCCACAATCTTGGACAACCAAAGCTTTAGTCTCTGCCTTTCCTCTACCATCACCAGCTTTCTTTTCTTTCTGCCATTTCTTTCTTTGGTTTTATGCATTCCCTAGAGAAATATCCGTACTCATCACAATTGAAGCACCTCAACTTGCTTTTATCAAAACCCATTCTGATCTTGTCCTGATCCTTCAAGACATTTCTTCCAGTTGTTGCCATGAACTTCTTTCCATGAAAAACAGCCATAGCCATCTGCCAGGAGACATCAAGCATCTCAACATCTTCAGGACTTATCTGATTCAGATCACCAGAGAGCATCTCAGCAGGCACCAAAGTTCCAGCCATAAGGGCATGGTAGCTGTTCATGAATCCCATTCCTGGTGCTAAGTTGGGATCATTGGTGGTATTTGCCTCTTCAGAATTGACCATTCCACTCGAACTGGAACTAGCTTGTGATCTTGCCCCAAATGCAGTTGACTTTGGGTTGGCACTTGAATCACTTCCAGATGAGCTCCCAGCTTGTTTAGATCCCACTTCTTCAGATAAAAGAGCCTGACTTAATTTTCCAGCCATACTTAGAGAACTCAGGTGATTCAGCTCCCGTTGCTTATCATCAATCAGCTTCGATTTCAGTTTGTTGATAAGCTCATCAACAGTTAATTCATTCAGCTTGTTGTTTTCCTTGATGATTGAGATATGTGTATTCCAATTCTTGGGTAAGCTGTTCAAGAGCTTCAAATTCTTATCTTCTTGTTCAAGTTCAACATCATAACTTGACATTTCAGTGACTAAAGACACGAATCTCTGAACTTGAGTTTCAAAAGACTCTCCCTGAACCTGATTGAATAAGTTGAATTTCTGCTTCAACATCTGTTTTCGGCTAGCCTTGATATCTGGATTTCCTTCATAAGCTACCACTAGAGCATCCCATAGCTTCTTTGTAGTTTTGTACTTCTTGAATCCCTGAGCTATCTCTGGTGTCAAAGCCATAGTCATAATCGCATAAGCCCTCTCATCCTTGTTGCATCTTTCCTAATCGTCATCAGAGTACTCTGCTTCAGTCTTCACCACTCCTATCTTTCCTGCTTCAGTGTGTGTGGGAATGGAGCGGATTTCCATTAACAACAGATCTTCCACAGTCTCAAATCAACACTCTTCAAACTGGTTCTGAAGTCTATTCCACTCAAGAAAATTATCCAAAGCTGATGCAAGTATAGGAGGACGTGTAGTTGATCCGATCTCAAAATCCAATTTCTGATACATGCTCGGTTCGAAATCCATAACGAGAGCTTGGGAAAAACGTGAAACTAAAGTCCCGAAAGTCCAAAATGTAAGATGCGATCGAGAACACCCGATTACGATCGCAATCTCACATTTTGGACTTTGGACTTCAGTTTAAGTTTTTCCCCAAGCTTTCGTTATGGATTCGAACCAAGCATGTATCAGAAATTGGATTTTGAGATCGGATCAACTACACGTCCTCCTAGACTCACATCAGCGGATAATTTTCTTGATTGGAAATACAGATTTCAGAACCATTTGAAGAGTGTTGATTTGAGACTGTGGAGATCTGTTGTTAATGGACCGTTCATTCCCACACACACTGAAGCAGGAAAGATAGGAGTGGTGAAGACTGAAGCAGAGTACTCTGATGACGATTAGGAAAGATGCAACAAGGATGAGAGGGCTTATGCGATTATGACTATGGCTTTGACACCAGAGATAGCTCAGGGATTCAAGAAGTACAAAACTACAAAGAAGCTATGGGATGCTCTAGTGGTAGCTTATGAAGGAAATCCAGATATCAAGGCTAGCCGAAAACAGATGTTGAAGCAGAAATTCAACTTATTCAATCAGGTTCAGGGAGAGTCTTTTGAAACTCAAGTTCAGAGATTCGTGTCTTTAGTCGCTGAAATGTCAAGTTATGATGTTGAACTTGAACAAGAAGATAAGAATTTGAAGCTCTTGAACAGCTTACCCAAGAATTGGAATACACATATCTCAATCATCAAGGAAAACAACAAGCTGAATGAATTAACTGTTGATGAGCTTATCAACAAACTGAAATCGAAGCTGATTGATGATAAGCAACGGGAGCTGAATCACCTGAGTTCTCTAAGTATGGCTGGAAAATTAAGTCAGGCTCTTTTATCTGAAGAAGTGGGATCTAAACAAGCTGGGAGCTCATCTGGAAGTGATTCAAGTGCCAACCCAAAGTCAACTGCATTTGGGGCAAGATCACAAGCTAGTTCCAGTTCGAGTGGAATGGTCAATTCTGAAGAGGCAAATACCACCAATGATCCCAACTTAGCACCAGGAATGGGATTCATGAACAGCTACCATGCCCTTATGGCTGGAACTTTGGTGCCTGCTGAGATGCTCTCTGGTGATCTGAATCAGATAAGTCCTGAAGATGTTGAGATGCTTGATGTCTCCTGGCAGATGGCTATGGCTGTTTTTCATGGAAAGAAGTTCATGGCAACAACTGGAAGAAATGTCTTGAAGGATCAGGACAAGATCAGAATGGGTTTTGATAAAAGCAAGTTGAGGTGCTTCAATTGTGATGAGTACGGATATTTCTCTAGGGAATGCATAAAACCAAAGAAAGAAATGGCAGAAGAAAAGAAAGCTGGTGATGGTAGAGGAAAGGCAGAGACTAAAGCTTTGGTTGTCCAAGATTGTGGAGAATACCAATGGGCTTCACAGGTCAGGGAACTCAGTCTGACGGGTGCCATGATTGCTCAAATGGAGAATGGTTGTAAGTCCCGAAATCGGTCCTCACGCGATATCAAATCTACTAACCAACGTGCGGAATCCGAAGGTTGGAGATGATTCAAGTATAATCGAAATATATAATTAAAGAACAATTGAACTCAAATAACAAACCGAAAGAGAAATAATCTTGCTTGAATAATCTGGTTTCAATACACAGATTCGAAATTCTCCTCTAGAGAATTTCGTGAACACTCCTAGCCCCCTCTACGAAAATTAGCAACACCAGCAACCTATTCTAGACAATAATAGGTTCTATTTATAGGAGATGATTAGCTTGTTTTCCAAGCAAATCTCCTAAACCCTAATTAACCAAAATTCCCGTATTTGACATTTCAGGCCCACTAAACACCATCTAAACTCTTTCTAAGTGAGCCCAAACATGTCTAAATTGGCACAGTGACCTAATATAATCATAACCCAGCTAATCTCCACCTGTTCTATCACATAGGCCTTCAAAATAGTCCGCCAAGTGATGATTTAATACACAAGCCACAAATTATTCCCTTACAATCTTCGCCTTGGCTTGTGATATTAAATGTCTTCTACTTTCAATCTTCAGAACTTGTAGTCTTCACCTTGGCTTGAGCATGGGTTGGTGAAGATTCCTTTCTTTAACAATCTTCATTGGGCAAGAACAAATGACTTTAGGGAGTGTTCTCTCAATCAGCATTAGCTTGGACTTCAAATGACGAACATGTAATGAGAGGAGGATTCTCAAATACTTGCTCCTTCTTGAAAATTGTTGAGTGCTTGCTGAATCATCAGTAACTGTCTTGACTTGCCATTAACTTCAGAGGTTAAATTTTGAAAACCTCTATCTTGGCATTCTTGATTGTAGATCTTTGAACTGACGGTATTTAGCTTCCCCTCAACTCGTGAACAGTGTCTTTTGAGTCTTTGGAAGCTTTTCTTGAACAACCAACAAACTTCCCCTAAGCATAAGGTAAGTCCTTTTCCGGCTGGTTCTTCAACTTGATCAGCAGCAGAGTTCTTGCTTTGAACAACTGAGTCCTTGATTTTTTTTCCATGAGTTGTTTTTTTTTTCACTTAACCTGTCAAGCACAACATGGAACAAACACTAACCAGACAATGATGACTGGTTATCGGGTTAGCATTACTTAACCAAACAACTTTCCCTGAACCCGAGGACTCTTTTTATTATCTCCCCCTGAGGTTCTGAGGGAGGGTCAAACTTTCTTGCATAAAACCCATAAAAAATTTATTTAAACTTTTCCAATCAACCTAGCCAATTCATAAACTTAAGATAACACAAAAGAAACAAAACAAACATACCAAATTACTAAACGAGAAGGTTTTATTTTGGGATCAAACCGTCTTTGTCTGAATTGAGGAACCCTTTTCAGCATCTGTTACTCGAACACGTCCAGGCGATTGCCAGTATATTGGTCCTTCTTAAACCCATGTTCCTCATTTTCCCGGATGTTTGTCACTTATTTATCTTTTAGGTGCATTAATTATAAACATCTGACAGTCACACACAAATCCTAGGTAATTAATATGTGCAGTCTATCAAGCTTGATCATTCCCTACCACATATTTTCACATTCCCATATCCAGAGTTTTGAATCTTTTCTCGAGACTTGGTTGAGAAGAGAAAGAACAGATCATAAAAGAGATAGGAATAATATACAAAGACTTGTATGATTTCAACTCAGAGGCGTTTATCAGTCAGGTGGTAACCTTTCATCAAACACATAAGCCTAGTCACAAAGTCAGGGCTAAAGGGTTTTGGACGCTAGAGGGTCTCTTTTGTTGTGCACATTGGCATCCTTTGGGGTGTAAATTATACATAGTGATCTGCAAGCACGTTAATCCAGACTAACCAGGTCTTTGCTCACGCAAAACAGAGGAAAGTCTGATTAACATGTCAATCATTCTACACCAGGTCATTGCTCACGCAAAGCAGAGGCAAGACTTGACTGACGGCTTTGACATCCCCAGATCTTTGCTCACACAAAACAGAGGGGACGCCGACTTTTTGAGATTTTCGATTCAATACTTTGGAGTCCGGCGTGTGTATCGGGAACAATTTCACAGTCAAATAGAACAAGCACTTAACATAAGTGTGTGTTTCCCGTCAAATGACATACTTTATCTTTAAGTGTGTGTGACCCATACCTTTGTTTTTGGAACTGAGCCTACCGAGCACATCACCTTGGATCATGTCTTTCACTTTTGCCTTACGCATGTCAGTCATTCTGAGAACGGAAATTTATTTCACTTCCCTACCTTCTCAAACACAAACAAAAGATTAAAAATTAAAAAGCACAATTTTTTAGGGGTTAACAATTTTATCTTTTCTATTCTTCCCCTTGCTTTTTGATTTTTAATAACAACACACTTTTTTTTCTTTTCCTTTTTTTTTAACTTGAACACACTGACACATCACTAAACATCGACTCACTAAACACAATTGGCCAAGTTAACCTTCAAAGTTTATCTTTTAAAAAATTTCAGAAATGGGTTTTATTTAATGCACTACCAGACTTCACATCAAATTAGCCAAGAAACAAACAATCAAGATAATGTTACCTTTTCTGCTGATCTTTTTAGATTTACCTCTCACATAGAGACATACCCTCCATTGAAATCTTCATGTCATGTAGTAGAGAGATGCCTCATATCCTATGCCTGGAACAATCACTATCACAAACAAACAAGGTTAATGAAAGTCCTCCTTGACTGTTCCTGCACAAGGTGAGAGATCAGTTAGCCATAGGTACCCAGGCCATTGTGGTTCTGGGTAGACCCGATGAATCAATGAAAGTTACTTCTTTTAAACACATGCCCTTTGAAAAATCAGGAATTTGAGTTGCAGCTGCCTTTGATTTTGGTTTCCAAATTCCAGGTGATTTGAAAGTTGTTTTAGTCACCTTTGAAGTAGTGACTTTAGGTATTTCAACCTTCTTCATTTCAGGTTTCCTTTTCAAAACAGTTTTAGTTACCTTTGGAGGGGTAACTTTAGGTTTGTCATCTTTGTGTTGTTTTGAAATTGGTTTCTTCACCTTTTTATGAAAATTTTCATAATTTGGAAAAACATATTTTTGATTTGAAAATGTTCTTTGCTCTTTGGAGCGCCCCAATGTTGATCAGAGGGTTTTATCTGAGGAGAAACAGTCTTCATTGCCTTAGGCGGTTGCACCTTCATTGGCTTAGACTTTATTGAATCCTGAGACGAAACACCCCGACTTTGCGGATAATATGGCTCATAGGGGTGATAGAGACAATTTTGGGCAATGTGACTAGGATTGCCACAATTAAAGCAAGTTTGCTTCTTCAGGTAGAAGTCAGAAGTGTGACCGTTTGAGCTGTATGGCTTTGATGGAGAGGCATTGAGATTCGGTTGCATGTTTAGAAAGACTCCAGATCTCCAGTTGTTCGATCTTTCTGACCTTGATCCATTTCCGTTGAATCTTTTCTGGTTCGCTGAAAACTGAGCAGAACCAGACATTTGGCCTTTTGGGCCCACTGGTTTCTTTGAGAAAGTTGTTTTGCCACTGCATGAGCCCACTGATGAGTTTGGAGACTTGTTTGTCATCTTGGGCCTTTCAATCTTGATTGGAACGGAATTTGGAGGCTTGATGGTGATCTTGGGCCTTATACTCTTAATGTGAGATGATAAACCACCATCATGACCCAAGCCTTTGAACTTAGTGGTGAATGAGGGTCGCTCTTCTCCTTCAATCGGAATGAACATGGACCCTGCTGTCATGAATATCTTACCATTGGGCCTTGTAGTCATCACTACTCGTTCCCGCTTTACCTCATCCACAACTTTGGAATAAGGAGTCTCGATTTTTGGATAAGGAACCAACTTTTCTTCATCAGCTCTCTTTACTTCACTAGAGCTTGAACCTGCACACTCAGTAGTGTTATTTGACTGAGTTGCTTCAGTGGCTGTCTTTTCATCTTTATGTACAGGTTGAGGCCCATATACCATGGTTGCTTCATTCAGGGGCTCTTTCAACAATTCATCGATAGTTTAGGGCGCTCTGATGTATTCATGTTGTAATGGGGGAGGAAAATTTCCATCCCCGAGGCCAGATGTTTATTTTACATGCTCGAGTCGCTCCTCTGATTTGAATAAAGCACGATGAGAGTCCATCATTTTCTTTTGAATAACTTGATGTTTCTCAAGAGCAGATTGGGAAGTGTCAAGTTTGGTTCTTAGTTCCTCTACCTCCTTAGTGAGCTCTTCAACCTTAGCGTTAGCAAGCCTAAGATAGGTGCTTTTATCACTCAATTGTCTTTGAAGACTCTTAACATCAACCTGAATGGCCTCAAGTTTCTCTCTAAATATTCTGGTCTTACCTTTGGACTCCCTAAGGTCTCTATCAATTAATTCGCGATTTAGGGTCTCATTGGTAAACTTACGTTCCCAGTCTCTACATTCATTCAAAATATCCTGACACTTAGGGTTTAGGCATGCCTCATTATTGTTGGTGCATGAAGTGGTACCTGGTAGAATGGGTGCCATGAACTTCTTTTGATGGAACTTCTGGATCAAATACGAACTGAAAGACTTGAACGGATTGAAAAGGGGATGGATCGAGAAGTGGGTTTTGGATCGGAAAGTGGGTTTTCGGTCGGAAAGTGGGTTTTCGGTCGAAAAAGAGTTGGATCGAAAAGTACTTTTCGATCGGGCAGGGGGTCGGTCGAAAAGCAGACTTCTCGATCAAAAAGTGTCAGCGGATCGAAAAGTCTCAGTGGGGACTTTCCGATCGAAAAGAGAAGCTGATCGAAAAGTCACAGGGGGACTTTCCGATCGAAATGCTCTGATCGAAAAGTCACATGGGGACTTTCCGATCGAAATGGGCTGATCGAAAAGTCACAAGGGGGACTTTTCGATCGACAGATGGCTGATCGAAAAGTCACAAGGGGACTTTCCGATCGAAATGGGCTGATCGAAAAGTCACAAGGGGGACTTTTCGATCGAAATGGGCTGATCGGAAAGTCACAAGGGGGACTTTTCAATCGACAGATGGCTGATCGAAAAGTCACAAGAGGACTTTCCGACCGAAATGGCGCGACAGAAAAGGCTTTTCGATCAGGAGGACGATCGAAAAGTCTAGAAACAGGGTCGAAAAGTCTCCAAATCACGAATTAAGCACCTCGAAAGCTCCTGTCTTGACTTGAAACCTGCAAAAATACTTCCGAACGTGCTAAAAGCTGAAAATCACCACAAAACTCAAACTGTTAGTTGTCAAAAACTTGAATCAGATATCGCGAGAGCCTCGAAACTTGCGTTTCTTAGCTCTGATACCAATTGTAAGTCCCGAAATCGGTCCTCACGCGATATCAAATCTACTAACCAACGTGCGGAATCCGAAGGTTAGAGATGATTCAAGTATAATCGAAATAAATAATTAAAGAACAATTGAACTCATATAACAAACCGAAAGAGAATTGATCTTGCTTGAATAATCCGGTTTCAATACACAGATTCGAAATTCTCCTCTAGAGAATTTCGTGAACACTCCTAGCCCCCTCTACGAAAATTAGCAACACGAGCAACCTATTCTAGACAATAATAGGTTCTATTTATAGGAGATGATTAGCTTGTTTTCCAAGCAAATCTCCTAAACCCTAATTAACCAAAATTCCCGTATTTGACATTTCAGGCCCACTAAACACCATCTAAACTCTTTCTAAATGAGCCCAAACATGTCTAAATTGGCCCAGTGACCTAATATAACCATAACCCAGCTAATCTCCACCTATTCTATCACATAGGCCTTCAAAATAGTCCGCCAAGTGATGATTTAATACACAAGCCACAAATTATTCCTTTACAATGGTGCTGATAAAGAGCATGCTTTTGTGGTAACTGATGAAGAAAACCTGGTTGAAGACAAAGAAGCTTTTGCTGCCGAGGTCGACAACACCAAGGTATGTACTAATCCCACTTGTGCTCGTTTAATTCCTGGCCTTAGACAACTTTGGAAAAATAGTGAGATAGAACTATTTGATATGCAATGCTCTAGAAGTTTGTTTAAGGGTAGATGGAAAAAGAGTGAGGATAAGGTCAAAGCACAGAAACTAGACATAAAGAAATACCAAACCCTAGCATCTCAAAAGTCCGTTCTGTATGACAACGTTAAGTTAGAAATAGCTGAGCTTAGTAGGCAGATAGATGAACTTAAGCATCAGAACAATGAATTGCAAGTAAAATTAGATGTAAATCAAATGAGAAATAAGAGAATGCTTCAGGCGGGTAAGGCCTTGTCCAATTGCATCACTGATGTTAGATTTGGAAAGGATAAAGGAGGAATAGGAGTTAGTTTCACTGAAAAGAATAAGATTAATGTTCCTCAACCTGTGTCTAGAGATATAATAGGGATAATCTACGAGGAGGATCAAGTAGATAGAACTGATTCAGAAATGCATGAAGCAGGACCTCCTATAGATAGTGTTTTGGTTGGTGTGAAACCCATGACAGTAGAGGAATTAGAAAATGAGAAACACTTGACTTATGGTTAGGGTAATCAGAATAGAACTGTGACATCCACAAGTGAACCAGGTCCATCCCAGGAACCATTAAACAATAATGTTGGTTCTTCTGACAATTTTGTTTCATGTGCAGATGAAGTAGATGTTCAAGATGTTTCTGGGGAGGATGTTGAATGTTTGAAAGTCAATGAATGTCATGTGTCTAGTAGTTTAATGTCTGATTTACCTAAGGACGATGTTCTGGCATCTATGTCTGAACTTAATGCGTCCAAGTCAAAACGTTTAGTTGTATCTAGTCTGCAAAACATGTTCTTGATTCTAATGAAAAAGTTAATGGTTTTAAAGTTCGTGTGCCTAACACAAAAGTTGGTCGTGAGTCTAAACCCAAGGACTGTGTCCCTTATCCCCAGGTTGTGTCTACTTTCAACAGAACAAACAAATCAAAATCAGAACAATTTTGTTTAATTACACAACTAGAAAATGTTTCAAAACATGTTATACACAAATGGGATGATAAGCCTGAATGGAAGTCGTCTTATCCAAAACGCTCATATCTTTGTAGCCATGTAAATGGGCCTAGACTTATGAACTGTTTTCAGTGTGGAAAACCAGGACACTTTGCTGCAAATTGTGTGAACAGACCTTATCAACCATACTATCCGCAAAACCCACGGACTTGTATGTTGGAGAAAATGATGATAGGTGGAAACAAAAATCAAAAACAGCAAGCTTCGTCACAGGGGAAGCAAAATTCAGAACCAATGAAGACTCAACAGTCTAAGGTTTTGAACAAAAAAGCTCCAATGACAAGGCCTGTTGATGAAAAATGGAATGTGACCAAATCTCCAAAACCAACTTACACACCTAAAGGAGTTTACAAAAAGAATGATAAGATGACACAGAAATTTGTTGAAAAACAAGTGTCTAAAACAAAGAAATTTCTAAACCTAAAGGCAAAACAAAGGTTGAGACACAAATTTCAAAACCAAAAGATGTCACTCAAACAAAACAAGTTGTTTATACAAAATTGAAACTTGAGTGGACACCTGTTAAAAAGATAGCAAGTAAAAAGGTCGCATATCCACCAAAGAAACCTACACCTGTAAAGAACTCAACCAATGTGATGAAATCACAGAAACACCCCATTTGGAAACCAAAAGTCAACACTCAAACCATGAGTGTACCTGAATCAAAAGCAGGAATGACTCTTCATTTAGTTAATTACACTGATTCCAAAGGTGTGCCCAGATCTATTATGGCCTGGGTACCTGAATCTAACTGATCTTTGATCCATGTAGGGACAGCCGACAAGAACTGTCAACAATCTCTGGTACGTTGATAGGGGTTGCTCCCGACATATGACCGAAGATTTATCGCTTTTGGAAGAGGTAGAAGATTTTGATGGAGGTGGTGTATCGTTTGCTGGTGGAGTAGGTGGAAGAATCAGCATGAAAGGTGTTGTTAAGAGTGGTAACTTATCATTTGCTGATGTACATTATGTGGAGGAGCTGTCACATAGTCTGCTGAGTGTATCACAGATTTGTAATAGAGACTATTCTGTATTTTTCAACCGCAAAGAGTGTATTATTCTCAAGCCCGGTGTCAAGATTCCTGAGGAGTGTATTCTGATGCGTACTCCAAGACGAGCAAATTCTTATCTTCTCAACATGGGTAATCCTCCAATGTCAGAAGAGGCCTGCCTTATCTCAAAGCAAACTGAAAATCTGGCTTTGTTGTGGCATCGTCGTCTGGGGCATGCTAATATGAAGAATCTGTCAAGGCTGGCAAAGGGAGAGCATGTAAGAAACCTTCCTATCACAGATTTCACGTCAGTTGAGAAGTGTGTTGCATGTGTTAAGGGGAAGCAGCAGAGATTACCACATCGTTCCAAGATCGTCAATTATGTTTCTTCGGTATTGCAACTACTACATATGGATCTCTTCGGCCTAATGCAAGTTCAAAGCATCAGCAAGTTCTCATACTGTCTGGTTATAGTGGATGATTTCTCTCGTTTTACTTGGGTTTTCTTTCTGTCAAACAAGCATGAAACTCCAGCGCTTGTGAAACAGTTTGTCACTCTTATAGAGAATCAGTTGAGCAAAAGGGTAAAGGCTATTAGAACAGACAACGGAACAGAATTTAAGAATGCTGAATTGAATATGTTCTATGGAGTAAAAGGTATAGAAAGACAATTCAGTGCACGATACACGCCTTAACAAAATGGTGTTGCTGAAAGAAGAAACATAACTCTAATTGAAGCTGCTAGAACTATGTTGTGTGATGCAAGACTACCAATTTTCTTCTGGGCCGAAGCAGTCAACACTGCTTGTTATGTGCAGAATCGAGTACTGTTGAACAAGCGACATGAAATGATGCCTTATTTAGATTATCTATGGAGAAAAGCCAAGGGTGGGGTACTTCAAGACTTTCGGGTGTCCTTGCATAGTTTTGATTCAATCTGATGTGGGGAAGTTCGAAGCAAAGGCTGATGAATGTTATTTTGTGGGATATTCTGCAAATAGTACTTATCGGGTCTACAACAAAACCACCAAATTGATAATCGAGGCATTTGATGTTGACTGGTTGGAAGATAATCCAACAGATGCAGGAATTGGACCGGACTGGATCTTTGACTATGGGTCTTTCTTTAAAGGGTTTGACTACTAAAACATGTTTCCCAATCTGGAAGAAGAAGACATCATTGCTCCAGCTCCTGGAGTGAGGCCAACTGTGGAAAATGTCAGAGACAGTGTATCAGAAACAACTCCTAAGGATGATGTTGTGGATTTTCCAGAATCGTCAAGAACTCATGATGATTGGAAGGAGCCTGAAACCCAAGGTATGAATAATGATGTTAATGATACTAACCTACCTGTTTTTGTTTCAGTGCCAGATGTTCAAACCACACGAATCAACAGAGATCACCCTCTCAGCAATGTGGTTGGACCAATGACAGCAGGAGTCACAACTAGAAGCCGCGCGGGAAACATCAATCACTGCATGTACTCGTGTTTTATCTCCCAGATAGAGCCTCCAAATGTGATGGTAGCTCTTAAAGATCCAAGCTGGATTTTCTCAAAATTGGGAGTGTGGCGACTAGTGAAGAGACCAGAAGATAAGAAGGTTATACCTACAAGGTGGCTGTACAAAAACAAGAAGGATGATACGGGTATAAACGTAACGAACAAGTCAAGGCTGATAGTTCAAGGACATAGACAAGTGCATGGGGTTGACTATGATGAGGTGTATGCTCCAGTGGCTAGATTAGAAGCGATTCGAATCTTCCTCGCTGTTGCAACATATCTCAATTTCACAGTGCATCAAATGGATGTCAAGACAGCCTTCCTGTATGCTGATATGAATGAAGAAATCTATGTAGGTCAGCCACCAGGGTTTGTGGATGAAGAACATCCAGATCATGTATATCTGCTGGATAAAGCCCTGTATGGTTTGCATCAAGCTCCAAGCATTTGGTGGAGAATGGTTACATTAGAGGAGTGGTTGATCAAACCTTGTTTAGAAAGAAGGTCAATGATGATATCATCATGGTGAAATTGTACGTGGATGACATCATCTACAGATCTACAAATGAAGAATTGTGCACCGAGTTTGAAGACATCATGAGAAAGAAGTTTCAGATGAGTGATCAAGGAGAGATGAACTTTTTCCTAGCATTACAAGTGAAACAAGATGAATCTGGGATTCTTATTCATCAAGCAAAAATATGTGAATGAGATTCTAGAAAAATTCAAGATGCAGGACTCAAAGCCAATCTCCACTCCCATGGATTCCCGGCCATTACTGAAAGCAGATGTTGATGGGGAACCAGTGAGTGAATTCTTGTATCGTTCCATGATCGGGTCTCTCATGTACTTAACAGCAAGCAGGCCAGATATCATGCATGCAGTATGTGTGTGTGCACGTTACCAGGCTAATCCTAAACTTTCTCATTTAGCTGCTGTTAAACGTATTTTTAGGTATCTGAAGGGCAAGCCCCGGCTTGGTCTTTGGTACCCAAAGAATAATGACTTCCAATTGTTTGCTTTTACTGACAGTGATTATGCAGGCAGTGATCTTGACAGGAAGTCCACAACTGGTGGATGTCAGTACTTAGGAGACAGACTCATCTCCTGGCAAAGTAAGAAGCAGCACACCGTGTCAAAGTCAACTGCCGAAGCTGAATATGTGGCAGCATCAGCCGGATGCTCACAGGTAGTATGGATCCAAAATCAGCTCACTGACTACGATGTGTTCATTAAAAAAATAATAAATAAAAAAATAAATAAATATGTTTTATTTCAAAAGCCTCATAAAAACAGGGAAGAAATATCATTGTTTCAGAAAATCTGAAAAATATATGTTTGAGGTTTTTATGAAGTCTTTTGTTTGCCTTGAGTTGGTAGGAAGTGATATAAACTTCCAAGACAATCGGAGACTGACACGTGTAAGGCAGAAGTGAAAGACGGCTCAAAGATGATGTGTCGGTAAGCTAAATCAAAAACTATGATCATCCAAGTAAGTGCAGTAAACTTAACTTCTATATGTGTTTATGTTTCCCGTCCTAGTTTACATGGTTTAAAATACTGAGTCCCAGCAAAAATGGGTTGAGAGTGGTATCCACCTAGTATTCACTCTCTCACACGCCATGTTCTGCTGTGATGACAACACAGCATTAAAAAAAATGAAAAGAATGAAAAGAAAAAGAAAAATAAAAAAAAATGAATGAAAAGAAAAGGAAAAACAATAAAATAATTATTTTGTTTGGTCTTCTCTGCGTGCTTATGCGGCCGACCTGATCACCACCTGATAATTAACGAAATAAGTGTTTATCATGACGGTGTTGCATGGTTCCTCAAGTTGGGGGTTTGTGAATCCTCAATAAACTCTAAGGTTGGGTAGGTTTTGCTATGAACAATTGGGTGTGGGGACAGTTAAACATGACGGTAATCATGTACCATAATTAAGCACTTCAAAATTTTTATCTGGATGTGAGTTTATATGGTTTCAAAAATTTTGGACAATCGTCTAGAGCGTCGAGTAACGGAAGCTGAAAAGGGTTCCTCAGTCAAAGATTTGTCTGGTTTGATCCATGAAAAACATCAACCTCAAGGTAAGTATGTTTTTATCTCGTGTTTAGATTATCTAAATTTTGTGCAATTTGATTTATTTTTTGTTTAACCTGTTGAATAGTTATAATTTAATTTTTTTTAATTGATCAAGATCGGATACTCGGGGTATGAGTCTGAGGGGAAGCTTCGTAATTCTCAAAATTCTTCAAAGTTAACATTTCCATGAGAATTAATATTTATAGTGGTTTGGGAGGATTTTAAAACATTTTCTAAACATGAGGGGTCTTTATGAATTTTTTTTAAAACATCAAAACCCATTCAACCCCATTTCCAATCCATTCACCATCTCTCTCTCTGTTCACGATTTCTCACTGAAACCCTAGCCTCCGCCGCTGCCCTCGCCGGAAAAGCAATCCCATCCTCCTCCGGTCGTCCTTTGTGAAAACAGAGCACACCATCTCACTCGCAATTCATTTCCGACCAAGAAACCCTTGTCAATCGACTGTCTTCACGAGGCTTCATCGTTCTTTTTACAGATTTTATGTTTTAAACCCTAACTCGTGATCATCTTCGGTTCTCTCTGTGTTCGAGTGGTTTTAGCAAGATTTGAAGTCGGTTTTGTGTTTACAACTCTTAAAAGGTAGTGTTGGTTGTTTGTTTTGCACATATGAGGTGATCTAATGTGTTTACGAGAAAGTGCAAGTCCTTCAATGGCGGATCTCTGCGTTTTCGATCGTCAAGATTGGAGAAGACGACTGTTGGCGTTTACGATCGGTGATTACGATCGTCGTTTACGATCGGCGTTTCCGATAACGATTACGATCGACGTTTACAATCCACGTTTCCGATTTATGATTAACGATGTTGATTACGATCGGGCCTAGGGTTATTTCAAGAGTTTACGATTGAGCTTGTTCGTTACCGACTGGACTTAGTTTGACCCGATCGTGAACTCACTTTCGGATCGTAAACCCGAACTGTGTATCCTAAACCCAATACTTCAGTCGTAAACTGGTGTTATTAATCATAAACGCTTAATTTGTCACATAATCTTATCAGAATCTCATCAAACTTATTTGTTTTAAGTTAAAATTAAATGTGTTTGTCAATTTGTGATTCAAAATTAAATGTTTTTTTTTTAAAGTTTAAATTGAGACTTTCTGAACTTAACAAGTTAAATGTGATAATCAATTGAACTTGAAGATATTGTTGACAAACATAATTTCACTTTGATGAGTTTAGGCTTGATGCATTTGTCTCGTTTTCTTAGATGGCAGAAGATATGCTTGACGAAGAATACATTTTGAGAGAGATCATTGCATCCCGGCCTATCTTGATGATCCTCCAGAGAGACATATGCAGCTGTTCTATTCTCTGGTGGCAGGATTAAATGTCTGCAAAATTAATCATGCTCCGAGGACAAGTGTGCTGATCGATGAGCAACTTGTTAGAGATTTCTGGGGAACTGCAAGAGCCAATGCTGACAAGACAAGAATCACTGCAACCATTCAGAACCGACCAATTGTGATTCTTGAAAAAGACATTCGTCAGGGTTTGAACATTAATGACAGAGCTGAAGATCCAATAGAGTATTCAAAGGCTGCTGTGTTAGAAGGTGCTCAATCCTTAGGATATGAAGGAAAGTTCCCTCCCATTTTCAAGAAGTTATTGCCGCACTACTGGAGGTGCTTGGCTCATTACATGCAGAAATCATTCTTAGGGAAGAGAACAAGTTTTTATTAGCTGAACAAACTGCATGGCATAGGGTTTGTTGCATTGGCCTTAGACTGGAACTTCAATTTCTCAAAAATGATGCTACTAGATTGGATTGGCAATGCTGACTTGAGCGCCAGAGAACAATTCCTGATGACACCAAGATTTGTGCACATGGTGGTAATGAAGAAATATCCCATGATAGAAGAAAGGATTGAGAAGCTGGATATCAAGTTCATGGATAATGGAGTGTTCGGGTTGCAAACCCAAGACAGAAAAGGAAAGAATAGCTACCAAGGGAGGCTAGAATGGTCAAAAAGGGGTGCCTTTCCTGAAGTTCCAAGGGAACAAGAGCAAGAAGAAACTGATTCTGAACCAGATGTACATCCAGTCAATGTGACAGTTGCTGAAGACCATGATATGACTGAAACTTTTCCAGTGAATGTTCAAGAAGAAGCAGAGAATATCCCGTCTGATGAGGACAATGTGATGGATGACATATTTCATGAACATGAGAACCTAAGTGATGACATCTATGGGGATCTGGGGCCCATCAGTCACAAGAGAGCGAGGAATGACTTAAACTCCACTTCCAGCAGTGGTTCAGTTCCACAAGAATTAGATGTACAATTTGAAGTGGAGGATGTTCAAGAAGAGCCAATTCCTGTGCGTGAGCCATCACCAAGGAAGAAGTCAGATCCCAGAGCCATCAGGTTTAAATTCCAGAAAACTACCTCAAGCCTGATGGTATTTGAACCTACACATGCCAAGGCACAAAATGTTGATGCATCTGAACCTACTAATGAAAAGAGCACACCCCAGGCTGATTATCAGGTTGATGTACCAAAATCAACTCCCATACAGACTGAAAGTCCTCTTCTAAATGAACATAGCCCAGTTCATGAAGAAAGGCAATTTCTGGAGGTTGACAACACTTTTGTGGAACCCAGTCCAGTAAGAATAAACTTCTCTACTGAGTCAAGTCTGCCACCAACTATTCCAAGCTTCCGACCTTTTCAGGCTGCTGTGGGAGCATCTGATCTCCCAATTGAGATGAGGTTAAGTGCTGATCCTCGAATTAATTATCTTATGTCTCATAACAGAATTCGTGAAAATGAGACAAAAGCACTTAAAAATGAAAACAAGACTTTGAAAGAGAACGAGGCTGCTAACAAGCTAAGGCTTAAGTTCTTGTATGAAAACTTGATGGATCTGAAGAAGAAATATTCAGAGTTGAAAGGTGTTGTTGAGTCAAAAGTATCTGGTGACCATGGTCAAAGCTCATCTCAAGGAATTCAAGATGTAAGTTCAATACATGAAGATGAAGGAGATGACACAATTAAGATGTCTGAGTATGTTCGTGGTGGAAGATTTATTTCAAAGGCTCCTGAAGGACAAGTCAATTGGTTCAAAGAATTCTTCAAAGGTCCTTGTAGAAGCATATATAGTTGTCTAGTGCTAGGTCTTGTATTTATAATGTTTTGTATAATCAGGTCTCGGCGGACCAGGGGCGGACCAGATGGTACGCCCGGACCATCTGGTACGCTGATTAGTTGGTCCGCTGGCCAGATCTAGTATAAAAAGATTTAGCTCGTTTAGAGAAGAGTAGTTGTGAGGTTTGAGCTGTAAACTGTGTGTTTTGTAAGGTGAAACCTGTTTACTTTCTCTCTCTAAAGGTTGAGCAATAAAGAAGTGTTATTTACCTTGTTGTTTACCGAATTGGAGATCGTCATGCACTAGCAAGACCGTTCCTGTGTTCTACAAGTGGTATCAGAGCCAGGTTGCTTATTTGCTGTGATCTACAGTTCGGTTTTTAGTCACAACGTTTGGGGTAAGAATTTGACCATCTCTACTCGGTTTTACATCGATTGTGCATATCTTTTACGTTCAAAGTGTTCATGGAGTGTTTTGGTTGAGTTCTGGGTTGATTACACGTTCGAAACATCAATTTTTGTGAAGAATTGTTCGATTTATATTGGTCCCGATATGGTCCGCCGGATGAGTTTTATGGTCTGCCGGATGAATTTTCTGGTCCGCTAGTATATCTTCATCAGTAATCTTGTCCGCTGCTTGTGGTCCGCTCAAGCAATCTTCTTATTCTGATCCGTAGCAGTTCCAGCGTACCATTTCGTCCGCGACAGTTATTTTAGCTGACCATCTGATCCGTTCTTTATAATTCTGATCCGCGAGAAGAATTCTGGTCCGCCGATTCTAATTTGATCCGGTTCTCGTCCGCTAGTTGAGATTTGGTCCGGAGTTTGATTTCTGGTCCGGTGATTTGCTTTCTGGTCCGCTATCACAGTTTTAAGAAAAGTTATCATGGATCCGTTCCAGGCCTTTGATGCGATGTCATCAACTATACAAGCGTTATTGAACTATGACAATGAAATAGGAACTACCAATAAGGTTCCTAAATTGATGAAGTTTGATGATTTTCACAACTGGAAAACCCGATATGAATCATACATCGGTGTCACGGATGTCACCGTTTGGACTCCGATGTTGGATCGCTATACAGTCCCAAAGTTTACCACGGGTGAATTTGCTGGTCAAGAAAAGCCGTACAACAAAATGAATGATGCTGAAAAGGAAGATTTCAAACTGGAAAGAAAAGCTTACTCAAATTTGTCGATGGCATTACCAAAGGATTTATTACATCAATTTAAGATGCACACAACGTCAAAGGCTTTATGGGAAGCATTGTGCCATAGATGTAAAGGATATGCACAATATAAGAAGAGTAAGAAAAAGATGGTGTTGCGAGAGTACGATAACTTCTGTCATGTACCTAATGAAAGAATTAATGATCTGATTTCAAGATTATCTCATTTGGTGAGTGAGCTGGATATCGTTGGGGTGAAAAAGGATGCTGGAGAACTGAAGAAGAAACTTTTGGATGCCTTGCCAGCAACTTGGGAAGGATATATACTGTTGTTAACTCATAACAAGGATTTTGATGATATCACATATGATGATCTTACTCGAAATTTGCTAGCTCGAGAGTTGGATATGAGACGTGTAAAAAACTTACCAACTCAAGTTCAAAATCCGGATGTCTATTTTGGTGATAATGCGTCAACGATGCATGCAAAGGCTAAAGCAAATTCTAATCCACCAACAATGGCATTTTATGTGGAAAACACTTCGAGTGGTCATGCAAGCATGTCAAGAGGTTCATCAAGTGAGGGATATTCTACTAAAGCTGCTGTCACATATCCGGTGTATTCTAATCAATCTTCACCTGCTCCAAATCAGAATGTTTTTTTCAGCAAAAACCACAAATGATTATATGGCGTTATTCTCGGCAATGATTTCGTCCTACGATTGAGTGATAGCTGGAAAGCTGACTAGTGTTGAACTGACTGAAGAAGATTATGAACAAATTGATCCAGATGATCTAGAGTTAATGGATATTAATTGGTCGATGGCAATGCTTGTTAGAAGAGGTAAGAGGTTTATGGAGAAGACTGGTCGTAAAGATCTTAATCCTGAAGGCAAATTGGGATTTGATAAATCTAAGGTCCGATGCTATAACTATCAAAATTATGGACATTTTGCAAAAGAGTGTACCAAGGCAAAGAAACAGGAGACTTCGAGGTTATTTCAGAAATATGCCTCTAAAAGTAACCAAGGGTCGGGAAGCAATGCAAATCCATCAAGCTCAAATGCAGCTGCTAGTGGATCTAACACAGAATCTAA
This sequence comes from Deinandra increscens subsp. villosa, assembly GCA_039602395.1. Taxonomy (NCBI): domain Eukaryota; kingdom Viridiplantae; phylum Streptophyta; class Magnoliopsida; order Asterales; family Asteraceae; genus Deinandra; species Deinandra increscens. The sequence continues at coordinate 76,952,024 of JBCNJP010000007.1, forward strand.
AGCTTTAGTCTCGCAAATCGGTGAGGGTTACGACTGGGCTGCAGATTTTCCTGACGAGCCTGCATTGCTATGCACTGAGGAGAGGAATGTAACAACTGAAGATGATCCTGATCTTCCAGGAGAAGACTTCTTTGCTGAGGGTCATCATGCATTTATGGCTGATGTTCAGGTTAATTCTAACATCTGTGAATTTTGCACAACAACTGCTAATCAACTGAAAGAACTTTCTGATGAGAAAGTCATGTATCATGATAAATACATATTGGCAGAAGAAAATGTCATAATCTATAAACAAAGGTGGGAGGCCGTTAAGGCAGAACTAAAAAGTGAGCATGCCTTGATTCTAAGCACAAAAATTGAATTAAATAACAAAACTGAGGATTATATTTTTTGTGAGAAAAAGCTTGCAGAAGCTAATTCTAAAATTTCTGAATTAAACATTGAAATATTGGATCTTCAGAGGCAATTGGAAAATTTCAAAAATTCATCTTCCTTTGCCAGTTTTCTGTGTAAAGATGAAAATTTAAAAGATGTGCTTAAAGAATCAGTGTGTACTTCAGTTCCACCACCGATTGTGCATGGGAAAGGTCCAAATGAATCTGATATCAAACCAGCTATTGTGTTTGATTATTCCATGTTTACTGAAGGAGTATCTGACAAATCCAAAGGCACTCATAAGAGAAAGCCTTTGAGGAATGTGTCCAACACTGTCAATGTGGTTCTCAAACAGTCTGAGTCCTCATGATTCTACTGGTCAAAGAACTCTGTAACTAAGAGCAAACACAACCACACCTGATGTTCATTCAATACCAGTACCTTTGTCAAAGTCGGAAAAATTCAATGGTATTGGTTTTAGACATCCTGATGAACTTTCTAAGATTAATCAAAAGAAACCTGAGAAAGTTCAACAGCCTGAAAAGAAGAATGGTAAGTCTGGGAATGTAGATGTAAAACAGAAATGTAAAGTTGAGATGGGTGAGTTTTCTAAGAAATTGCAAATGTATTCTCTGAAAGGTAGTGATACCATATTTTCGGATGAAGAATTTCCACTATGTTGTGTTGACCCAACAAAAGTTTCCAAAGTGTTATGTTGATGAAAAAGAAAAATCTGTTTCTGATCATAAACCTGAGAAAACTGGTTCTTTGTTGAAACTTAGAACTAGTCCTGATGATCAGACATTTTTCACAAAGTCAAAAACGTCAAAGTACTCACCTAAGAATTTTTATAATTCTGATGGTAAGTTTTCAGCTAAAACAAATCGTTTTGACTATGAAGCATATGGTTTTTGTGAAGATTATGATTTTTACGATGATTTTGGGTCGTATGAACAAAAGTTTGGACAGTTTGAGAAAACCAAGAATGACCGTGTCAAACCCAATGGGTATGCTGATCAGTGTGGCGTTGATGAGTTTGGTTTTTATAATCAATCTGGCTATATTAAACCATTGTTTAAACCTCTCCATAAGCACAAATCGCAAGGATTTAATGCTAAGGCCTCGAGGAGAGAGGCACGACACATGTCTGATGATAACATTTCACTTGATTCAGGATCTCATTTTCTTGTTGTGTTTGTTGATCGAAGGAGATGTTATCACTGTTATCAGAAAGGTCATATACGAAACCGTTGTCCTGTTTTGGCTAAGAAACGAGCTTTCGCTGTTGAATCAAAGAAATCTGAAAATGTTTCTGAGTCAAAACACACAGATGGAAACGTGGTTAAAAAACATTTTTTCAAAAGAGAAAAAATTTACAAAACTAAGAAATCGGTTGATAGTTCATCTTCAGATAATGTCACCACTGATTCATCTGTTCCGGTAATCAGGCAAAAGTGGCTGCCTAAAATGACTTCTAAAGCCACTGAAGATTTTTCAGAAGACACAAGTCGACCCAAAGCTGAATGCTTGGGTCCAGATTCTCACTAATTCATTGCTACTATGTGCAGGGTGCTCAAAAGCCAGCTGTCAACAACTTTTGGGTTATTGATAGTGGAGCATCCAGGCACATGACTGGTAATCTCTCCTTGCTTACCGATGTTAAACCAATCAATGGTGGGGGAGTTACCTTTGCTGGCAATAAAGGAGGTAGAATCACTGGAGAAGGAAAAATGGGAAATAACCAAATTACATTTGACAAAGTTCAATTTGTGGAAGAATTGCAGCACAATCTCTTGAGTGTCTCACAAATATGTGATAAGCAGTACACCACTGCGTTCACAAGTTCTGAATGTATCATTTTGAAGCCCGGAATTCAGATTCCTGATGATTGGATAGTGATGCGTGCACCTAGATTTCGAGATTTATATGTTTTGAATATGAATCAGACCTCGTCTGCGGTGTCGGCTACATGTTTCTTATCCAAAGTCACTGAAAAAGAGTCGATTTTGTGGCATCGCCGTATGGGTCATCTTAACCACCGCAAGATGAATTATTTGGTTAATCACAATTTGGTTGAGGGGGTTTCTAAGAATCGTTTTTCACTTAATGATGTGTGCGTTTCATGCAAAAAGGGGAAGCAACAGAAAAATTCTCATCCGTACAAATGTGTTAATTCAATTGTCACTCCATTGGAGCTACTTTATATGGATCTTTTTGGTCCTATGAATGTAAGCAGTGTGGATGGAAGCTTTTATTGTTTGGTAATTACAGATGAGTTCTCGCGTTTTTCTTGGGTAGCGTCATTACATTCAAAGGATGAAACTCCAGCAACTATTCAGCGTTTATTGTCCAAGTTTGAGAATTTGTACAAGCACAAGGTTTGTCGCATTTGTACCGATAATGGTACTGAATTCAAGAACGCAACGATGAAAGAATTTTTTAATTCTTTTGGAACTGCACATGAATTTAGTGCACCATACACTCCATAACAAAACGGGGTGGCTGAGAGAAAGAATAGAACTTTATTAGAGACCGCACGAACTATGTTAGCTGATGCAAATCTACCAATCAAGTTCTGGTCTGAGGCAGTTCATACTGCGTGTCATGTGCTTAATAGAGTTCTTATTGTTAAACGGTTCAACAAGACTTGTTACCAATTGCTCAAAGGTAGAAAGCCGAATTTAGATTTTCTAGAACCATTTGGGTGTCTATGCACCGTTCTCAAAGGTGGTGGTAAATTTGAAGCTAAGGCTATGGATGGCATCTTTGTTGGTTATCAGTATCGAATGAAACGTGTCTATTTTCCGTCTTCAAAGACCATTGAGAGCCATTTGCATGTGGATTGTCGAAGATATAGTTTTCTAAAACCCAAATCGGTTGATGGTTCTACTTTTGATTATAAGACATTCTTTGATTCTTTCTTGGATGCACACTCTGAATCTGCTGATGAGCTTACTGAAGATATGACTGGTGTTCTTATACATACCATGCTTAATTCTGGATCATGCATTCCAAAGTTTTCACCTGCTTCTGGTTCTGCTTCATCTAGTCAGAATATTTCTGATCTAGAAACCATGAGTTCATCTGATGATGATGACAATACATTTCATGAAGCTGAATCCATACCTTTGGTTGATCTAATTACTTTACCAAGCACAAGTTCGTCCGTTCCAAATACTTAATTGCCTGGTGAATTTTCAAGCTCAGAGGATGCAGATGCTACTCTCAATACTCTTGCTGATACTGTTGAGGTTCCTGATTCGACTAATCTCCGGATTCATTCTATTCATCCTCAAGAGAATATTATTGGAGATTTGACTTCTGGGGTGCGCACACGCCATCAGTTATCTGATAATGTGGATGCTTTGATTGCTGAAATTCGAGATTCGGGTGTTTAGAATGATATGTTCCATTCGTGTTTTCTGTCTCAAGTTGAGCCGACCAATGTTGAACAAGCGTTGGAAGATTCTTCTTGGGTTGAGGCTATGCAGGAGGAGTTGCAACAATTCCAGAAGTTGGGTGTTTGGCATCTTGTTGATCTTCCCAAAAATGCTAAGAAAGCATGTGGCACTAGATGGGCTTTCAAGTGTAAGAAGGATGATCGTGGCATCATTGTTCGAAACAAAGCTCGATTAGTGGTTCAAGGATTTTCTCAAATTGAGGGCATTGATTTTAATGAGGTATATGCTCCAGTCGCGCGGATTGAAGCTATTCAAATCTTTTTGGCTTTCGCAGCATTTCATGGATTTAAAGTATATCAAATGGATGTTAAAAGTGTATTTCTCAACGGGAAGATTCGTGAAGAGGTTTACGTGATGCAGCCACCTGGATTCTATGATCCCGACTTTCCTGACCGTGTGTACAAACTCGACAAAGCGTTACATGGTCTCCATCAGGCCCCGAGAGCCTGGTATGAGACGCTTTCTACACATTTGCTCGACAACGGTTTTCGTCGTGGCACTGTAGATTGCACATTCTTTTCGAAGCGGTTCGGGAAAGATTTACTGCTTGTTCAGGTGTATGTGGATGATATCATTTTTGGGAGCACGGATGACACATTGTGCAAAGAATTTGAGCGTGTCATGCAAACGAAATTTGAAATGAGTTCAATGGGCGAGATCGGATTCTTTTTAGGTCTTCAAGTCCACCAATCGGCCAAAGGCATCTTTCTACATCAATCGAAATATGTTACTGACATTCTGGCTCGGTTCAAGATTGGTGATGTTCGGATTCAAAGCACTCCAATACATGTTTCTCATGGTCTTGGACCAGATGAGACTGGTGCCAAAGTGGATCCAACATTATTTAGGGCTAAGATCGGTTCTTTAATGTATTTAACTGCTTCTCGTCCTGACATAATGTTTGCTGTGTGTTTGTGTGCTAGATATCAAGCTGCTCCGAAGGTTTCTCACATGATGGCAGTGGACAGAATCTTTGCTTATTTGAAGGTTCACCAGGATCTGGGTATCTGGTATTCTAATGATAATAAGTTGGACTTAACTGCATATTCTGATTTCGATTATGGTGGATGCAAGATAAATTTCAAATCTACAACCGCCGGGTGTCAATTTTTGGGAGAACGACTAGTGTCGTGGCAGTGCAAAAAGCAAACCTCGGTTGCAACGTCGACTGCGGAGGCAGAGTACGTGGCGGCTTCCAGTTGTTGTTCACAGGTTTTGTGGATACAACAGCAGTTGCGCGACTATGGTTTGGAATTTCTAACTACTCCCATTTTTATTGATAATTCAGCTGCCATCTCTATCACGAAAAACCCCGTTCAACATTCCAAAACTAAGCACATTGATATCCGTTATCACTTTATTCGTGATTGCTACGAAAAGAAATTGATTGATTTGCAGAAAATTCACACTAATTTTCAAAGAGCTGACTTGTTTACCAGAGCATTTGATAAAGTTCGCTTTCAATTTTTATTGAAAATCAATGGGGTTACTCGCTTAACTGCTATTTGATCTGGTTCAGTTGATCCTTTTGTTTTTCTTTTTTGTTTTCTGCTTTTTAGGGGGAGCATAATTGAAAAATACAAAAATATTGTATTTTCTGTATTGAAAAAAGAAAAAGCATAAAAAAAATTGAAAAAGCTAAAACATAAAAAAATGAAAAATTAAAATTGAGAAATTTTGATCCGACCTTGTGAGAAATGATGGTACATCAGTATACATTATCTGCCATGGATAGAGTAGAAAGAAAGGCTGTAGGTACTTGTTTGTTTTGACTGAATGTGCTGAGTAGTCTGATATATGTAAGTATGATATAAAGATAATGCCTGCTTGATAATTGTGGTTACACACCGTGATGGTACTGTGTAAATCTGGCATGAATAAGATAAGGAAATATCAAAAACAGAATAAAGAGATGTTCTGATGTATGCTTGCTTTATTTTGAAAGATTTAAACTTGTTTGATTTTCTTTATTTTGTCAAACGATCGGACTTTCTCTGCGTATCGAAAGATCGACCTGATTGTTGTTCGTTTGACGTTCTGCTTTATTTTCTTGGTGTTTCGTATAATCCATCGGTCTTTCTCTGCATGTACGTGAGTACCGACCTGATTGTTGTTGGATTATACAACTTCTGCTTTATTTTCCATTTTTTATTTTCCTAAACAATCGGACTTTCTCTGGGTGCCTACCGGCCGACCTGATTGTTGTTTGTTTAGGGTTCTGATTTCTTTTTGCAAGAAACATCTTGAACAAAATATCTCTGTGGCATTTTATTCTGTATAAGCAAGTTTACAATATCAGTATGAAAACTCTGCTGCGAGTAACTTGGCTTGAATAAAGGAAAATACAAAAATATGAAATAAGCAGTTTGCCAATATTCCTGATTGTGTGGGTACCATGTTATTAATGCTTGATAAATACACTTAATTCCATATCAGAAAGCTATAAACATGACCTGCTTTAGCTGAAATAAACCAAATGGTTATATTCTAAGACAACTTGGCTTGCATGCTTAGTATTTTGAAATTGAAATGTGTATGATGCGTTATGTCTGATATGATCTCACGTTGTGATCTTTCTCATAAAAATATAAGTTATCGCATTTAAATTTTTGTTAGTTGGTGTTTTTACTAAGTTTGATAAACCAAAAAGATTTTAGGAGTGTTTTAGCATAAGTTTGATAAACCAAAAAGATTTTAGTGTGTTTTGATATAAATTTTAATAAAAATCAAAAAGATTTTCATTCTGATTTATTTTTGATCAACTGAATTCGGTGATGGAGAATTCTTGATTAAATGAACCACAATCGGTGCTAAATCGGCCCATCGTGTTTGAAATTAAAGAAATTGAACGTTTTGGATTAAAAATGAGATTTTGAAGGATAAAGGGCAAAATGGTCTTAATTCTGATCCGGCGGACCATATGGTACGCCGGGGGGACCATTTTGGGGTATAAATATCACATTCTGGTCCGGGTTCTTCATAACCCGCGGACCATCTCTTTTTTCTCTGACAGAAACCCTAGACCCTCATACAACTATTCCTTTGATTTCTTCGTGTATAACGAGCTGTTGCACGTGATTTTTGTTGCTAAAGGTAGGTTTTAACATTGCGCTTCTAATGGTGGTTTTGATTTGCAGATTGATGATCTCATTTGAGAGATGTTTGAGTTTTAAGATTTGGTTTTTCGAAAATACTAACTCAAAAGGGGTTAAACGAGTTTTAGGCGTTGTTAATTGATGAGAAACACATAGACCCGCTCGGTTTTTACTCTAGAATAAAACCTTTGTGTCCGATTTTCAAAACCACTTGATTTGGAGGATTCGATTTGGCAAAAACCGTTCGGTGTCTGTTCGTCCGCCGAACCAAATGGTCTGCGGCGGACCAGATGACCCGCAATCAATTCTGATCCGCAATCTGGTCCGTTTGACCAAATCTGATCCGCGGTCAACAATTTTGGTCCGCCGGACCAGATGATCCGGATGACCAAAAGTGATTCGCCGTTTGGTCCGCTCATCAAATTTTTCCAAAAAGTTATTTGTTTGAGCGTTTCACATAAAATCATATTTAGTCATTGATAATTCTGATTATATTGAATGATTTTAATGATATTTTGTTTTGATGATGTGTACAGATATGGCAGATTTCAAATCAATCGGTGAACACAATGTTTGTGCTTTTCTAGATGCAGCAGAAAGATGGAAACCTCAATTTCTTAACATCTTTGATTTCATGAGACGATCAAGAGTATTTTATGCTGCTACACATGTGTGTCCTACATACAAAGACTTGCTTGTGATGTTTTGGAATTCTGCTCAAGTTGATTGTTCCGTTGAGCCGTCCGTGATTAGTGCTCGAATTCTAAATACTGATGTTGTCATTTCTGAAGACGATGTGAGGAGGGTTCTACAATTAAATGATCAAGCTGCATATCCTACAGTTTTTCATGAAGCTGATTTAGTAGCCTTGCTTAAAAGAATCAAATATGATGGTCAACTTTATGTTCCGTGGTATTTGAAGGCGAATCTGAGTCCTCCGTACAAGTATCTGATGCATGTTATAATCAAGTGTTTTGGGAATCGAACGAGAGGGCAGGAGGAATTTGATTTGAGAGTGTTGTCGTTTTTCTCTGCGTTGGTGTTAAATCGAGAATTCAATTTTTCTGGATGGATTTTCAATTATATGAAGGAGAATATCTTGACGAAACAAGTGAGAAGTATTATGTATCCGAGATTCATACAAATGATCTTGAATGATCTGCATCCAAATCTTCCGAAGAACGCTGCTGCGATTATTGATATGAAGCATATGAACAGAGTTGCTGTTGGGAAGATTCCTGTTTATCAGAAGCGTAAAGGAGGCAAAGGCAATCCGCCTGTTAAATGGTTGATTGGTCATCTGGCGGATCCAACTTATGTAGCTCCTGCGGATGGAGCTGCAAAACATGCTGACAGTTCAGATGATGAGTTAGAATACGATGATAAAGGATTTCCTATGGAGGATGTTGAAGATGATGATGCAGATGATCAAATACCTCAAAGACAGAATGATCAACCACCGATTATTCAAGATGAACCACCTGTGCAGCAACAAGAATCTGAGCCTTTAGTTCAACAGAATATTGAATCTGAAGCTGTGAATGACCAGAATGATGAGGTGTTGGATGATGCTGATATTCCACATGATGATGCTCGTGGAAGTTCTTCTGATACTGAATCAGATTCTGGTGCCTACGTATCCATCTTGTACAATGCTAGAAATATTTCTATCAAGAAGGGTTCCAAACAACATATCGCTTATCTAAAGTCGCAGAATTTGGATACTTCACAATATGAACAGAGGACTAAGCAGACTGAAGACACAGATGATCCATCTTATACTCCGGAAGCGGTGGAGTCTGTTAGAATGTCTTCAGCAGCTGACAAAGGCAAAGCTAAAGTAATTTATTCTAGAAAAGTCAAACGTATGGCTAAGCGATCTACTGTGCAACAAGGTTCATTTCTGGCCGATGCAAGAAAATCTGGTCACAGTTCGCCGGCTAAGAAGCAAAAAGTACAATCTCAGTCTTCTATTCCAGTACAACCGACTACAAAGAGCGTTAATGTTCAAAGTACGTCTGTTCCCCCGAGGCAAAAGTTGATTGTCAAAAGGTTTCCATCTGCTGCTTCGGGTTCAACTGCTGCCTCTACCGCAAGTGCTTCTACTCAATCAACAATTTCATCTACTGATCTGAAGCTGGCACTTCATCAAACCAGGCTCGATGAGTTGGAATCAACGAATCGTCAGCAAGCAGATGAACTCAGAGGGTTAAAGAATTTGGTGAAAGAATTGGTGTCTCGAGATCAAGAGAAAGATCGTGAAATTGCTAATTTACGATCTCGAGATCAGGAAAAAGACAAAGAAATTGCTAAACTGCAACAACTTTCTATCTCCTTGGGTGAGCAGCTAAACCAATTGCTTCAAGCTTTACCTGCTCAGGGGGAGAGAAGGCCTAATCCAGATGAAAGTTGCAAATATGATGATGATGTGATGAGATATTTGAACGAAGATCTTGATCCTGAAGGAGGTGTTGGAGGATCTGGTACTGGTACTGGTGCAGCTGGAACGTCTGCTGCCGTTGCTGGTACTTCTACTACATCTTAGGGGGAGACCGACACTCAAATCTATGATGTGACCCCGGTGAGCAGGGTTGAGGGAGAGTTCTTAAATCCGTACACAAAAGAGCAGTTAGCTGCTATCTTTGCTCTGAATGTAGAAGATGTGGATGATGTTCCATTTGCTGATCCTTATAATGAAGAAGATTCAGATGAAAATGTAGATTATGAGGAGGAACAGGTAGAAGTGGAAGATATGACGGCTGAAGAATATCCGGATGATCCTACAATGTATGGAAATTTTGCAGATAATGATCAGTCTGGTGGGTTTAATTTCTTTGGAAAAGACGATGAAGACAAAATTGAAGATGAGTTAAAGAAGAAAGAGACTGAAAAGCAATCTGATCAGCCAGCATCAACTGAGTCTGAAGACTTGACTGAGGAACAAGAGAAGAAAATGTTATTTGATGCGTGGTTAAAAGAGCAAAGGGCAAAGAAAATGCCGGTAAAATCATCTGTAAAAGAGGTTGATCAGAAGAAATACTTTGAAAGAAAGGGTAGACAAGCATCTGGGAGAATAATCAGTTGGATGTATGATTCTCAACTTAAGTGTTATGCTATCAAAAAGGAGTTTGGAATCATATATCTGAAATGTCCAACAAGATTCAGCACATTGCCGGTCTGTGATGTAAGGGACTTATCCAGATGTCAGTTTCTTAATTATGGAAATGATAAATTGGCTGAAGTTTCAAAGAGAAATTGATTGAAGAATGTCAAGGAAAGTTCCAATTTCTAACTCCTCAGAGACCAAGATTTGTTGAACATCCAACCGAAATCAACCCAAACACTGGAAAAGCCCTGATCATTATGAAGTATAAGAAGCCAGTTCAGATGAAGAAAATTCCATTGAAGAAGCTATAACAAGATTTTAACAAAACACTAAGATGGTGGTATTATGATGAAAGTACTGGTGAAGCGGTGGTGGTAGTGAAAGAAGAGAACAAAGTAGTCAGATTGTATGATCCGATGTGGCTTATCAATTTATCAAAGGACGACATAGACAAACTCTATCACAGCAACATTTTATATAAGGCTGATTATGCTGAACAAGCCTTACAATTTCAACGGGTGATCTGAGTATGTTTTGCGTTCGGGATTCATGCGGGGAATAATAGAAGACAACACTGGAAAGAGACTTGATCAAGAGCTTCTGAAGACTAGCACAAGACAAGGGGGAGTTTGTAGAAGCATATATACGCCCGGACCATCTGGTACGCTGGTTAGTTGGTCCGCTAGCCAGATCTAGTATAAAAAGATTTAGCTCGTTTAGAGAAGAGTAGTTGTGAGGTTTGAGCTATAAACTGTGTGTTTTGTAAGGTGAAACATGTTTACTTTCTCTCTCTAAAGGTCAAGCAATAAAGAAGTGTTATTTACTTTGTTGTTTACCGAATTGGAGATCGTCATGCACTAGCAAGACTGTTCCTTTGTTCTACAGTCCTACCCCTATGCTGTACTCCATAGATGTGGGAGAGAGTGAATTAGACAAGAAGGGGAGCCGAGAACCAATTCAGTGTTGGTTTTATGATTCTGAAAAGGAATTATTTGCTGTGGTAAGAGATGGATACAGTCCAGTCGAGTACTACCGACAAGAGGTCAATTCCACTCATGGACTGAAACAGAGTTGAGAAACTTGCTGAGGGCACCATTTATTAACAGGTGGAACAACAATCATGGTAATCTGGTTCGCAACAATTTGATAGCTCAGATGGAGGAAAACTTTGTAAACTCTGATCTGAAGGCTACAAAGTGGGTTGAAACTGGAACAGATCCTGTCCCCGATGAGCCAATTGGTGAGATGAGGTGTCCTCCCACCAAACGAACCTGAGTTATCAACATGCTCGATGAAATAGAAGACCATACGCTTGTAAAGAATTTTGATAGCTGGTATTTTGATCCTACAACGTATGAGGTGGTGGTTGTGTGCAAGAAGCTAAGAGAGTTCTGTATGTATGATCCCATTGACTTGCTGAGATTCGGAGAGAATGACATCAAGCTCCTGGCATCCCGTCCAATACTTGGTGATGAACATGACATGGCAAATGCTTTACGGGTGGGTATGTTTCATGGCACAGCAAATCTAATTGTGGAGAAAGGTTGGTGGTCAAGGAAAGAAGCTCATACGTTCAGATTTGGTTTGTTTCTTCCGTAGACACTCTAATGGTTCATGCCAAGGGGAAGATTGTTGGGCTATACATTTGAGGCATGAACATTAGATGTGGGCTTACTTGTCTTTGTGCTTGGAGTTTACGATTTAGAGCTTAGTGGGCCTGTCTTCAATGTGTTTACTATTGGGCTTAGGGTTTTGTAATGGGTACTATATAAACCCATAGTGTTTATGATTCACCTAGCTTTTGGGATTACGATTTTGGCTTTCTCTCATTGTATACGATCGGTTTCATTAGCTCAAGAAAGTTTGTGTTTCATTCAAGATTTGATCTTTGTTGTTTGTCACTTCATCAAATCTCTTTCATCTACTTTCTTCTTGAATCAATCACTTACGAGGATTCCGCACTCGTTTGTGATATCAATATCGTATTTTGGTAGATTTTCTGGACCAACAAGGATACAATAAAAAGTGAGGTCTCTGGGTGCTCATCCCGCAATCAACATCTAGCCAAATCTATATTTTAGTTTATATTAATTAATCTAAGAAAGAAAAATAAAAGAAACTAAAATACGAATAAGATGGTATTTTTAAGAAATCAAAATCGAAGTTAATATTACTTCGGAGAACTTACCAATGGTTGTATAAGGTTGAATGAGTATTTATATTCATTTATTAAGATTATTCACTAACAGGCAACTAGAGCGCCTCTCAGCCTCAAATATATTATCACTACTCTCCCGAGAGATTGTCTGCGAGGAGTACGACCACGGGGAACTATGCTACTAGTAGACAAAAGTAGAGGTGTAATGCCATTTACTTATGGGCCCCCCTCTCAGGCTAGCACACCAAACTTAACACGCCGTTATGAACTAGCAGGAAAACAACCCCGCGTGCTAGATATTTTATTATGTAAATTATCTTTTTAAGGGACTAAGGTCCGTTTCATCTATGCACCGCTCTCGCACATGCACATCCGGTGTAACCAGAGCCAACTTCACGAACACGTACCATCGTGGCTTCCATTAAGTGATAATATATTACCAACCCTCATTTCCAACCAAATACTTTCAGCCCACACATGCATAGTTTGCCGGGCTTGCTTACATAGACGATAAGGACCCTGTACGTATCATGTAGCATGGGGTGCGAGTCCTCAAATTTTTGTGATACATAGAGCAAGTTTGGTTCAAAAGATCAATAATAAACTTTTAATGAAAAGGGTTTTCATAAAATCATTAAACATACCTTAAGTGAGCTTATAATGTCACTATGTTAGAGCATATTCCTATGCTAGCGTGTGTCTCGTGTATTGTATCTAATCTAGAGCATCTGTGTGAGTTATATAGTCAATGGCCGTACCAGATGCATCGCCGGACCAGATGATCCGGGCGGACCAGATGGTCCGCAGCTGGTACGCTGGTCTGTGACTAAGTGACTATAAATAGTCTGTGTTAGAGAGAGCTAGTTACCAGTGCTGTCATTTCTATATCTCTTAACTGTGTGTAACTGAAGGTGTTTCTCTCTCTACATTGTATTCTCTAAGTGAATCAATAAAGCAAAGCTTTATTTACATCTTGTTGCTATCCGATTACCGAATCATGCAGTAGTAAGATCGTCTCGTGTTTTTACAAGTGGTATCAGAGCATTCCAGGTTGCTCTACTGCTGTGATTTGGTAAGTTTTCGAAATTCTAGAGAGAGAAAGTTTGGGTTTTCTACGTTTTTCATCAATTTTTCATAATTCTGAGTGATTCCGAGGATAAAAATGGTTTCTGGATGTTCCTGGAGTGTTTTCGCATCATACTGATCCAGTATCTAGCTTCAATTGTCGAAATCTGTGAAAATCAGTCGATTTTTGTGTTTTTCTGCATCTGATCCGCTGGTTGAAAATCTGATCCGCCGTTTGATCCGCCTAGCAATCTTCATCAGTCTGATCCGCGACAGTTGCAGCGTACCAGTGTGATCCGCTGAAAATTTTAGTCCGCCGTACCAGTTTTGATCCGCCGTATCAAAATCTGATCCACCGTACGAAATTTGATCCGCCGGACGAAATCTGATCTGGAATCTGGTCCGCTAGTACAAATCTGATCCGCCTTGTTAATTTGATCCGGAACTGGTCCGCTGATAGTATTTTGATCTGCCAAGTTGTGTTGGTCCGCTGGCAGAAAACATACCTTCACTAAAACTGACGTAACTTGCAAACCGTTTGGAGTTACGGAACCCAATACCAGCCAAAACGTTCGTCTTTCCGAGATCTAGGACGTGTACCGGCCTACAGCCAGTACCGTCAAGTTTTGACCCCCAAAATCCGCTTGGAAGACGCCCGTTTTTCAGTTTTAAGTTTTCGCATTCGGTATTGAAATTTCAAAATGAGCGATTTTCACGCTTTTTCAGCTGTTCAATCATCAATGCAAGCCATATTGAACTATGATAACGAGATAGGAACAACTCAGAAAGTTCCTAAGTTACTTCGATTGGAGGATTATGAGAATTGGAAGCAACGATTTGAATCATTTGTTAATGCTCTTGACATTGATTTGTGGATTTCTATTGAACAAGATTATACATATCCTAAGAAAAATGGAGAGCCAATTCCACGAAGTGATCTTGATGAAGATCAAAGGAAAGTTTATGCCAGAGAAAAGAAAACTTATGCAAATCTCACAATGGCATTACCAAGAGAACTTTTGCATCAATTCAAAAACTGCACAACATCAAAAACCTTATGGGATGCATTGAAGGATAGATGTGCAGGAAACGAGCAATATAAGAAGAGTCGAAAGAAAGTTTTGTTAAAGGAGTTTGATAACTTCCAGCATTGTGAAAAAGAGAGTATTGCAGATTTGATTTCTAGATTTTCTCATCTGATTAATGAACTCGATATTGTAGGAGTCCAGAAAGGAAAAGATGACTTGAAGGAAAAATTTCTGGAAGCTTTACCGGAAACATGGGAGAATTTTGTTATGATGCTTTCTAATGATCCAAATTATTCAAGTTGGACTTTCAATCAATTGTTAAGCAAGTTACAAGCTCGAGAAATGGAATTACTTGTAAAGAAATCAGCAATTCCATCGGTTCAAAATCCTGCAGTTTATTTTGGAGAGAATTCTGCTACTGTTCATGCTAAAGCCAAATCAAATTCTATTTCAAGCAGTAATCCACCAGTAACAGCATTTCTTGCTGGAAAATCAGATAATGGTGGGTATTCTTCAGGATGCAGTTTTACTATTCCTGCTAAATCATCAAGTAAGTCAACTTCTAATCAAGCAACCGAAGATCTAGCTGCTTTGTTATCTGCTTTTATATCTTCATCGTCTGGATCGATTTTCGGTCAAGTTAGTGATGCTGGTTTAAGTGGAACTGAGTTAGAACAGCTGGATGATGATCAGTTAACTGAATTAGATTTGCATTGGCAATTTGCAATGATGGTTGAAAAAGGAAGACGATTTATCAAGAAACATGGAAAGAATTCTTTTGTTCCAGGAAATAGGAAATTGGGTTTGGATAAATCTAAAGTAAAGTGTTACAATTGTTCCAAGGTTGGACATTTTGCTCGTGAGTGTTCTCAATCATCATCTGATAAGAGTAAATCTGATAAACCTGACGCAAAAGCTATGATATCTCAAACTGAAGAAGGTTATGATTGGGCTAAAGATTTTCCAGATGAATCTGCATTCGTGGTTCATTCTCAAGACAGTTATGCATTGATGGCAAATATTGAGGTTGAATCGAGTGGGTATACATCTGAGACCAGTAAATCTGACTTAAGTCATTCTGATTCCGAAATGAGTGGTTACGAATCTGTGTGTGAATTTTGCTCACAAAAGGATAGTCGAATTAAAGGTTTGATAAAGGAAATAGAATGTCAATCTGTTGAAATCAAACGAAAGGATGAAGAATTGGAGAGTTTTATCAAGAAATGTCAGGAATTTAATGAAGTTTGCAAAACAAATGCAGAGTTACTCAAAGAAAAGAGTGTGTTGGTGACAGAACTAGCTGATATTCAGAAAAACTTGTCAGAAAGCTGTATTCAGAATGATCAACAAAAGTCACAACTTCGACACGAGAATGAGGAGTTCATGTCAAAAATTGTCAGGCTTACTTCGGTCAATGAAAAGCTGGTCAAGGAGGTTGCAGAATATAAGTCTCAAGCTCAAGATGTTAGTGAAGATTTTGAACAGTTATTTCAAAAGTCTATCAAAAAGGTTGAAGTGCTTCAGACATCGAATGATGAACTTCATAAGGCATTGAATGAAGTTACTGCTGATAGAACTCAATATCAGATTGTTCAGTCTGAATTGCAAGATACAATCACTTCTTTGAAGAAAGAAAAAAATTTATTAGCAAGGAATATTGAGATTTATAAGGAAAGAGTGGATAAAGTTACCAAAGAAGTGCTTGCTGCTCATGATGGAATGAGACGAGAAAAATCATTAGTCAACACCACATCTGAGAAATTGATTCAATCAGAAAAATTCTTGCTGAAGCTCAGAAGATCATAGCTGATTTGAAAGTTGAGATTCTCGATCTCAATCGTCAATTGCATAAATTGAAGAATTCTCATTCTTTTACAAGTTATTTGTGTCAAGATGACAACTTCAAGAAGGTATTTGGAGGTGATGCTTTTAATCAAATTCCTCATCCAGTGATTCAAACTGATTCTGTTGTTGATTTGAACACTCCAGTGGTAAACAAAGATTATTCTGAATTTGTCTCTGCTAAGTGTGAGAAGAGGGAATCACAGTGTTCAATCAAGCATGTTGGGACAGAAGAGAAGATAGGGTCTGAAGAAAAGTTGGCTGCTGAGCTTGTTCAAGCTAATAATTTGAAGGGTATTAAAGCTAAATTTACTGAGGTTGCTCAAGATGGTTCTTCTACATCTCAAGTAGATTTATCAAAGTTACCTGGTTATAAACGATCTGGTTTGGGTAATCATAATCACAAAGTTGTTCAGAAAGTTGAGAAGATCAAGCCAAAGAAGACTCCTAAGGCGAAGAAAGATACTAGTCTTGAACAGATATATCATCTGGCGCAGGTATTTGTATCCACCATGGAAAAAGGTTTTGGAGGGAAGCAAAAGAAGAAAGGTTCATCTGCAAGTTCACCGAACGAATCTTCTTCATCTGGTTCTAATGCTACACCTCAGAGTCCTACTTCGAAATGGGTACATTCTAACCGATTTCAGATTTTTGATGATGTTTTTGATGAGTCTGAATTTTCTGATAAATGTCATCCAGTTCAAGACAAGTCACAATTTAAACGTTCATATCGTTTGTGCTATCAATGTCGCCAAAAGGGACATATAGCACAGAATTGTCCTGTCACTGTTAAAAGGAAATTTTCTGGAAAAACTGCCACGATAATTGATGAATCCGGCAGAATTTTTAATGACTCACCCACATCACATTTTAAATCAAAACATTTCAAAAGTGAGTCTAGTGTTGGTGATTCATCACAAGATGATGTTTCTGTGAAAACTGCACCTGCAAAGATGCAGTGGCGACCTAAAGTGGTCAGTAAAGCTGCAACTGACTTTGAGGAAGACACTGGTCGACCAGAAGCTGTGTGCTTCGGGTCATTTGAGTACTAATCTTTAAACCAGTGTGCAGGTATTCCTAGAAGACCCGTTGGTGATTGCAAAGTTGCTGATGGAGGAGTATTCTGCGTTTTTAACTTAAATTACATGTGATCTCATTTTTCACACTGAAATTTTCTGAAAGCTAAACCTGACAGGTATCAGTATCGATTGGTCAATTTTCTTTCTTTTACATTTTGTATGTAGGTCAGGGGGAGAAAATTGAAAAGCCAAAAATAGCGTCTTTTTGTTTTTGTTTGTGTTAAAATGAAAATCCAAAAATAGAGTTTTCATTTTAAGGGGGAGAAATTGGAAAATACAAAAACATCGAAAAACAGAAAAATACAAAAACATTAAAAAAAATGAGAAATTGTATCCGACATGATTGGGAAATGATGGTACATTGGCTTACGTGTCTGACTCATGGATAAAATAGATGAAAAAGCCATAAGATCATTGTTTGATGTACTTGGTAGGCTCGGCATTAAATCAGAAAGTATTCAGATGTGATAAACACATTAAATACTAATGCTTGGCCAAGTGGATAACATCTTGATGCATATCTCATGATATCAAAGAAAAGATATGTGAAAAGGAAAATGAGAAGTCACTGTGTATACATGTGTTTATTTTGCAAAGATTTAAACTTGTTTGATTTTCTTTATTTTGTCAAACGATCGGACTTTCTCTGCGTGTCGAAAGACCGACCTGATTGTTGTTCGTTTGACGTTCTGCTTTATTTTCTTTGGTGTTTCGTATAACTCATCGGACTTTCTCTGCGTGTACGGGAGTACCGACCTGATTGTTGTTGAGTTATACAATTTCAACTTGTTTTATTTTCTTATTTTGTTAAATCCGAGGCCTTATCTGCGTATCGAAAGATCGACCTTAAGGTAGACGATTTAACGTTCTTATTTCTTTTTGCATGGAATACAGTTGACTGAGTCATGAATACAATCATTATGTGATTAAATCACAAAGTGTGATATAAAAAGCAAAAACATATCTGAGTATGTCTGATAGTGTGGGGTACACTGGTTAAAGCAAATCTAATCAATTCAATAACATATCCAGATGTTATGAGTATGATTGTGCCTGAGTTTAAGATGGACAAATTATACCAGTAATCGACATGACTTGTGTGCTGAAGTAATTGAAATTGAAGTATAGTTCAGCATGTCATGACCAATATGATCCCAAGTTGTGATCTTTCTCGCAAAAGGCAAAAATAGTGTGTGATTCAGTGTTTCATTTCTGTATTGCGTTTATGTTTCATATCTGAAAAAAATTCAAAAGATTTTCGGTGTGTTTTGATATAAAGTTTTAAAAAGCCAAAAAGATTTTGTTTCTTATTTGTTTTCGACTGATCGATACTTGATACAAAATTCAAAATTTAAAACCAAACTATATCTTGGATTCTCGAAGAGAAGTTTTGTGCCAAGATTAAATTAATTTTCAAAAGAAAAGGAAACTGCGTTTCTGTCTTCTGAAAGTTGCAGGTTTCTGTGTGAAAAGACTCACGCATGGTGAAAGGGGGAGTATGTTATATCTTTCACAAGTGGATCTTGAAATTCAAAGTTTTTTTAAGGTTGATCCAGCCATGCAAGCTCTAATTCTGACAAGATTTCAAGTTGGAGATCGGATGCAGCATTGTTGAAGATTGAAGACTGAAGTTTAGTTAGAATATAGATACACTACACGTTAAGGGGGAGTTTGTTAGAGCATATTCCTATGCTAGCGTGTGTCTCGTGTATTGTATCTAATCTAGAGCATCTGTGTGAGTTATATAGTCAATGGCCGTACCAGATGCATCGCCGGACCAGATGATCCGGGCGGACCAGATGGTCCGCAGCTGGTACGCTGGTCTGTGACTAAGTGACTATAAATAGTCTGTGTTAGAGAGAGCTAGTTACCAGTGCTGTCATTTCTATATCTCTTAATTGTGTGTAACTGAAGGTGTTTCTCTCTCTACATTGTATTCTCTAAGTGAATCAATAAAGCAAAGCTTTATTTACATCTTGTTGCTATCCGATTACCGAATCATGCAGTAGTAAGATCGTCTCGTGTTTTTACACACTAACCAACCCAGAAAGGTTTGTTACTTTCCAAGTAAGTATAAGAATTTAGCCAAGCATAGCTTTAAGGATTTGCTTAAGAGAAAAAGAATGATTCATAAACAAATTGCCACAACCCCAATTTCCATTAACGAGGTCTAACATTGGGGTGTGATCCATACCAGGATCCAAGTTTTAGTTACTACGAAGACATATAAGAGATAACATATTCATATAATGAATATGTACAAAACAGAGTTTAAATAGCAATTCAGCGGAAGCATTTAAAAGTTTATAAAGTTGTAATTTTGCAAAAGTAAGTACTGAATATGTTTGAAATACATTTCCCAAAAGATTTTACAAAGAGAAGTGTTGCCAACGCCCATGCCTCTAAGATCCTCTAAACGACCTAAATAGCATTCAACAATCAAGTTTCAGTCAAAGATGTTGAGTTCAACTAAAGCAGTCTATACTTCACCGTGTAGACCAAGAATGTATACGAATAATGAATGACCAAATCGTAAGTTAAAAGTGCAAGTTATAAGTATTATCCATATCGTTAGGTAGCTAGCCTATGCTTATTTTCACCTAAGTTCACGACCGAAGTTGACTATGCGACACAGGTAATAGCCTGTACGATTTGCCTTCCCCGTCTCTTTCCTGATCACGGTAGTTTTAGGCTAACATTGTTCTCAGTCTGACCGCCAATCAGGAGGGAGCATCCTGTGCACCGCTGAGCGGGGGTGTCAATCCCCAGAAGTACTACTTAACGTTACCTCGCTATTCATTATTAATGACCCGAGAATGTAAGGACTTTTTGTAATTAAAATTCATTCCAGTGAAACATGTGATATATAACGGATAATTACTTTAGCATACGAAATACCTTTACCGTTGTGTTGTCACCCTTCACCGGGTGCAACTAGCTGTTTAATTGTGTGTTATCATCATTAATTGGATATAACTAAATGAACTAAGTAAAACTCACATTAGGTTGCACGGGTACCCAACACTTGTCTTTAAAAGTTGGTTATGGACGACCTATTTTAATGAATACGGTCTAACCAAATTAGAGGTTGTCGCTATGACAAATTTCTTAACAAGAACCAATTATGTTATCATGCATTCAACTTGGTCCTAAAACCTTAATACGAGTCCTAAACCAGGGTAGGAGAATATAGATGCATATTTCCAAGGCAAAATGCACAAATGAAAAGTTCACATTAAAACCACTTAGCACACCATTTGTAGATTTGCATAATTGCTCCACACTTGGAGTTAGTTTCTAAAAATGTTTCAAAAATAATTACCTCAAAAGGTTAAGTATCGAGTAAAATATGTGTGTTCGAAGTTGGCTAAAAATCAGCTTTGTTGCTATTTGACAAAGTAGTGAAAATAGATTTGAAAAATTCATAACTTGATCAAATCTTGAAATTCGTTTACCAAAACTTCCAGATCATAGTCATATTATATAACCATCATTTTCATCCAAAAATCATTTCGTTAATACTCGAGAATCATGCCCAACAAAATTTCATAAGTTGACTATAGCTGAATTTTGACAACCCTGCACACCTAACTTGCAGCAGCTTTTTCAGTGACCAAACGGAGGTCATAAAATGCGTACGAGTAGCCAAATTAAATCTAAGACATAACACTTTACTATGGAAAAAGAATCACTTGATTTGGATGAAAATTGGGCAAGTTATGACCTGTACAAGATGACCCAAATTTTCTGGCAGAATCTGTCGAAAAATGGGTCATTGTAAAAATTTCGTTTCAAAGGTTTGGTTAACAATTTGATCTTCAAACTTTTTGTAGAACTTTATAATATCATAAAAAAACATTTCACCTCAAGTTTACAGCCCTCATAACACACATATGATGATCATAGAAAATCAAAACATGAAACTTGCATATAAGCCAATACACCTAAAATTCGTGTTCCACTACACCCACATTCACCAAGAACACTCCAAGGAAGATTTTTACATCACATTTACAGCCCTTATACCACTCATGTTCAGCCCCAAATCATAAATTAACTTAAAACATAAAACATGTTTCATGAGCAATTATACACACCAGATAACACATAATCACAAGATATGTATCAAGAAATTTCAAGTGAAAGATTTCTAGGGCTTACAAGTTGAAGAGGAAAGATGATGAATGATGAAGATGAAATGGAAATGGAGCTTCTCGTAGTCTTCTTGAAGCTTGAATGAGCTTAGAAACTAATTTCTTGCTTAATTGATGGTAGATTTCACGAAATTGAGAGGGTATGTGTATGTGGGTGTAGAACCGTAAGGAAGAAGAAGAGAGGAGAGGAAATGCGTGAATGAGGGGAGTGGGGGGAGTTTTGGCTGCAGTTTGTCTTAAGAAAAATTGCACATTTAGTCCCTCAAGTTCCATTTTAGCGCAATAGACCCAAAACAAGTAATAAGTGGGATTTAAACCCAAAACTTGGTAAATAAAAGACTATGAATATTTCCAAGTGACTATGAATATTTTCATGTGTTTATAACTTATTTAACATGTAATACATAGTCGGGAAACACGTACATAGAATTTAGTTTGCGTCCTAAAAAACATTATTTTCAAGAAAGGACAATTTCAATTAACACATAAAGTCACGAAATAAATTATTTAATTTAATTAGCACTTAAATATATATTTTTATATAAACATTTAAATAACACATAGCGGCACATAATAAATTGATATAATTTATTTATGTCGTGATTATTTATTTTAACATAATGCAACCAATCAAATAGTGACCGGGGATAGGCTCGGTCACGTAAACGCACGTGACACTAACATGACACGAAAAGTATAACTTGGTTTGGTAACGAGACTAACGGAAATAGTTAACTGTATTAACCTGTGAATTTGGCAGTTGTCACACAAATCCATACAAAATCTTACATGAATTAAAGTTCTTATAAACCTAATTATAAAACGTAGAAACGCCAAATGGCTTAACAAAACTACAAGAGGGGAGGAAAGAATTGAGCAAGTTAAAATGAGGGAGGAGGGCTCCTTTTATAGGTAGTCTGGAAAAAAGGCATGGTGCATGCCCATTATAGACACAGGTCGTTCTATGCAGGAGATCATCCGGGAAATCTTCTAACTGGCGGGCACAAGGGTGTGATTGTCAGGGCACCGGGCCATGCCTGTCAGGGGTCAGTGGCACGGGGGCATGTCAAGTAGAGAATGGGGCCATGTTGTGCAGAGCTAAGTCAGAGTTTATTCTTGAGGATGGACACGGGTCGTGCCTAACTTGAACACGGGTCATACCTGAGCAGTAATCTTGGAACTTCTGTGTTTTTAATCTCTTTTTGTCCATAATTTGTTCCTTTTGTGATTTTTGCTTTGTTTATCCTGAAAAACTAAAAAGAAAGAAAACTTGCTTTATTTTGATGTTAGTTAATCAGAATTAAACCATAATGTGGGAGATATTCAATATAAAAATATGTATAACTTGATGCATATCAAAGATGTACAATGATCTAAAAGCTATTTACTGGTGGTAGAAGATGAAAGTAGAAATCGCCACTCATGTAAGCAAATGTTTGACTTGTTTGAAGGTCAAGATTGAGTACCAGAAGCTATCAGGGTTACATCATCAACCTAAACTCCCAATGTAGAAATTGGAGTATATAATGATGGACTTCATAACGAAGTTGCTCCAGACCTCGAGTCAGTGCGATACAATTTGGGTGATTGTTGATCGACTTACGAAATCGGTTTATTTCTTGGCAATGCGGGGAACTAACAGGATTGAAAAGTTAGCCTGATTGTACCTAAAGGAAGTTTTCTAAAGCAACGGTGTTCCTCTAACTATTACATCAGACCGTGATGCTTGGTTTGCATCATAGTTTTGGAAGTCTTTGTAGAAGGCTTTGGGAACCCTGCTTGACATGAGCACGACTTATCATCCTAAGACTGATGGTCGAAGTTAAAGGACTATTCTGTTGGGTTTTAAGAACTTTATCAAAGTCATTTTAACTCCTTAAAATGTAAAACGCAGTGGAAAAATCAAAACCATAGTTTGATTAGTTGATGTTAAAACCAATTTTAACACTTGATTATAAAACCCAAAACCAAGGATCCAAATATGTATGCATGCTATCAAAACTAAAACAACCATAGGGGGTTTTAGATTTACCTTCTTCCAAGCTCAAGATACGTGAAGAAGGATGATGAACTCGAATGGAAAGCCTCGAAGAAGAGACCTCAAGTTAGTGATACCCACGAGCTTCAAGCAACAAGCACCCTTTTGTTGCTAGGATTTCTTGAAGACTAACTCTTCCTTCTTCTCTTGTTGAATCCGAAACCCACAAGATCTTGGAATCAATTTTCGGATTTTTATTAGCAAGAAGGTGTTCTTGCTTTTTTGGAGAGAGAGAGAGAACTTGAGTATTGGAGAAGCAAGTAATAAATGACTAGTCACTTAAACAAGGTTGCATGCCTTGTTTAAATAAAAAGCACAACCACCCTCTTAATGGGAGGTGGGTGAACGTGCAAGAGGAGAGAGAGAGGGAGGGAAAAGCTTTTCAAACCTTTTGAAGTTCCCTCCCATGCATCTAGTCCATTTCCTTGTCCACATTCATTTGGTCATGCTTCACTTGACCCATGTAACATGTTACATGTACAAATATAGTGTAACATATAAATATGTTTCATGTAACAATTTATTTAACCAATTAAATAATATTGTTGCCATACTTCTCTAATTTAAATCATCCATATGATTTCACACAAGTTCGATTAATTAGAAACCGATTTCTAATTATCTTCTATAAGTGACATTTATTTAATTGATCATATCTAAATAAATATCCATTGGGTGTTTGTCTAGCTCGTTATTGGGTATGACCCGTCTTGGATCATAACGTACTAGCCACATCAATCTAGTATGTGTCTTGGGCAGACCGAGTCCAACAATCTCCCACTTGCACAAGATTCATAGAAGATTGATGCAAGCAACAAATACCGCCTAACAACGGTTTGTTACCCCTAATACGTATGACTTAGTGCCATTCAATAACATCATCTCCTTCAAGTCACCACTTGAAATGTTTTAGGTGAAACGATCATTTATCCTTTTGTCACAAATGTCATGTTAAATCCTAGAGACATAGAGTGATCACTCTCTATTAGATTTAACTTAATTCAGGCCTTAGACATTCAACTCTCAACGAATAAGAGGGACAAATTCCATCTTGACTACATACGTCTCTCACAAACACCTAGTACTATGCCTGAGCTTAGCCTTATGTACTGCCATGTTTCAGAACAGCGAAGAACTAAGTCAAAGCATAACACTGGGTGAATATCAAGACCCAATATGTATCTCAGGTCAGAGGATACAAATGATATTCTCCTTTACTCAAGCTTACTTATGATCAATCAATTAAGATTCCATGGGGTAAGTCTTGAGAGCGGGTCGTCCAATATTTGTCTCCCACAAATATCTATGAACTTTGGTAGCAACCCATTGCTCCATATTCATACCTTATGAATATCCACCAATCCAAGTTCATAATAGTCTTACCTTCATATTTGTTCCCACAAATATGATCGACTACGGACATTTAGAACAAGTAACTTATTCACGGATTTAAACATGCAAAAATGGAACACTACACAATTTTAAATGAAATCCCATATTCATATAAAAGTGTCAGAATAACAATTGTTCCGATATCCAAATACAAAACATAAATCATATCCAATCACTAGAATGTCGAAGTCCCATGGCACAAACATGACCCTCATGCTTTGGGCGTTCTAGGAGCTTCGTGAGTGGATCGGCGACGTTGTCGTCGGTGTGAACTTTGCGAATACATATCTTTCCTTTTGCAACTTCATCCCTTATGTAGTTGAATCTCCGCTCGATGTGCCTTACCTTTTGATGATCACGAGGTTCCTTGATTTGAGCAATCGCTCCCTCGTTATCACAAAGGATCTCTAGGGGTCCTTGAATGGTAGGAACAACCCCTAGTTCGGCAATAAATTTCTTCAACCATGCGGCTTCTTGCGCGGCCAAAGATGCGGCGATGTATTCTGATTCCGTAGTGGACAATGCAACCACATCTTGCTTTGAGCTCTTCCAAGATACCGCCCCTCCATTCATAATGAAGATATACCCCGATTGTGATCGAGAATCATCTCGATCCGTTTGGAAACTCGCATCCGTGTAACCCCTTACAACGAGTTCCTTCTCATCGGATCCGTATATTAAGAACATATCCTTAGACCTTCTAAGATATTTCAATATACTCTTGACAGCCATCCAATGACTATCACCTGGATTTTGTTGGTATCTACTTGTCATGCTTAACGCGCATGACACATCCGGTCTAGTGCATATCATAGCATACATAATCGATCCAATAGCAGACGCATATGGGATTCCTTTCATTTTGTCTTGCTCAACCTTTGAGCTTGGACATTGAGTCCTACTCAATATAGTCCCTCTTTGAATAGGTACCAAACCTCTCTTAGAGTTCTCCATCTTGAACCTTTTCAAGACTTTGTCAATGTATGCACTTTGATTCAAACCTATCAGGCGCCTTGATCTATCCCTATAGATCTTTATTCCCAAAATATAGGTGGCTTCACCAAGATCCTTGATGGAAAAGCAACTTCCAAGCCAGGTTTTTACACCTTCCAAGGTTGGAATGTCATTCCCAAATAGTAGTATGTCATCTACATACAATACTAGAAAAGTTATTATACTCCCACTAGCCTTCTTATACACACAAGCCTCATCCTCGTTCTTGATGAAGCCAAATTTCTTTATCTCTTCATCAAAACGCTGATTCCAACTCCTTGATGCTTGTTTCAATCCATAGATTGATTTCTTTAACTTACACACTTTATTAGGATGTTTTGGATCGACAAAACCCTCGGGCTGAGCCATATAGACATCTTCCTCAAGATATCCATTTAGGAAAGCCGTTTTGACATCCAATTGCCATATCTCATAATCATAATGGGCGGCTATGGCAAATAATATCCTTATCGACTTTAGCATTGCCACCGGCGAGAAAGTTTCATCATAATCAACCCCTTGAGTTTGAGTGAAACCTTTTGCTACAAGTCGAGCTTTAAATGTGTCTAAGTTTCCATGCATGTCGGTTTTCTTCTTGAAAACCCACTTACTTCCAACTACCTTGGAATTAGGAGGTCGTACTACCAAGTCCCATACTTGGTTGTCATGCATGGATTGCATCTCAACGTTCATGGCTTCCAGCCATTTGTCCGATTCGGAATCGGTCATTGCATCATGGTAAGTGGTTGGTTCATCCGAATCTACCACATAGCATCCCTCCATGAAAAATCCATATCTTTCAGGTGGACTACTAGTTCTACCAGATCTGCGAACATTGTGTGTGTTTTGATCAACCATTTGATCATCTTCAACAACCTTTTGTTGAGGGCTAGTTTCAACCAAACGTGTGTCGGCTTGTGGTTCTTGATCCTCCTCAAGTTCCACCGTTCTTCCACTAGCTCCTTCCATAAGGAATTTAGTTTCCAAGAACTCGGCCTTTCTAGCAATAAATACTTTTTGCTCTGTTGGATTGTAGAAGTAATATCCTATAGAATCTCTAGGATATCCTACAAATATACACTTAGTGGACCGGGGATCTAGCTTGTTTGAAGCATCATGCTTTACATAAGCTTCACAACCCCACACCTTTAGATAAGATAAGGATGGAACCCTTCCATGCCATAACTCAAAAGGTGTCCTTTCCACTTTCTTGGTTGGGGCCATATTCAAAATACGGGCCGCTGAGAGTAGGGCATAACCCCAAAATGATAGAGGTAATGAACTTCTACACATCATAGATCGAACCATATCCAATAGGGTTCGATTCCTCCTCTCCGATACTCCATTATGTTGTGGCGTCCGAGGTGGACTAAGTTGTGAGACAATCCCACAACTCCTAAGATAGTCTTGAAATTCATTGCTAAGGTATTCACCTCCTCTATCCGAACGAAGGATCTTTATTGTTTTGTTGAGTTGATTTTCTACTTCATTCTTGAAGATTTTGAACATTTCAAAAGCTTCATCCTTGTGTGCTAACAAGTACACATACCCATAGCGACTATAGTCATCGGTAAAGGTGATGAAGTATCTTTCACCATTCCTAGAGGTTGGCTTAAAAGGTCCACATACATCCGAATGTATGATCCCTAGAAAATCCTTTGCCCTTTCAGTAGTTCCACTAAAAGGTGCCTTAGTCATCTTCCCTTGAAGACAAGATTCACATACGTCATATGAATCGCATTCGTTTGTTTTCAAAAGACCACTCTTTTGTAATGCTTGTATGCGGTTCTTATTAATGTGACCAAGGCGGCAATGCCAAATATAGGTGTCACTCAAATCTCTTTTGAGTTTCTTGGTGGTGGTTTGGTATATTGAGCTATTACATGAAGTGTTTTCATGAACCAATTCATAAATACCATTTAAAGGGCTAGCTTTAAAATAAAACACTTCATTCATTGAAACATGGATATCATTGTTAACAAACTTAAAATCATATCCAAAATGTCTTAAACGGGAAACGGAAATTATGTTCCTAGTCAAACTAGGAGCATACAATACATTATTCAAAATTACTTCCAAACCACTTGGAAGTTCCAAAATATAGTCTCCTTGGGCTTCAACTTGAACTTTCGCTCCATTGCCCATGAAGAGACTAACTTCTCCCGTCTTCAATTGCCTATTTCTTTTGAACCCCTGCAACATATTACATATATGAGTTCCACATCCGGTATCCAATACCCATGTGTTTGAAGAAATAGCATTAAGCTCAATATAGATCATAAAGGTCTTACCCGAGGCTTGACCTTCATCTTTCTTTGCTTTCAACCCTTTGAGATAGGTTGGACAATTCCTCTTCCAATGTCCTACCTCACCACACTCAAAGCATGGATCATTTGAAGCAACCTTTTGCTTCTTCTCCTTCGGTTTGGGGTTTTCTTTCTTGCCCTTCCCCTTGACGAATCCCTTTCCTTTGGCAACCTTTGCCTTTGAGGAACTAGAGGTAGAGCGAGACCTTTTCTTGCTACTACCTTCATTGATCGTTAGAACGGGCACAACACTTTTGCCCATCCCTTGCTCGGCCGTTTTGAGCATCCCATGAAGCTCGGGAATGGTCTTCTCCCAACCATTCATATTGTAATTCAATACAAAAGTGTCAAACTTCTTTGACAAAGAGTTGAGGATCAAATCCGTAGCCAACTCTTTTGAAACGGGACAATTGAGCCTTTCAAGACGATCAATGAGGCTCTTCATCTTAAGAACATAGGATGAAACCGTTTGTGACTCGTCCATACGACATGCATGGAGTGCTCGAACCGTTTCGAAGCGCTCGGTCCTTGCCTTTTGTTGGAACATTTCCTTCAATTGGCATATCATGTCGTATGCCCCATGATTCTCTAAATCCTTTTGTAGCTCGGGGATCATACTTGCTAGCATGAGGCATGAAACTTGGACGGAGTCCTCGGTGTACTTCACCCAATCGGCATAAGCCTCAATGTCTTCGACATCGGGTTCGTCGGGGATAGGATCGTCCAACACATAAGACTTCTTTTCTTGTTTGAGAACAATTCTCAAGTTGCGGTACCAATCCACAAAGTTGTCTTGGTTGAGACGATTCTTGTCTAAGATGGATCTTAGTGATAGGTTATGGACGTTTGTGGCGGGGATGATTTCGTTATGATTGGCCATCTACAAAATTTTAACAAAGTTCTATTAAGTATCTTCGATATCAATATTAACCTTTTAATTTAATTAATACCCTTTTATGTCTCATAGACAATTAATAAATTAAAACCTAGAATCCAACGTTACATTTAAGTTGTGGTTAGGTGACCTTTATCCCATGACTTAAATTAACAAGGTAGTCAACGTTTGACAATTGCAACTCTTTGCAACTTCTAGTAGTATGGGATCGATTAAACATCTTATGTTTAGTTGGCATGTTTAATCCCATCAACGCCTTTGGTTCCCCATGCTTCGGTGACCCTATTCACATGGTCTCCAAATCAAGTTGTCCTACTTATACACACGTGTAGATTTACACATACAAGTGGTTAGGTGACCTTTATCCCACAAATATGGTAAACCTACCCCAAGTTTACAAGTTCCCTCAAATATGGTTAGGTGACCTTTATCCCATAAAGAGTTTACAAGCAAATTGAGTGTTATATAAAAGGATGGCGTTTAAACTTGTTTTTGAAAAGGGTCGTTTTTAGTTTTCATAATTCTAGTGTAGAAAACTCTATGTACCATACAATTCACATGCATTCAAATGTATGGTACCCTAGTGTTGTTAGAAATCCATATTTCATGGTCCTTTTAATAAAACCCATTTTATTAATAAATCATCATCAACTTACTAAAACCCATAGTATTAGTCTTTGTTAATGATATTTTAAGAACCGGTTTTAGCTTGTTAATGTTTATTAGTTTGTTTTAGCATGCATATCCAAATATCATCCAAACATGAAAATAAACAACCACACAAGCATAATAAAATAGGTGCATAGCCATAGCCAACTATTGACAACACTTGTTAGCCGAAACAAGTGTGTGTCAAGGTCTCTCCTAAGGGACAAGATCACACAAGTGATGTGTTGGTGAACTCCCACTTGACCCCGCATCCAAATGCTTCAAGTGACCTCCTTTGGTTGTGTTTTGCTTGACTCCTTTGGGCATCCAAGATCCTCCATCTTGTGCATTCTTCCTTTTTACAAAATATGGATCCTAATACATTTTTCTAGTAAAACAAAATGCACCTAATCTATTACATTACATACCAAATGAAATAAATAGATTACATGCCCAAAATGAGGAACTTGAAATTATTACAACTTTTGAATAATTACAACAAGCACAAACATTCACCACAAACAATCACAAGGTCTTTTGGCTAGGCTTTATGCACCAAACATATATCTAAAAATACATCCATATGTACAAATGGTTCCCTTTTAACCCATTTCCTTTTTCGGTCCAACACAAAACCGAAAACTTGGGTTTGTTGTCCAAACAACAAAAACAACAAAATGATAAAATGTTTTAATCTTTCAAGATAACCACATGCATGTTAGTGAAGCATCTTGAAAGACAAAGGGAAACCATGAACAAAACTTTCGGTTTGTGGTATGAGAAACCAAAACCAAGAGTTTTGTGGAGCTAACCAACTAGCTCTTTGAAGCATGCATCCATATAAGCGGCTCTAGATGCCATTGTTGGGTTTTAAGAACTTTATCAAAGTCATTTTAACTCCTTAAAATGTAAAACGCAGTGGAAAAATCAAAACCATAGTTTGATTAGTTGATGTTAAAACCAATTTTAACACTTGATTATAAAACCCAAAACCAAGGATCCAAATATGTATGCATGCTATCAAAACTAAAACAACCATAGGGGGTTTTAGATTTACCTTCTTCCAAGCTCAAGATACGTGAAGAAGGATGATGAACTCGAATGGAAAGCCTCGAAGAAGAGACCTCAAGTTAGTGATACCCACGAGCTTCAAGCAACAAGCACCCTTTTGTTGCTAGGATTTCTTGAAGACTAACTCTTCCTTCTTCTCTTGTTGAATCCGAAACCCACAAGATCTTGGAATCAATTTTCGGATTTTTATTAGCAAGAAGGTGTTCTTGCTTTTTAGGAGAGAGAGAGAGAACTTGAGTATTGGAGAAGCAAGTAATAAATGACTAGTCACTTAAACAAGGTTGCATGCCTTGTTTAAATAAAAAGCACAACCACCCTCTTAATGGGAGGTGGGTGAACGTGCAAGAGGAGAGAGAGAGGGAGGGAAAAGCTTTTCAAACCTTTTGAAGTTCCCTCCCATGCATCTAGTCCATTTCCTTGTCCACATTCATTTGGTCATGCTTCACTTGACCCATGTAACATGTTACATGTACAAATATAGTGTAACATATAAATATGTTTCATGTAACAATTTATTTAACCAATTAAATAATATTGTTGCCATACTTCTCTAATTTAAATCATCCATATGATTTCACACAAGTTCGATTAATTAGAAACCGATTTCTAATTATCTTCTATAAGTGACATTTATTTAATTGATCATATCTAAATAAATATCCATTGGGTGTTTGTCTAGCTCGTTATTGGGTATGACCCGTCTTGGATCATAACGTACTAGCCACATCAATCTAGTATGTGTCTTGGGCAGACCGAGTCCAACATATTCAAGCCCTGGAGAGCATGCTCAGATCTTGTGTGATTGATTTTGGTAATAGTTAGGAATCTCACCTACCATTGGTGGAGTTTTCTTATAACAACAATTATCACACTAGCATAGGAGCAGCGCCGTTTGAGGCACTATATGGTCGTAAGTGTAGGTCAGTAATCTGCTGGGTAGAGAGTGGTAATAGTCAGCTTACCGGACCCGAGTTTGTTCACGAGAGGACAAAGAGTATTGTCCAAATCAGAAATCGTATGGCAGCAACTCGTGATAGGCAGAAAAACTACATCGATAAACATAGAATACCATTGGAGTTTCAGGAAGGAGATCGTGTCCTTCTGAAAGTCTCATCGTGGAAAGGGGTCATTCGTATTGGAAAACGAGGAAAGTTAAACCCTAGGTACATTGGACGGTTCAATATTGTAGAATGCGTTAGTCCAGTCCCTTACAGATTGAATCTTCCTGAAGAGCTAAGCACTATACATAACGTATTCCATGTATCTAATCTGAAGAGATATCTATCGGACAAGTCACTTTTGGTTCCACATGAGGAATTGGAGACCGGTGAATAAATGCGTTTTATAGAGGAGCCAGTAGAGATAATGGATCGGGAAATCAAGCAGTTCAATCAGAGATTCCGATTGTTAGAATTTGGTGGAATTTAAAGCGCGGACCCGAGTTTACCTGGGAGCGTGAGGATCAAATGATGCGGAAATATCCGAACTTGTTCAAATAGCCCATGTCAATGGATGAGGGCAACTCTTATATTTCAGGTCGAAATTTCCTAAGGGGAGGGATGATGTGAGAACTTCAAAATTTTACCTTTTACTTTTGAGCAAAGTACTTAAACTATGACTTTTAACTCTATGCAACAAGGTTGCAACTTTTAAACTTGTAAATCTTAAACTCTTAGCCACGAGGTTGCGATCTTTACTTGTGAATCTCAAACTCTTGGCAATGGGGTTGTAATCTTAATTTACGGGAAGAAAAATTCTCTAACAGGGGAAGATGTGACAACCTGAGTCATTAGGTGGGACCCAAGCATTAAAACTGATGAAACCAACAAACTGGGAATCAGGTTATAGGCTTAGTATGTCAATTAAGGTATTAGATGAGTCTAATAGCCTTGAAACATATCACAAACATCACACACAAGGTTGAGTCTCGAAACATTGTAATTAACTGAAAACTGATACGTGTTGCAACTTACGTACGAAACAGTTATGTGAATTTAATTGCGTGATCGTATTATCATATATGGCATGTTTATACATAATTTTATTGGATTCAATGTGCTAAAAATTATGATGAATAAATAATGTGTGAAAACATTGAAAACCGTGACCAAAAACGCAAAATAGGGACCGGTCCACAAAAGTCAACCGGATGGGGCTGACCAGGCAGTTCGTGTACCATAAAACTGGCCTGTCAGGACCCCATGACGAAACCTTTAGACCGGGAAAACTTAGAAGTTCCACTATTTAAACGATCTTAGCCCCGATTTATCCATTCTTACATCTCCTAAATGTCCCGTCAAACCCTAATACTCTGTCTAAATCATTGTTAGCCTCCAACCTCGAGTTTTTGGGTGTTAAATCAAGAAACCAACCTTGTTTTCGATCACCGATCATCTCCATATCGTTAGTATGTTCATATCTTTGTTTTTATGGCTTTAAAAGTCATCAAGTTTGCACCTATATGATAGATCTAGGTTGCCATGATGTTAATATAGTGATTTCATGCATAGATCTAGTGTTTATGTGACTAATTTTGGATTTTATGATAAAAATGTGATTTTTGATGATGATATGATGATCCATGCTTAGATCTAGGGTTTGCAAGCTTGCATGAGAATAAAGATGTGTTTTTTTACGTTTGATTCACGTCATGGATGCTTGATAATGCTAGATCTAGGGTTAACATGCAATAAAGTCAATAAATTTAGGTGAAATCTTCGATAAAAATCCGATTTTTACGTACATATTTTAAGGATTTTGGTTCATATTTTTAAAAAAAAAATTAACATATGAAAAAGTTATAGAGGTTTTAATATTTGTTTTCGTGTTTTCGCAATAAAAGTTGTTTTCATAGGAACCTTACCCTATATATATATACATATATATATATATATATATATATATATATATATATATATATATATATGCTAAAAGTAATATTTGTGTTATAGCATATTCCGGGTGTGGTCATTACTGTGCGAATTATGTAATTGTCTAAATTGTTGAAATAGCTAGGTTGCCAACGCACCATGAAGCGTACCAGATGGTACGCTGCTGTGTACCAAATGGTACGCTGGGTAGTCTGGTACGCTGGGTATGAACACCTATAAATAGGTGAAGCTTAGCTTTAAAATTTAGATTTCTGGTCATTTGTCTTTGTGTTGAGAGGAGAGGTCTGTCCAACCTCTCCCGAGCTTCAATGATGTATACTCCTTTGGTGTAATCTTTCGACATAATAAATGATTAGATTTGTCCGTCTCTATCTTTCTATGATCTGGAAATGATCCGTCTAGTGTTTTAACAATCTTTCTCCTTCTAACACACCAGTGGACACCACATGTCCAGCTGTTTTAGTAACAAATTCTCTATTGAGAGTTTTGTTTGAGCCCGGAGAACCATAAATATCTGGTGTTCCCAAGTCCCCCACATTCATTGTCTTCATCTTAGATGATTCAGACTCGTGTGTTGTTTGAATAATCTTTTCAGAATATTCATGTGTTGAATCCTTAGGGAACCAATCCCTGTGTATTTTTTCCAAGCTTCCTTGACTCATTAGGTCTCCACTTGTTGGTGCTTGTTGATGAATTTCAGAGTCATCAAACATGCTGGACTTGGTGGCAATTTCGGGGATATGGACGTGAGGTGGTGAGTTTTGTGGACTGAGGTTGAAGTCTTTGTAGGTTGAGGTGGAGGAGTTAGATGTGGGAGAGTCTGGTGAGTTTCTGTTTAGATTTACTTATTCAGAAAAATGGGATGTTTGTAGGCTGTGTTTGGGAATTTGTTATAGCTCAGATGAGTTTTTTTCCTGTAGTTCTATTCCTTCTTTGTACTTTATCAGAACTGGGGATTCATCTGGTATATTTAATAGCAAGGAAGAAGGTACAGAAGATATAGAATGGATGTACCTGATTCAAATTTCTTCAGGATTTTCAGAGTGCTTGACTTGTGTTTAGCCCCTGTCAGAGCTACTGAGTCTTCCTGAGACTTCTTGAAGATGAGTAGAGAAAGAAAATCGATCAACGAAATGTGAGTAGTTTCTGTCTTCTCCTTGTGTTTATCTTTAATTCTTTTCACCAGATTCCTCCAAAGTATAGCTCCATAATCTACTCTTTTATTTAGAATGAGAGTGACCATTATGGAGTATACTGATTCACTAGTCTGATCTGATGATCCAACTTTTGCAGTCAGGCTGTAGATGAGAGTGTGCATCATCAGCTTCCATTTTCTCTCCAGTTGGTTGATGTTTATTGCTGAGACTGTGGTAAAGCTTGCCCCTTGGATCAGAGAATTAATGATTTTAAGGATTTATGTTTTGTTTGGGGGTTATATAGGATTTTTTGGTTTCTTGAGATCGATATTATCTGAGATCTTCTTCTGAAAATTGTAGCATTATTGTAGATCGATCGTCATTCTCAATTAGTGCTTCAATCCATTCCTTTTTGCTTACAGCTTCAGTTTTTATATTGATGGAAGACCAGACATACATGAGTGTTTATTTGGTAACCTTTTCATCTTCAGTGAGTGCTGCCCTAAGTGGTGTAAACCTTAAGGCTTTAATGATGATTTGTACATCGGCTGAGTATGCTAATGGGTTTAGGTTTGCTCGCATGTTGTTTGGCTCGATGTTGAAGGTTTTAAATGGAGAGATTTGAGACGATGTTGCCATTTTGATCGTTTGAGGAAATATTATGCTTTGATGAAGATGATGGTTTAGGAACAGTGTATGATTTGGAAAGAGAGAGTGAGGATTTTATAGTCAGTGAGAGATTTAGGGTTTTAATGGCTCTTTTCACCTGATTGGATTGATTGGGTGGCGAAAAGAATATCCGTTGAATCACAACTTTCTTTGTAACTGAAAAAGTTACCGTTCCCTTTTAATTGGAAATTTAAACGTCCTCATTTAAGTTTTGGGATCATTGGTGATCTTGATTTGAGATCAATTTAATCTCAATTTTGGAGATGATTTTTTTGACAGTGAGTGTGGTTCCTTTTTCTCCTTCTCCTTCTTTTTCTTTCTTCTAGATCAGACCCCCCCCCCCCCCTCTTTTTTTTTGTGTGTATATTTGTGTAACAGTGTTTGTGTGTGACATAATATTTCCCTTTTGGTCTAGAATAACACTTCAGCTTTTGTACAGAACTACTTTGGAATTTCCGGAGTAATTCTGTATGACTGATTCCTTAGTGAAGAGGTGCGGAACCAGTTCGATTTTTGGCTATGATGTTCTAAATTAGCATAATTTGGTCTTTTCTTGCAACATCCCCAAAAGATTCTATTTCAACAAAAAACACGTAGTTCAGAACTATTTAAACATTAAGTTTAAGTGAGTGTATGCAGTTCTACAAGTACAAAGGTAGGATAATTCTGGTGGGCACATGAGGATATCCTCTGGCTTTAAGTTGGAGAGGAATGTTGTTATGAGAGATAGGTCTTAGGCCCTCATCTTCTTCCTCTATTATATCATTTGGAAGTCCAGTGAGATGAAGGCCGAGATACCTTTGGGAGGATACAAGTTAGGTGTGATAGCCATGAGGTATTCCTTTCCATTGCTTGGCCTGGCAAATTATGCTTATCACGAATCGGGGATATAGAATAACGCTATCTTCTACAGGGAGGTAGCAATTGTTTTTCATGTTCTGTAGAAGATAATTAGAGAAGTTCATGTCCAGTTTGTGAATCAGAGCATGCATGACCATTTGGGTGCCATGGTTAGCAAGATGATGATTATTGACACAGGAGGAGAAGCAGAGTTTGAATTTGAAAGAAGAAGAATTGCCACTTGGGGGGAATGTGGAATCTGTTGGCCTGTTCTTCAAAACATTCTCTAGCATACCTAATGTCAATGAAAGTTTCAATGATGTGGGCCCTGTTGAAGTGAGTGGCCCCATTTCTATCATTTAGATTGAGGGCGGAAATGAATGGAGTCTTTAGTGACTTCAAAGGAGCGGTGGTTCACTCGTGTTCTGATTGGGCGTCTAGGAAGGTTGGGGTTAGATCTGGCATTGACCCAAAATTCCATCGAAAACTGATATCTAAAGGGAGTGTTTTGAGTGAGTGTAAAACCAATAGCGCAGGTTTGCAGGAACCTCATCATTCTGGTGAATGTTTGCTGATGGTTTGATGTGTGAAGACAGAGGTTGTGAGTGAGGTGAAGTGGGATCTGGAAGGCTTGTCTTTCTAACAGAGCTCGAAAATCCATTTTCCAAAAGGGATTTGGATGCAGTTTGGATTTGTTTAGATGTGTACTGGGATGAGTTGAGATGAGAGTGACATCCATCTATTTGTAATCGGGAAGAGTTCAGAGTTATGGATATTGGCAGTAAGACTTTTGGGCTTTATCGGCTGTTTAGACTTCTGATAGATGTGGTTGGGATGGTTTGTGAGAGTGATTTAAGTATTACTTTCATCATTCTCCTATTTAGATCTATTATTGCCTCTTTTGGGTGCCTTAACTCACAAAAATATGTTTCCTGATATGCCTATTGTCATTTAAATACGTGGTTTGATGGGCATCATTTCTTTTCAGGAGGGAAGTGAAAGTCAACTTTTCTTGAAGATGGATCCAGACAGTGACACTTGTCTCATTCATTTATTTTTATTTGAAAAAGACAGAAATAAGGAAAAGTTTAAACAAAAAAATAGACACGGGTTCTCCCCCTTTATAGGTGCAAGGTGGGGAGTCCTTTAGTTAAAACAGACACACTTCAGAAATTTTGAAGTGTGTTTGTTCAACCCCCCCCCCCCTTTTTTAAAATTATCTGGTTTTTGGAATCCATTTATTTTTTGGGTTTTTTGTTCATTATTTACGTGGATTCCTTTTTTCTTTTGATTTTTACAGATTTGGAAGAAACATTCAAGGAGGTGTTAGAGTTTGTAGAGTATACATTTTTTATGCTATAATGTTTTCCAATCAGTTTTATCATTTCAGTACACATGCAGTGTTTGTATATGGTATTTTCTCCAAAATTTTCAAAATTTTGACTGGAGGAACTGGTTGACTCAGATTTAGATTTGTTAGACTCATCAGGGTTGGACTGATTTTTATTCAGAGTTTCAGAAACTGGATTTTGTTTTTTTCATTATTGTCCGATTGTGAGTTGTTTTGACTGCTGCTTTTTTACAAAGACAGTCTTGGAACTTTTAGTCCCTTGAATATACCTGATCCCCTTACCATAATTCCTTGGTGTGTTTGTCATATTCTAAAGTTGATCATGAGTATTTATGAGAACATTTAT
Organism: Deinandra increscens subsp. villosa; assembly: GCA_039602395.1. Taxonomy (NCBI): domain Eukaryota; kingdom Viridiplantae; phylum Streptophyta; class Magnoliopsida; order Asterales; family Asteraceae; genus Deinandra; species Deinandra increscens. The sequence continues at coordinate 76,989,963 of JBCNJP010000007.1, forward strand.
TTTCTTTGTTTCCATGTGCAACCTTTGATACAAAGTTGCACGTTCAGTCTCATAGTGATCAATTTTGGCTTTGTTGCTCAAGTTCTGTGTTTCTAGTTGTCTTAATCTTAATAATTCTTTTCTCTGTCTCCTTTTAGTTGATGAAGTTCTGATAGGAGAGAGTTGATTTCTTCTTCAAAAGTTTTAAATTTGTTTTTATATAAAAGTTTGTTTCTTTCAAAGTTTTTTAGAAGAACTTTGTAATTTATTGACATGTTATTGAATTGAAAAATTAGATCAGTATGAGAGGAGCTTACTTCTTTTTCATGTGAAGTTTCAGAGAGATCATTCGAGAGAGATTTATTGGCCATGAGACATCTGTTTGAATGGCATTCTTCATCAGATGATGAATCTGAGTCCTAGTTTTCAACTTAGCCATTAAAGCTTTTTCTTTCTGCATGGCCTGTTCATACTTCCTTTTATAGTATGCTGCATCTTTGAGTTTCTTATTCTTTCTGAAGCATAGTAGCCCATTATTCCACATTTGAAGCATTTTATCTCACTCTTGTTAGTTTCAGGTTTGTTATATTTAGATGTTTGTTTCTTGCTTCCTTCAATTTTTTGAGAAATTATTTCTGGTTGACCAAGAAGGATTCTTTTTTAATCTTCCAAATTGTTTGGTCAGTAATGCCAGTGATTTTTTAAATGACTCATTTTCTGTGTCTCTTTCAGAATACTCAATTTCTAAGTCACTTAATTCTTTTCTCTTATAGTAGTTTGGCTCTTGTTTAGTATTTCTTTTCCTCTTTTCAGAGTAAAGAGACAGTGGAGCGACTTTGGATTTCGAGATGTCCAATATTTCAGACTCTTGAGAGTCTAGAATACAGAAGAGATCTTTTAGACTTTTTTCTTCTAAATCCAAAGTTGATTGAAGAGTCATGGTTAGACATCTCCATTCATGAGGAAGGCTTTTAATAAATTTGATATTTGTTTCCTCATTAGATTTAAGAACATTGAACTTCCTTAGATTGTTGATTATTGTGGCAAAACGATTGTAGGTGTTTAAGTGTGACTCGCTTGGGAATGACTTGAAAGATTCATATTCGTTTAGTGCCTTAGTTCTCTTGTTTCCGCATGCAAAGTGCTGCCACATAATACATCACCCAACAACTTGAGTTAGAGGAGATCCACTCCCTTCTTCGTGGTAATGTGGACATCACCATTAAGAAGATGAAGGTCAAGGCGGCGACTGTGGTGGTACTCAAGAACTTGTAGGAACCCTTTGTTGGGTTTTGATGCTTTTTGTGAAGGTATATTTTATGAATGGGTTTTTTCATGTTCATCTTTTATTTTTATTTTGTTCTTACATTTGTGTTATTTGAACAACAGTATGCGTACTTTGAAAAGCTTCAAGTTATAGCAGAATTAGATATTTAGGAAAGCACGAGAAGTTTTGGATATTTCCCTTTTTTTTTAATAAGAATCCCTGATTTTAAATAGCAAGTTTGGATAGTTGCGTGATATACGATTAAATATACATATTCTATACACACTCAGTTCACACAGTAAATCTGGCAAGAAGTCCTGAATACTATACAAGACGATCTATTTATAGTCGCACACATATGCTCGAACCAGCTGCCCCCCGAACTGCCACTTCGGTTCAGTTCGTGTGCACCCGAACTGGCAGTTTGGTTCACTTCGGACATGTTTTTGAAGCTTAACACGACGAACACCCATGTTTTTGAAGCTTAACACGACGAACATATAATGCTCTAACAAGAACATAAATACGAAACAAGACCTTAGAAGGCAATTGTGTTGTCTAAGTCAAAGCAAGTTTTTAGGACGAAACCTCTTTAAGAGGGGTAGACTTGTAAACATTCTGGTTTTCACATATGCCAGATACGTATAATCAATAGAAGATATCCAAAGGCGACAACGACGAGCTGTTATATATATGAGCTTTGTTATAAGATATAACAAGATATGCAACGCCAATACAGAGAAACGCCACGTAATGAACATGCTTTGATTCACGTATGAATATTCGACACGACATTCGAGAAAACAATGTCGTGGTGAATCCTAAAGAATATGATAGAGGACGAAAAATGAGTACCGTGGGCAAAAACGAATATCAAATCAGAGTTATAACGAAGCAGGAAAATGCAAAATAGTGATTTGGACACGGTTCCGTGATGCTCCTATTTAACGCGCAAAATAGTAGAGACATCACCAAATCGAAATTAGAATATTAGGTATTGCTAAATACTTGATTAATAATCGTAAGAAATGGAAAACCGTGAGCTTCGGCACGTAAAACGGTGAAGTTGGTAACCAGTGTTGTTACGCAATATTAACCAAAAATCAATTCATTTAGCCGTTCGAGATGGTTTAACGACTCAGTGATATTATAAACCCTTATTATAATAATTACTGAGAATTACAGCCGAGAAAACTATTATGTTTGTAAAACGGCCACGATCGCAATACCGATTGGACACACGCTTTCTACCGCTTAATTGACTGAACATTCACCTGTTTGCATTATAGCCGAAGATAAATATTATGATTATATTTATTGGACTCCCGTAATATTTTAGATATTCAGGAATTTTTATAAGCCGTCCAAGAAATATTATATTATTTAACAGGTTCAGAATACGAGGTATAATACCTACTACTACACCAAAATATATTAAAATATCTAAATGTCTTGGTATCTCAATATCATTCATTTGAATGATTACTTCTTATGAATCATCATTCAAATACATAACTCACTACCTTACCTGTTGAAAATTATGATTGATATCCTCTACGTGTATTGTATTACACCTCAAGTATCCTATCTATAATTCAAGTATACTATATATATAATTTATATATATGCATACACTACATACACACAACAACACATTTGAATTACAATTCACTAGAAGAAAAAAATAGAAAGAAAAAGGAGAGAAAGAGGGCAGCCCCTTCCCCCTCATCTCCTCCCTCCATTTCGATTTTCCGGCGACGCCGGGTCTCCATCCACCTTCTCCGATTGTTATGCCGGCAACGCCACTCTCCCCTCCGGGGAATCCAACCCTCCACCTTTCCGCCTCCGACAGCCCTGCTACACCGACTACCTTCACCCTCCAACCGACCTAGCAACACCCAGGAGCAGCGGATCACTGGTGTTTCGCTCATCAGCAGCAAGGGCAGTCCCAACCTAGTGGTTTGGTGACCTTATAGAAGCGGCGAACGACGGGTCTTAGCTTGAATCTGACCTTAGGCGTGAACCCCATTTGGTTCCGCGATAGGTGGCTAAGGTGGTGGTGGTGAACCGTCAGGACTACGGTGGATGGTGGAAAATAGATGATGATGTTGGAAGCAATTGGTTGATGGTGGTGGTGGTTGTAGTTATGGTTATTTGAAGTGTACGGGATGCCGGAACTAAACCCGACACAAACCCGTCTACACTTTCAGGCAACTTTTCGGTTAGTTAACTCGGTCACAACGACAATCCAACAACGGGGAAATACTCATGAAGGGAAACTTTATTATTTCAGTTATTCGGACTCGATACGCGACCCGTCGAAAAGGTATTCATATTATATTATTCTGTATTATTATTTGACTTAAATTAAGTTAAGATTAATATTAATAAAAATGATTGAATGATAATTAATTTAAATCTATTAAATTAGATAAAAATTAAACAAAATATATACATATAAATGTTAAACGATAAATAAATCAAATGGATTTTCGGATTAAAGAATTTTTAATATATATATTTAGAGATAATAAATTAATAGAAGTTCGTACGAACCAGAAGGGTAAGTGTCTATACACTGGGATTTTCTGGCAAAGCATGAGTGTTGCATAAATCCCAACTGGGACCTGGCATGCCTCACTGAGCGATCCCGAAGTGAGCGTTTACTTATAGGAATGCGCATCTTCATATTATTATTAGTATAATTGATTAAAAGGATATAATAGTCATTTTGACATTAAGAAAATATACAATCTTAATAATAAGATGTTATTAGGATTATAAGACGTAGAAATAAACATAAAAGATGTTTATTAAATTCAGCTTTATATTAGTACAATCCAGTACGTGATTAGGTTAAATAAGGATTATAGTGACGGTTCTGTCAAAGATAATCAGGAAAAGAATATAGGTGATTCACTCTCTCACTAGGCAATTACTTTTTATAAAACGAGATGTGTTGTTCTGTAATTAAATTATATATTTGATTGCCATTAGTATCAATAAATGTTGAGGCCTGAAGGGTTAGATACGATATTGGAAGAGGGCTCAAGTAACACGTACAAATAGGTAGTATGCATACAGATAAACCTAGTTGCTTGAATATACATTTTTTATAAGATGTTGTAGTCAAACTTTAATATGTGATTTCAAATGAACTGTTATGTTTATGAAACTCACCAGCAATATGCTGAGCCCCAAATGTTGACTTTTTCTTTTGGACACACATCTTAGGTACAATGTATTAGCAGGTAGCTAGACATGGATTGGACGATAAAGAAGCTAGTATAGAAGTCTAAATTTTGGTCGGATGAAGACATATACTTCTAGTTTCAAATAGAAGTAAGATATTGTATTATTTTAAGTTCTTTGTAGATTATACAACTTTTGTTATCAACAAAAGTTAAAGACTTCCGTTGTAAACCTTGATTTGTGCCATGTGTTTTTTGTTATTTGACGCGTAACACTCCCTAGTGCTTATCCTGGGATGCGGGTGTTACAAGTTGGTATCAGAGCACTGGTTTAAGAGAACTAGGTACAAGATAGTATCTAGACTTAAACTAAGATAGATTTCTTGAGGTATGTTTAGAGATAATGCCTTGATTAAGATAGGACATTGGGATTCTGTATTTTATCAAAGATTAGTGTAAGGTCGGTAGTGGTTTCAGCCTTGCAAACTGACATCTCTACCTACAGGTGCACTAGGATTTGGTAAAAGACCTAATCCACCCATGCGTGTTATTTGAATCTCTATTCCAAATATAGTTGTTGGGTCCGTAAGGGGCTCTTTAACAATGTTGGCACAATTTTATTTAAACAAGATAAAAAGTTGCAGAAAGTAAAACAAATTGGAAGACATAAATTCATAAAAAGGGTTTTTCTTTATATCTTAAATGTAATTAATGGTTTACACGAGTTTATAGTATAACAATGTATCAACAGAAATAACTTTTCTATGGGAGTAAGTTGTAATTGCTTTGAGAAGATATTGAGATGTATGCTCGTTGTCTTGCTTTGTTTGGTGAAGTCGGCTTGCTATTTATAGGTGGTTGAGGACGGTTGAATTTGGATCGTGTCATAGTATATAGAGATAAATTGGGGATATTCAATTTATCTCTTCTTCAACTGTCTTCAACTACTTCTGTGATTAATGCCAAGTTGGTATTCACTTTGCTTGTTCTTCACACAAAGGCATAAATTATTCTTCTCGTAATCTTTATCTTCTGATAGTCCCGAACTTCTTCAGGACTCTTCTTTGAAGACTGTTAATGCTTCCCATTAGAAACCTTCTACAGAAATGAGGATTTATGTAGAATTTGGTCTGTACAGAACTACTTTGGAAATTCCGGAGTAGTTCTGTATGAATATAGAAATCTATATTTTGTACATATTTTCATACCCTTTCTCTTTTGAGGATATATCTTGTCTTTTCTTCTAATACTTGACTATTTTCCGATACATTTACATTGTGTTCTAACAATCTCCCCTAAGTATTCAAAGAAAATTAATGAAAAGAGAAATTAGGTATATTGGGAAATGAACAATAAGCATAGTATGATGATTACATTTATGTTCTTAAGATAGATCATTGGTTACATAGTCTGTTCTGACTGTGAATTTCTTAAGAAGTGGACTCCAGTAAGCTCTATGTAGTTCCTTTTGAAGTGTTCTGTGTTGCTTCAGTTCTTCTAAGGTCTTGATCATCAGTTCCCTTCTTCTTACTATCTCGGGGTCATCTTCTTTGTTTTCTTTAAGTAGAAATGAGATAAGTCTCAGAGATGCATCGGAGTAAGCATGACATTGGTTTGTTCTGAAGAAGCTCTATTTGTTATTGTGGTTTCTGAAGCAGATTCCTACTTCACCAGTGCTAGGAATTAGTTTGGATCCTTTCCATTGTAGTCTAGAGGAAAGGTCTTCTTTTGCAGTGTGAATGGCATGTTTCTTCAGACAAGTGTGTGCTTCTACCTCATAGTCAACTAGAGCAAATCTGTTGTATATCTTATTTCCTGCTTCTCTGAGTCGATGTATTACTATTTTGTTCTTGATGCTTGTTCAACCATTCCCTAAACAGGTTTTAAGGAGAGACATAATGTGTAACTTGTTGTATTTAGGTGTCCAGACCCGACTAAATCAAGTACCCGACCCGGTTAAGACCCGTAAGAGTTACACCGGAGGCAACGGGTATTTAAAGTCCGCTTACTTTTAACCGGCAAATTCGCAGAAGAATTAATTATTTGTTTATTAAATAGTTTAATAGATAAATAATTAATTACTTATTTAAATTACTATTAATCATCAAGATTAATTAAGCGACTAAAGACGTTAAACAATATTTACGTCATGGACGGAAATCAACGAATTATTGGTTTGACTAATATTCGTTATATGACGGGAAGCGATAAACATTTAAAGAGTTTAAATGTTAATCTCGAAAATAAAATGGTTCGATTAAGGATTAAGTAAAGTCGAGGGGCTAAACAGAAACTAAATCAGTTATAAATATAACTGATTAAAGGAGACGAAACCCTAATCCTCCAAGTGAGAATTTTCGGCCCCCTTCTCCTCCCTCTCGAGAATCCGACGCCGACGGCACCCTAGCCACCGCCGTCTCCCTTGTTCTCCGACAATCCATTCGCGAGAACCCTAATCCTAAATCGCCGCCACTGCCCCGTTGTTTCGCCGCCGACCGACGCTCACCAAGCCGCCGCCGCGCACCCTCCTCCCTCGCCGCCGCAGCTGCACCGCCGCAGCCGCCTGCCACCGAGCCGCCGCTGCTGGTTGCGACCAAGCCACTGCAGCAGCATCCCGGAGAAGCCGAGCCGCCGCCGCCGCCGCCTGCAACCGAGCCGCAGCCGACCGCCGCACATCGCCGCCGTCACCGTCGCACGCAGCCGCCGCCCCTCCTCGCCGTCGCCGGTTCCACCGCGGACAAACCCTAGTCGCGAACCGCGTATCTTGCGTGTTCCTCCGTCATCCGCGAAACCCTAATTTCGCGCCTATCCGACGTACGAGATTTCGGTGTCGTATCACCGAGGGAATTCCGTATCCGCGAGGCCGTCTCGATTTGCCAGTCAAATCGTCCTGCGAAACCCTAGCGTCACCCGCTGATTTCCGGTGTCTCAAACGTCTGTTTGAATCACCGCTCAGGTATATCTAAACTCGTAGTTAGTTTAGATTTAAATTGTTTATTTATTGGATATGTCGCGTTTTTGTTTAAACGCGTTTTGGTGTTTGCGCGTTACGGTGATTGTCGAATCATGTTGTTTTTGTTCACGCTAATTATCTGGTTTTCGCGTTAGTAAATTAAAACGTTTTCCGCTGCCTATTAAATTAATTGTTAATTTAATTATCTGATTTAATTTACTCGGTAACTGATTAAGTAATTATTTGTCATAAATAATTATTTCCAAACAAAAAAAAAATTGCTATTATCGAGACCCGAATGCCACTGTCGTAACCCAACAGTGGTATCAGAGCATTGATCATCACACGCAAACCCAAACCAGTCAATTTTAAACCGGTATACTTTCGCGAACTGTGGTTCTGAACCCGAAAGTCGCGAAATTGAATGATTCGCTTTTTAAATATGTTTAGTTGATTTGAATCCACTAAACATAATCCGATTAAATTAAATTGATTGAAATATCTTTCGTGCATATTCGGCCCAACCCTATTTTGTTTTGTCATTGATTCGTTATGGTTTGGCCCGTTAGGGCCATGTTGTTTTGTTTTGGATTGGCCCACTTTTACTGGGTTCAAAGTTGTATTTATTTAAAATAGAATAGTTTTAATTTTAAATTGTTAATGCTCACTTTCGCCTGGACGAACAAGACGAGCTTGACACAAAGATCCATTTAAGATCATTCCCTTTTGGGATTTTCGAAAATGGCTAGAAGCCAAAACAAGACCGACGTTTCCTGATGACACGCAGGAGCTTGTTGAAGCCAGTGGGAGCAATTAAGTCGATCAGGGAGTTTTCTGTTCTCGTGGTTGATTACTTATACGTCCCTTGACCTTCATCGATGTTGTCATAGGCTCTGATAATATCGAAACCCCTGCATGGCCGGATATGTACATGTGTGTGTTTGCTTGTTTTTGGTTGCTTGTCTTAATTTGATTAACGCGCCAACTAAAATCCAAACTTTGTTTTATCGATATAAAACTAATTTTTCAATCGATTAAATAAAAGTCCTAATTTTATTACGACTTCATAAAATTTATTAACCAATTTAATTCGACATTAAATTCGGATTTTTCGATAAAGTAATCGAACATTAATAAAATTGGTTATCGTCTCGCGACATGTAGATCGTTAATACTTACGTTATTTAAATGATCGTCCCGAGTTAGATAGGATTCATAAAATTTGTCGTCACATTTAATATTAAAATATGACCTAATAATCCTATCTGGTAAGCCTAAAGCCGGTAGTCTATGCCATCCTATGTCAAGTCTAACTTGGAACATATTGACCGATGCATCCGTGTTGGAGTATTTCAACACCGCACGTGGTGTTCAGGGTATCTTCCAAGGTGAGCGTATTGGAGTATTTCAACACCGTACGCTCACACTGACCACTTAGGACAACTACTATTTTCTTTACACGCACCTTTGGTATTGGAGTATTTCAACACCGTACCTCTGGTCGGCTTGTTGACAAAATGGGCATGGATGGGACTAAACGTATTTCATTGATCCGTTCGTGAAAGCCCCATAACGGGAATTGTGACAGTTAACTCACAAGTGACAATCGTTGTCCATTTTGCTACTTAGAAATTTTGAAAGCACTTTACGCTATCTGGAGAAATTTTCTAACTAACTGAATTCCCAATTCCTATTCAAGATTAGCTTGCAATCCTTGAATACGAATCATAACATCGAAACACTAAAACATTTGCCTATTGTTTCAGATGGCTAACCGCGCAAACCAAGATATTTTCCATCTCAAGTCTCTCCTTGAGAAGGAGAAACTTGATGGCGCCAACTTCCTAGATTGGGAAAGGAATCTGAGAATCGTCCTGAAAATGGCTAACATGGAGAACGTGTTAGAGGCTGAGGTTCCTGAGGAACCTGAAGCTGACACGGTCGCGGCGCGAAACGCCCATAACACACTACGAACAAATGCCAAAAATGTCGCGTGTCTTATGCTAGCCACCATGAATTCTGAGATTCAGAAGAACATGTTTGACAGGACGGCTTTTCAGATGATCGGTGATCTGAGGGGCATGTTTGAAACTTAGGCCCGACAGGAGCGCTATGACACCGTTGTGACACTCATTAGTTGTCGCATGGCCAAAAGCGCTCCCGTCAGCCCTCATGTCCTAAAGATGAAGAGTTACATCGATCGTTTAGCAAAACTGAATTACGTCATCCCCGCCGAAATGGCGACTGACCTGATTCTTCACTCACTGTCCAGTGCCTTCACCCCTTTCCGGGTAAAGTTTAACATGCACAGCATGGTAAAGACAGTGACTGAAGTTCACGGTATGCTTAAGACCGCTGAAGTTAATTTTGTTAACGGCAAGGCACCCGATGTACTCGCGATCCGATCAGGAGGCATCAAGAAGCCCGAGGTTAAGAAGGGCAGGCGTGGGAACAAGAAGAAAGGCAAGGGAGTTGTCACCAGAGCGTCTGGAAGCTCCCAGAAAGGCAAGCCTAAGGAAACCAAAGCACCGCCGGCTGAACAGCGCGAGTGTTTCGAATGCCACAAGATGGGGCACTGGATAAGAAACTGCCCAGAATATCTTGCCAAGGTGAAGAGTGGAAAAGCCCAGACGGGTAATTCCTCAGGTATACACATAAGTTCATGTTGTATGATGCTTCACTTATTCCTACAAAATATATGTTTGACATACTTTACATTTTGTAGGTGCATGAAGCTGATAGGAAGCATACCAAGACGACACTGAACTACCCTGCGATTATCGCACTTGAATAAAGTTCGTGTCCTTTAAGGTTTCATTTTAAACAATTTTTGGTGTTTTGAAACAACTTGTTTTGTTTTGTTTTCCCTGGCTGTTTTCCAGGATCAACAAATGCTTTCCTTGGATTTTGATTATGACATGTTTTGACAATGGTTGATTTTCAAAACATACATTATTGTTTTAATCTACTTTGAATTTGATTCAACCTTTTGTTAGATTAAGGTTCAAAATCCCATAACAACATACCTTATAGCCTGGTGCACTTGATTTAATCAAGGCTAGCTTCAATGCGACATGATGACCTTTTGTTATCATACCCCATCAAAGCTGTAATGCCTTATGCGTCTATTGTAATTGTTACAAGACAACGCACGACACAACGGTAGTTCATAAAGTCCTATGACTTTGAACCATCCGACGTCAAGAATATTAAATCAAGTCGAACCGATTGAAGATCGTCGTTTCGATCTACAACCATATGAACATATCAATCCTTTGCTTCAAGCGGACGTTTGCTAATATAAGTTCGAATCACCGGCTAAACTACTACAGGAATAATCACTTGCTGATTATAACATTGTAGAATGGTCACACCAATTCTGGTGCACATTACCATTAAATACATGTGCGTAACTACACACATCTTGGAAGTCTTAGACTACATTTGTTGTACTCACGTGTGCTTGAATCTGACATGCACTAAAATGTTTAGTACAGCGACTCACAGTTTCATCTTGAAACCGATAAACACAAGACTAAAGACTTGCCACAACAATAGCCTTGACATTTTGCAACCATAACGCCCCTTCACACATCACTTGCATAACTAACTTCCAATCCCAAGACCTGTATCTTGCGAAGATGGAATTTAGTAATTACATGTCCAAAGCTAGATCTTTAAATATATAGAGAAAGGTGATTTCGATAAATCACTGAACCATGTAATGCAGCTCTCGCATCTAAACGAGACGAGCAGACCAACAATGTTTCACCAACAATGGATTGTTGCTTGAACGAAACATAGTGACATTCTGATTAGAGTTGTATGTTAACCTTACCTGAATAAGGGAAACATCCTCTAATGTCGGACCTGAGAGTCCGATATAATAAATCATCATCTCGATCATCACGAGATACTTTCAAACAATCATAGACGGACGCATCTCCATGCTATCAAACTCTGAAATGACTTTGACAATCGTCTTTGAACTTATGAGTAAATCATAACATCTGGATATTAAGCATATGATTTCCGTACCACATATTACGACGTCGAACAATTTCGTTCTTGAAAACGAAAATTGATTGCCACGTTTTCTTCGTGTAAATTAGTATCCAAACGGTTTAAAAGAATGATGAAAATAGGAATGCCAATCTGCCTCAAGCAAGTGGGAGCATCGCCACAGATCCTTACCGAAATAACGATCAAGTGCCGATCTAAAGATCAATTAAATTTACTGGATTAAAGTTTTTAAATGACACCTCAATTGATTATAAGTTTCAAGATTAAATTAAGTATCAATCATAATGTGGCTGATCAACCATTAACACGATCAATCTCTTGAAACGATTCGAATCATACTAAATATGATACGAAAGGAAATTCAATTCTTAGATATTGCATGAAATGTTGCCGTAAAGTGTTACGCCATAAACATAGATGGAAAATCACATCATCACTACTAAACACTGATGAAAGAAAATATATGTTCATTTTCAGAGTACCGATTATACTCGTTGAACATTAATAGCCACCTTAATTGAATCTGAACTAAGAATGCCATGAAACATTCATAGAGTTAATTCGACTCTGTAGACAGTCGGTTAACATGCTCAAGTGATAACACAGTCTTACATGTGCTCACCAAGGACACTATATTATCACAAGTTCGATTCACTTAAGAAGAATCATTGTTCAAGACAAATACTGAATCTTAAGAAACAACTAACATTAGGCAATCCCAAAACGAAACACTGGGACATGATAGCGAATTCATGATTTCAAAGATCAGGTTAGATCAGCGAAATCACACTACTGCATAGTACGTGAATTCTGCATCGCATCGATATTCAATTTAGTGTTGGATGTCGAACACTATCGTTTGTACCATATCATTCGACCCCCTCTAAGATGTTAGACGAGAGTTTGAATTCTGCGTAACACGTTTGAATTTTATACGTTTTATTATCCATGAATAGTTCGTCAATATTCTAAAAGTCCGTAGTCGATCAGACATTGCGGGAGCAACGCCTAAAGCAAGACTATTCTGACTCTGGACTCAAGGTGTTGACTTCCAGACTCACAAGGCCTCATTGAAGAATGACGTCAGGACGTAACTCGCATCAGAATGTCTTCATGGATCCAATCATAAGACAAATCTGATTGATGGTATACTCAACAGTATCCTTCGACCTGAGATACATGGGCGACCTCCCGTCTGCCTAAGAACTCTCTTTGATTGTAGCTTAACGCTGTCGCGTAACTGCCAGCCATAACGGTTACTTTTGGGAATGGATCTGAAGCTTAGTGGGAGCTGTATGTAGTCAATATGGGATTCTGTACTCTTGCATTAATAATGCGACAGTTTGACATCGTGGGCCCTCTCGTTAGTTCCAAGTGTTAAGCGTAAGGCCTTACCCAAACTTACTGTGTGTTTGATTGGACCATTTCGAACGACAAAACGAGAAATACAATGATCGAACACATAAGAGAATGAATAGATCCATGTCTCTGGTTCGATTGATGTCTCATACAGAAAGGATTTGATGACTTTACAAATGCCATAAGTCTAAACTATATCACAAGTTTATTGATATGCCTTAGTTGTTTTGACTTGAAGTGTCATGACTGGTTGGGACAGCCACGTGTAGCTAGAGCACCTCTGACTGTATCTTGATTAATAGTCGCACTCAGTCCAAGTGGGAGTTTGTTGGATTTAGGTGTCCAGACCCGACTAAATCAAGTATCTGACCCGGTTAAGACCCGTAAGAGTTACACTGGAGGCAACGGGTATTTAAATTCCGCTTACTTTTAACCGGAAAATTAGCAGAAGAATTAATTATTTGTTTATTAAATAGATTAATAGATAAATAATTAATTACTTATTTAAATTATTATTAATCATCAAGATTAATTAAGCAACTAAAGACGTTAAACAATATTTACGTCATGGACGGAAATCAACGAATTCTTGGTTTGACTAATATTCGTTATATGACGGGAAGCGATAAACATTTAAAGAGTTTAAATGTTAATCTCGAAAATAAAATGGTTCGATTAAGGATTAAGTAAAATCGAGGGGCTAAAAGGAAACTAAACCAGTTATAAATATAACTGATTAAAGGATACGAAACCCTAATCCTACAAGTGAGAATTTTCGGCCCCCTTCTCCTCCCTCTCGAGAATCCGACGTCGACGGCACCCTAGCCACCACCGTCTCCCTTGTTCTCTGACAATCCGTTCGCGAGAACCCTAATCCTAAATCGCCGCCACTGCCCCGTCGTTCCGCTGCCGACCGCCACTCACCAAGCCGTCGTCGCGCGCCCTCCTCCCTCGCCGCCGCCGCAGCTGCACCTCCGCAGCCGCCTGCCACCGAGCCGCCGCAGCTGGTCGCGACCAAGCCGCCGCAGCAGCAGCCCGGAGAAGCCGAGTCGCCGCCGCCTGCAACCCAGCCGCAGCCGACCGCCGCACATCGCCGCCGTCACCGTCGCACGCAGCCACCGCCCCTCCTCGCTGTCGCCGATTCCACCGCCGACAAACCCTAGTCGCGAACCGCGTATCTTGCGTGTTCCGCCGTCGTTCGCAAAACCCTAATTTCGCGCCTATCCGACGTACGGGATTTCGGTGCCGTATCACCGAGGGAATTCCGTATCCATGAGGCCGTCTCGATTTGCCAGTCAAATCGTCCTGCGAAACCCTAGCGTCACCCGTTGACTTCCGGTGTCTCGAACGTCTGTTTGAATCACCGCTCAGGTATATCTAAACTCGTAGTTAGGTTAGATTTAAATTGTTTATTTATTGGATATGTCGCGTTTTTGTTTAAACGTGTTTTGGTGTTTGCGCGTTATGGTGATTGTCGAATCCTGTTGTTTTGGTTCACGCTAATTATCTGGTTTTCGCGTTAATAAATTAAAACATTTTCCGCTGCCTATTAAATTAATTGTTAATTTAATTATCTGATTTAATTTACTCGGTAATTGATGAAATAATCATTTGTCATAAATAATTATTTCCAAACAAAAAAAAAATTGCTATTACCGAGACCCGAATGCCACTGTCGTAACCCAACATAACTCACTAAGTTGATCAAGATCTGCATCGCTGAATGTATATGGTTTACGATTGTTTGCAGTCGTGGTTATCATGTAGGGATTGAAATAGTGAGTGAACGGGTTTCCTTTTTGTTGTCTGTCCTTGACCTCGTTAAGTTGTAGGATGGTGGCTTCTGGCGGTATATCTTGTCTTTTCTTCTAATACTTGACTATTTTCTGATACATTTACATTGTGTTCTAACAATCTCCCCCTAAGTATTTAAAGAAAATTAATAAAAAGAGAAATTAGGTATATTGGGAAATGAACAATAAGCATAGTATGATGATTACATTTATGTTCTTAAGATAGATCATTGGTTACATAGTCTGTTCTGACTGTGAATTTCTTGAGAAGTGGACTCCAGTAAGCTCTATGCAGTTCCTTTTGAAGTGTTCTGTGTTGCTTCAGTTCTTCTAGAGTCTTGATCATCAGTTCCCTTCTTCTTACTATCTCGGGGTCAGCTTCTTTGTTTTCTTTAAGTAGAAATGAGATAAGTCTCAGAGATGCATCGGAGTAAGCATGACATTGGTTTATTCTGAAGAAGCTCTATTTGTTATTGTGGTTTCTGAAGCAGATTCCTACTTCACCAGTGCTAGGAATTAGTTTGGATCCTTTCCATTGTAGTCTAGAGGAAAGGTCTTCTTTTGCAGTGTGAATGGCATGTTTCTTCAGACAAGTGTGTGCTGCTACCTCATAGTCAACTAGAGCAAATCTGTTGTATATCTTATTTGTAGCTTCTCTGAGTTGATGTATTACTATTTTGTTCTTGATGCTTGTTCAACCATTCCCCAAACAGGTTTTAAGGAGAGACATAATGTGTAACTCACTAAGTTGATCAAGATCTGCATCGCTGAATGTATATGGTGTACAATTGTTTGCAGTGGTGGTTATCATGTAGGAATTGAAATAGTGAGTGAACGGGTTTCCTTTTTGTTGTCTTTCCTTGACCTCGTTAAGTTGTAGGATAGTGGCTTCTGAGTACATCCCACTTCTTTCAAACGGAGAATTGTTGATCCTTTCCTCGAAAATATTCTTGCTCATTGGGCTCATTTGAGGTCGTTGTTTTGTTTCTTCGAGGAATATATCTTCACACTTTCTCTTTTCATACCATAATTCCTCCTAAATCCTTATTTCTTTTCCGTAGTTATCCTCATTTAAAGATTTGGTCTTGTAAAGATGTTTGTCTTCCTCCCTTTAGTTGCCACTCCTTTTCTTGCAAAGCTCTCAGCTGGTCAGAGATCTGGTGTAATTGATGCTTGCGGTTTTTCTTCATTGCTTTCATCTCTTCTTGAAGTTCAGATATTCTCAAACTGTTCTCTTCTGACTGTCTTGATAATTCTTCTATATGTACAAAACTACTGCAGAAATTCTGATGTAGTTCTATAGTTTGTTGTTTTTGTTCTTTAATGAAGTCAATGAGTAAGGAAGAGAGAGAATTGGAAAATTCTTCGAAATCAGATGTTGGGGCAGCTTCAGGGGGTAACATACCAGAGGACAACACATGTCTCTCTGTTGGACTGATTGATTTTTCTTTGAAAAATTCACTAGTGCCTGATAACCCAACCTGGCTGCGTGTGTACAGGTTTTCCACATCCCTTGGCGAGTCCAGAGTTGGATTCACCTCATGTGTTTTTAGAGAATCTTGAGACAAAACTTTTATTTGTTTCAATGAGGATGTCTCATGTGAGCTGGTACTGAACACATCAGTGTTGCTCATTTATAAGTTTCCTTGACTTCTAGAGTCTCCACTTGTTGTTACATCATCTTCCCTAACTGAATTAGAGAATATATTTTGATGTGTGGCTATGATGGGAATGACAGTAGAGGGTGTGTTGACAATTTGAGTTTAAAAATGGGCAAAGGCTTCTTGGTAGGATGTTTGTGGTGATGATTGCTGGCTCTTGGACTGATGTGGTGAGGTTTTTTTTTCTAGAGAGTGTGGATCTGAGATTGACGGTTCTTTGGAAGGAGATGATATGAGGGGTTAATGGTGATGACTTGGTGAGGTTTCTTGTTGGTGGTGTGAATGTGGGGAGAGATAAGGAGAGGAGGGATTGTAATCAGCCATTTCTTCTGATGGGTTTGAGGTGGTGTTGTTTGAGTTTGGCGATTGGTCAGGGTTGGCTGAGAATTTATTGGCTTTGGTGAGATGCTTATGGAGAATTGGGTTATTGTATTCTAGCTTAATTTTCATACCCCTTGGAAAATAACAAAAATGTATGTGTGTACCTGATTTGTAGATGCCTTTGATGTGGAAAATGCCTTTCATTTTCTTCAATGCTCACCTTCGTTTGAGTCATTTGAGCCAGAAATCTGACGTAGGGCATATAATCTGATTTCTTTCCTTTGGATTTTTCCTTGACTCTTTTCTCTTAGTCTTTCCAGATCAGTAGAGCCATATCCACTTCTTCATTGAAGTATAGACCATATAGAATGATGAGAGTGTTTTTGTTGATCTGATTCATGGAGCCCTTCTTGGATGTCATGGTGTGATTGAGTAGATCAATTATGAATCTCCATGCGAGCTTCAACTGACTTACCCTGATGTTTGAGATGTGGCAATTTTGTGCAAAATTCCCTCCAGTGATTTCTGTAATCATTTGCCTTAGAGCTGGATCTTCAGGGTTTGAAGAGAAGGATGTGAAGTTGTTTGGTAACGGGAAGATTTCTCTTAGATTAGATAGTTGAAGTATGATCTCTATATCTTTGTTTACCTTTCCTTTCATACTTCCATCTATCATTTTCACACTTGCCCAAAACTTTAGGATGGCTGATTTCGGGCATGGTTCGTTGATGGTTAAGGCTGTGGAAAGTTGGGAGGAGTGCTTTAGGATTTCTATGATTAACTGAAGTTTGATGAATAGGCAGAGGGGTTGAGGTCGCATGGTTGGTTATTCGTATGAAAGGTAAAATTGCATCTGGGTGGCGAATCAAAGGGAAAAGAGTCTAGGTTTAGGGTTTGAGCAGAGAAGATTTGAGAGTGTTTGCCCTTTAAGCGAGTGTTCATCGCAGGAGCTCTAGATGAAGACGCCATTTGTGAGCTTTCAAATTTGTGATGTGAACATTAAGATTCAGGTGAGGAAGCGGCGTTCCTTTTATAGTTATCTCTTGATGCTGTTTCGTGTTCTGGGTTTTTTCATAACGGCTATATTTCACTTGAAAGGACGCTTCCTTTTTGAACGGTAATAATATATTGCTGTTGGCAGTTTATGAATAATTAATGAATTAATTATCATATTTATTAGAGCCAATTTCATTGTTTAGCCGTTTTGGACGAATTTGACCTTTTTAAGGATTTTTCTGACCAAGAGAATGAAATTTTATTTAAACAAGGAATTTATACAAATAATTTAAAGCAAGTGCAGATGTCTGCACACGTGCATCTGTTCTGTTTTCAGTTGTGAGCAGGAGTTTTGAAAGATCTGAATCTTGCTTCCATTTGTAGAGAAATATATAGATGTAGAGAAGTTTTCCTTCATGTGGATGGAAGAAAATATCCATTGGAGTCTAGAAGTCTAGAAATGGATGGTCCTCCAGGAGAGATACCCTTTTGAGATACTAATTTGCTCGTTCTAATCCCTCTTGGTATTGTTTCCTAGTTCAAGGCTTCAAGGATTAATTTTGAGGAGAAACTGGGGTAAATAATGAATCTTTCATTTAAGTTAGATGCTACAACTGTAAGCAACTCGGCCACTTCAAGAGAGAATGCCCCAGTCCAATTGTTACTGAACCGACCCCTGAGCCTGCAACTCGAGTCATCCCTATCACTGACAAAGCAGAAGCCAAGCCTACCAAAGAAGTGGCTCTTCTGACAAACTTTGACTGGAGTGCGGAGGTCTCTAAAGCTGAGGAGGCCATCAATCAAGCTCTTGCAGCTCAAATCCATGAACAAATCAATGATCACACAGTTAACAGCTGTGAGAAGAAAGAAGCTGAGAAGAAGACGAATGAGAAAACAGCAAGCACACCCGCGTGCACATGTGAAAAGGCTCTTGCTGCAGAAAAGGTTATAATGGATCTTTCATATGAATCTGTTCAAGATATGTGCTCTCATCCTTGTAGAATTCGTTTGTTCGGCATCTACAAGGCCAATCGATTGTTGATCGACAACAACAACGAATTAAAAACCATGAACACCCAATTAAAGGAAAATGAAGCAAAATATTTTGTTAAATTAAATGAGGCAATGCATGAAAATGAACATTTAAAACAAACTCTTCTTGCAAAAAATGTAGAGATAAACATGCTTTCTGAAAGAGTTACATTAGCCCAATTTGAAACCTCTCAACTTCAGACTAAGTTAGATAGATGGACTGTTTCTCAAATGAAAGTTGAAGAGATGCTCGTTAAACAACGAGGAGCTAAAATAAAAACCGGAATAGGTATGGAGAACAATGGGAATGTGTTTCCTAAGGTTTATCATCCTCCTAGCACGCATTGTTATTCACCTACTCCGAAACCTCATCCCTTAAATGATTTAATTCCTAGTGATGCTAACAGTCTGCATGCAGGTCTAGAAGGAGTGAACCATAAGGAGATTAGGGAGGATTATGATAATGGATACGGTAACACAAGTGGGCTTGGATGCGGTAGTCTTAATTCTAAGGAGTCTGTTTCAAGTAGTAGTTTGAATTCCAAGAAGTCTAGTTCAGACAGTAGTGTAGCTAGTAATAGTTCTTCTTTAGATAGCAGTAGTGAAGAGTCCGTGTCTGTTAATCAAGAAAGATTTGTTTCAAATGAAAATGATCAATGTCATGCAAGTACATCTCAAAATCGATTCAACAAATTTCTTTCTAATCCAATTCCTTCTTTTACACCGATACGAATTTCAGAACCTACAGAAAAACATATTTCTCAAAAGAAGGAATCATTTTTGAAAACTAATAATCCAAGAATTTCAAAAGATAAAACAAAAGTGGATTTTGAAACCAACAGTGACTCTGATTATAAAACATCAGATTCTGAGGAGGAAAGTACTTCAGAAACCTCCTCTTGCACAAGTCACAGATCTCACTGTTTCAGATGTGGTAAGGATGATCATGTTGTTAAAAATTGTAAAGAAAAATTAAATCGAACAAACCATGATAGATCCTTTGGCCACAAGGTAACCAGTTTTGTAAAACAATTCCTTGGGGGAAAACAGAAAGTCACAAATCCCGGAAATGCAAAAGTCTGGGTACCAGTTATTAAGTAATTTCTCGTTTTGTATTGCCAGGCACTCCCGAAGAATAGTTACTGGCATATAGATTCGGGATGCTCTCGGCATATGACAGGGATGAAAGACCTGCTCACAAATTACAGAATAGTGGATGGTGGGTTCGTTTCTTTTGCAGGAAATAAAAGAGGTGGTAAGATGGTTGGACAAGGAGACGTGTCGAATGGGTCTCTTACTCTGGAGCACGTCAACCATGTACCCGAAATAAAGTTTAATCTTCTGAGCGTGTCACAAATCTGTGACAAGAATATTCCCGTATTGTTTAAAGCAAATGAATGCCTGTTTCTCAAGCCTGAATTTACTGTGCCCGCAGAGATGGTGGCGATGCGTGCGCCTCGCATCAATGACACATACTTGCTGAATTTGACCTCAACTGCATCACTCTCTTCCTCCATGACTTGTTTACTTTCAAAGGCATCTGTTTCTGAGTGCTTCTTGTGGCATAGACGTCTAGGACACATAAATTTCAAAATTCTAAACAATCTTGTCAAAAACAATTTGGTCCGAGGTCTTCCATACAAAGATTTCTCTGTTGTTGAAAAATGTCTTTCTTGTGCTAAAGGGAAACAACATAAGAAGCCACATAAGCCCAAATTGGAGAATTCTATTTCTAGTCCCTTAGAATTGCTCCACACTGATTTATTTGGACCTATTAGTGTCCAAAGTCTGGGAAAGAGAACTTACTGTCTTGTTGTGACTGATGATTATTCGAGGTACTCTTGGGTCAGATTTTTGAAGCACAAGAGTGAAACGACTGAAGCTTTACAGAATATCATCCTGTCCGTGGAAAGTTCAAGAAGCAAGAAAGTCAAGGCAATCAGAAGTGATAACGGAACTGAATTTCGAAATCAGATTTTTGACTCTTTCTGTGCAAACAAAGGGATTCTGCGGCAATACAGTGCAGCAAGAACTCCACAGCAGAATGGAGTTGCTGAAAGGAAGAATCGCACACTGGTTGAAGCTGCTCGCACAATGCTGATTGAATCAAAGCTGCCGATCATATTCTGGGCTGAAGCTGTGAACTGTGCGTCCTACGTGCTGAATCGTGTCCTGATCGTAAAAGATAAGATGAAGACGTCATACGAGCTGTATCATGGAAGGAAGCCGCTGATTGACTTCTTTAGGCCGTTTGGATGTTCGTGCACATTGCTGAATACCGAAGCTCAAATCACAAAATTTGGAGCTGTCTCCGATGAGTGTTTCTTCATGGGGTATTCTTCATCACAAAAAGCTTATCGTGTTTATAACAAACGTACTCGTATTGTGCAGGAATCCTACTACGTGGACTGGCAAGAATCTAACTCTCCCAACACCGGAACTGGACCCGAATGGTTTTATGATTCAGACACACTGTTCAAGTCATTCAATCTTCCTATCCTAGCTGAAGCAAATGACAATCCTCCTCTCGTGATTATCACCCCTCAACCTGAAATTCCACAACAAAACCCATCCTCATCCTCACAACCCCCACATCAACCCGATCCTCCATTTTCCTCTCATGAACTACCTCAAACCACCGAACCCGCTCCCCTCCACCTTGACTTAAATCTTAAAACCTTAAAAGATCATCCACATGACCTCGTCATTGGCTCGATTACGGATGGAGTGAGGACTCGTCATCAGTCAGGATTGATTAACGAATGTTTGTTTACGTGTTTTCTGTCTCAGATTGTTCCTAAAAACATAGATGAAGCTCTTGCAGATCCAAGTTGGGTGGACTCCATGCAGGCTGAACTACAACAATTCAGAAAGCTGAAGGTTTGGCAATTGGTGGATCTTCCAGAAAACAAGGTTCCAATTGGTACAAAGTGGGTTTTCAGAAACAAACCTGATGATAGAGGTGTTGTGATCAGAAACAAGTCAAGACTCGTGGTTCAAGGTTTTTATCAAGAAGAAGGCATTGATTATACTGAAGTGTTTGCACCTGTTGCACGTATTGAGGCCATTCGCATTTTCCTGGCTCATGCTGCACACAAGGATTTCAAGGTGTACCAGATGGACGTTAAGTGCGCTTTCTTATATGGGGACATTGATGAAGAAATCTATGTGAATCAACCTCCTGGCTTTGAAGATCATGAATTTCCTGACAAAGTGTACAAGCTCGATAAATCTCTTTATGGTCTACATCAGGCTCCCAGAATTTGGTACGAGACTTTGACTAAATATCTTTTGGGAAAAGGCTTTACGCGTGGATCTATCGACATGACGTTGTTTACAAGAGAGGTCAACGGTGAAGTGCTGATCGTTCAAGTATATGTAGACGACATAATTTTTGGTTCAACAAATGAGAAGCTTTGTCGCGAGTTTGAAGAAGTGATGAAAGAAAAATTCGAAATGAGTATGATGGGGAAGATGTGTTTCTTCCTTGGGTTGCAGGTGGAACAAAAGCCTGACGGGATTCTTATTCATCAAGAAAAGTACATTCTGGAGATTCTGAAGAAATTCAAGATGAACGACGCCTCAGCTGAACTTACTCCCTTCACATCTCAGACATGTTTGACTCCCGACAGTGAAGGAAAGCGGGTTGACCAGAAACTTTATCGATCAATGATTGGGTCTCTTATGTATCTCACAGCTAGTCGTCCGGATATCACTTTTGCTGTGTGTTACTGTGCTCGCTATCAAGCTGATCCAAGGGAATCTCACGAAAAGGCGGTCAAGCGAATCTTCCGTTATTTGAAGGGATCATCAAGATTGGGATTATGGTATCCTAAGGGTGGAAGTTTTGAGCTTAATTCATATTCAGACAGTGATCACGGAGGATGCAAACTGGATAGAAAGTCTGTTTCTGGAGGATGCCAGTTTCTGGGGGAATGTTTGGTTTCGTGGCAAAGCAAGAAGCAAACAACTGTCTCCTTATCTACAAGCGAAGCCGAATACATTGCTGCCTCCAGTTGCTGCTGTTAAGTGCTGTAGATTCAACATCAGATGATGGATTATGGAATTAATTTTCTTCATACACCGTTGTTTTGTGACAACGAAGCCGCCGTTGGAATCTCCAAGAATCCGATTCATCATTCGAGAACCAAACACATTGAAACACGGATTCATGCAATCCGTGATGCTCAAGAAAAAGGGTTTATTGACGTTGTCCCCATTGAAACCAAAGCCCAGAAAGCGGATATTTTTACAAAAACCTTTGATAAACCCCGCTTTTATGAGCTTATTAAAATGCTGGGCATGATATCTTTTTAAATTTATCGGTGAATAAAAAAAAAAAAAGGGGGGATAAAATAAACCTTTTTGTAAATATTTTTTAAATTTACTTCATCTTTAGGTTATTTTATATAAACCTAAATGCTAATTTCATTTTGTTTTGAATCAGGTGATTGTTGGAGTTGAATCTGTTGAAATCAAGAAATTAATGATCACGTAGTCCTCCTCAAATGATTTCTGCCCATTTGTCATATGAATATGATCAGGGGAGTATTTTAGTCTCATTTACCTTGCAATGTTCTCATAAATGCTTTCTGATGTCCTTACTGTTATCTTGTGGGGGAATTGGGGTAAATCACACTAAAATACTTAAATTTCTTGAAATCTTTCTCAAATGATCTCATTTCACTCATGTATTCGAAGCGGATTTCCTGTCAAAACCTTCTCTTCGAAAAGGTGTCTCCTTTCAAGCGTCTGTCAACTTTGTGTCTAGTATCGATCATATCACTTTTATTTTTGTTTTCAATTTCTTTATTGAAAATCCAAAAAAAAAAAGAGAGTATTTGTGGATTTTGGGGGAAAATTGAAGTCATTAGAAAATTTGGTAGATAAATAATTTCAAACAAAAACAAAAATGAGAAATTGATCCGACCTTGTGAGAAATGATAGTATATCAACCTGCGTTATCTGCCATGGATAGAGTAAAAATAAAGGTTGTATTGTGCTTGTATGATTTTTGGGTGTGTATGCCTAATATGATATCTATGAGTAGGATATAAACATAACGCTTGCCTGATTTGCTCTAGTTTTCATTTCTGGATAAGTGTTGCAATGATTCTGATATTAAGAGATGTTCTGATGTACGCATGCTTTGCAAATAAGGCTTTATGCCATTTTTACACTCGACTCAGCGGGTCTTCTCTGCGTGCCTAGGCGGCCGACCTGATCACCTGCTGATTGAGTTTCTTCTTTATTTTCTTGGTGTTTAGTATATATCATCGGACTTTCTCTGCGTGCCCACAAGCCGACCTGATTGTTGTTGATATATACGATTTCTGCTTTATTTTTCATTTTTTATTTTCCTAAGTGCATCGGGCTTTCTCTGCGTGCTTTGCGGCCGACCTGATTGCTGTTCACTTAGGGTTCTGGTTTATTTTTGCATGAAACATCATGAACGCTTATCTCATTTGAAAAAGAATTAAAAGAAAAATCAAGATGAATATGATGATTTGTTAACTTCTTTGATAGAGTGAGGCTGGATGATCAGTGCATGATTAATATACCTTAAGCATATCCAAAAATGTTAAATACTATTAGTGCACGCTTAATATCAATATGATGCATTCGGGATCTGCTTGACTTGCATGCTGATTAAAATTGAAATTGAAATGTGTATGATGCGTATTGGTTGATATGATCTCTTGTCTGGATCTTTCTCAAAAAAAATTAAAATTAAAGTTTGCTTGTATAGTTGTTTTATATTTCCAAATTGAAAATTCAAAAAGATTTTACTTTCTGCGTTATTTTTTATAAGATCGATACTTTGTAAATAATATGGTGATTTGTGTGAGTTTGTCGGTATTTCAAAGGTTTAAAATCTCAAATATGTCAAATTTTGAAAATTAGGGTTTCAGCGAAACTGTGTTTCGCCCGGCTAGTTTCGCCGTATGGGATCTCAGCGAACCTACACTTTCGTTTCCGGCGAAACTAAATTGTTTGATCTGGCTTGAGCGAATTTGCTTTTTCGCCCAGGCGAAACTGCTGTTTCGCCCGAGCGAAACTAGCAGCGAAACTGCGTGGTTATTTAAACTTGTCATCGAGATCTTCTCGGTCATAACTGTCGCTTACACCGAAACCAACAAAACCCTAACCACACTCGCGAAACTCACAGATTCGCCAAAACTGTTTCATCGCGTCTTCGCTTAACCGATTTCGGTTCGTTGTTCATGTAAGTTCGGGTGTAATCTCGCGTGTCTATCTCATTCAAAACCGCATTCAGATTCTCAGTTTTTGGGGGTTTTTGAACCGAATCGTCAACAAGAATTTCTCGCACTTTAAACTGTTGTTAAACTCTCGTTTGGACCCGCATTACACTCGTCTAGATGTGTTTTTGTGTTGTGTGTGTTTGGACTGTTAAAATCGGGCTTAAAATCGATAATCGGTGTTTGAAATTTGAAAAATCGCGTCCAGCGAAACTGCGTGTTCATCCTGCGAAACTGAACGAAAGTTCACCAGTTACGGGCGAAACTGTCAGCGATCATGTCCAAGTTTCGCTGACAGTGTCGCCGTGATTGCCAGCGAAACTGCTGTTTCGCCCTCGGCGAAACTGTAGTATCGCAGCGAAACTGCTGTGTCGCAGCGAAACTGACCTTGTCAGTGTCGCCGAGATCAGTGTCGCGAATCTGTTTATTTCGCCGTGTGCGACTTTGTTGACTCTTGGCGAAACAATAATTTCGCAGCGAAACTGTCAAATTTTTTAAATTTTTTTTTTAATTTAATTTAATTTAATTTAATGCAAGTTCGGTTTTACTCACAAGCTCTCGGTTTCACGTGCAGAACAATGTCAGACCTAAAGCACGATCCTCGAAGCAACGTCACTGCATATTTGGATGTCCGCACAGACAAATCTATAGGATTTAGAGACTGCATCGAGTGGTTGAAACAGTCCTGCATATTCCACGCGATTTCTTACTCTCCAATAATCGATGAAAGACATATTAAAGAATTCTGGCTTACAGCAGAGTATGACGTTAAATCGACACCTGAGTGTATCCGTGCTAAAATCATGAAGAAAGACATCATTATCACTATGAAAACTATCGCCGAAGCGCTTAAACTGGAAGAAGATGTCGGGGTTGTTACTAAGATGAAAGATCTGGAAGTGCTGAGGGGCTTTGAACGTGACATGGGGTATGAAGGCGGAGATCTGTGGAAAAATAAGAAGGAAATTAAGAAGTCCTTGTTGTCGAAAGAATGGAGATACATTGCCCACGTCTTCATTTCTTGCCTTGACGACAGGAAAGGTGGATCAGACGGTTTGAATTTGAACTGGGCTGAGGCCATGTTGTTGGTTTGCAGAGGAAAGAAGGCCAATATTCCTCAAAGAATTTTTGATGCTATGACTGCAAACATCCAAGCGATAAAGAAGTCAAGATGGTTGTTATATCCAAGGTTCCTAGAAATGATTATTGAACATCTAGAACCAGAATTGCCAAAGATGGGTGCGGCTCTTGTTCTTAATCCGATGCACCCAAGAATCCTGTCTGATTGTGCGGCAAAGAGAGCAGACTTCTCAGGATACACCACATACTTAATGAAACACATGTATCCAGCTCAGAGGTTTGAATACATCAAGAAGTTGATAGAAGATGAGGACAAGAGAAGAAAAGAAGGAAAGGTGAGTGATAGTGTGAAAGGTAAAAGGAAGCAATACATTAAAGTTCGACAAAGGAACCAGCTGATGAAATTGAAGACGAAATTGAAGAAATGGCCCAGCTTCAAAGAAGATCAAAGCAAAAACGTACTGCTACTACTGAAGAAGAAGTGCCGGCTGTCAAGAAGAGACGGGTTGATCCCCAATCAGAAATATGTGAAGACATCATTCGAGGTGTTAATGCCTCTTTGGCGAACGAACTCGGAATGATAAAAACAAAGCTGGTGAACTCTGAGATAAGAGAAAAGGAAAAGGATAAACAGATCATGAACATGAATGAGATCATCATTAAAAAATCTTCACTGATAAAAACTCTGCTGGTGGAAATGAATGGAATCAAAAACCACCTGAATATGCCAAACCTGATGAGTGATGCCGAGATTGATTTAATGACTGACTTCTCAAAGGTTACAACTGAAGCAGCTGGCGGTAGTGGAACTGGTGGATTGGGTGCAAGTGGTTCAGGTGTAAATGATGCTGGTGGTAGTGGTGATGTAAATATTGAAGATCTTGATAATATTAATGTGAGTGACGTAAATCTCTACAGCTTTGAATCAGAAAAACAGCCTGAGATCGTCCAAGCTAAATTCCATTTGATCGATGAAAGTGAAGATGAGGCTGATATTGATGATCACACAGAGCCGGAAAGCTATACTTGGAAAGAACATTCTCTCACTTATCAAGCAAAGATAAGTTCCATAAGTGAAGAAGTTCTTGAATTTAACAGAGAAGAATGGTTTAAGAAACCTGAGCTTGAAGATCAAACCCCTCTGTTTCAAAACATGGCACAGCCTAGAAGAAAAGAGTCGGATAGGCACATCCTTAGCTGGAAATTCAGTGAGTCTGTGCATGCTTTTATGATAAGAGAAGAGGGGGTAGCATTACCTATATTCGCAAACGTGAAAATTTCAAGACCTTGCCCAGATGGGATCTGAGGAGGTTCGTAGAGCTTCCCCTCATCGATGAAGACAAAAGCGTCAGGGCTACAAATCTGAGAATAATGCTTCAGCAGGCTGCAAAGGACGACTTTGTGTCGTTTGGATTTATGAAGGGGAAGAGGATGAAGTCAACAACTGAAATTGATGAAGTTACTGGGAAGCCGAAGGTCTCCTTAAAGTTCAAGCCAGCAAAAACTATGAGCAGAATCAGAATTCCTGATCAACAATTGTCAAGGCTGCAAACATCCAGAAGTGGTTTTATGATAATAACACTGGTGAAGCTGTTATCAGAATTGGAAAAGACGCTGAGATTAGGCTGTTCGACCCAATGGAGGTCTTCTCTTTCAGTAATGACGACTTGAAGACTTTGTGTGAAAATCATATTAGATATGGGGCTGGAGACGACACGGCAGATGAGGCAAACTTATTTATGAGAGTCGCCAACAAAGCCCGTGGTATTATCAAAGAAATCAAAGATTTAGCACTGAAAGTTAAGGCTAATGAAGATAAGATGGAAGAAGACAGGGATCTGGCGAACCAAATGAACAAGTCGTTGGGCGGTCTTGGAGAATCTTCTAAACAAATCACAGATCCAGAGACTGAACTCCCCGTTGCTGAAGAGCCAATTACTTTGGGGGAACCAGAGTCCGATGCCCCAGGTGCTGCTGAAACAATCATTGTGGGGGAATCTGAAGATAATGTCCCAGTTGCTGACACGTCAATTATTTCGGGAGAATCAGGGACTCCAGATCTGAACAAGGAGCCGAACCAAACTGAAGCCGGAGCTGACAAATGAAGATCAAGAGGCTGAATCCCTCCCTAGGGGGAATATTGAAGATCAATGTAGGGAGGAATTCATTATTTTGTTTAGCTTGTTTGTATAGTTTAGTTTCCTTTGTAATGTTGACTTTTGGTAGGCTAGCGAAACTACCGAGCGAAACTGTAGTTTCGCTCGGTACATAGATTAGACTGTCTCAGTGACAGTTTCGCTTGGCCAGCGAAACTGCCAGCGAAACTGTTCACTGGACAGTATATATATGCCGCCTTGTGTAGCCTTTTTGTAACTTTTGCAACATTGGTGAACCCTAATACAAGAAATCGTTTATTGGTGAGTTTTGGTGACGGCTAGGAGCATTTCTTACTATTATTGTAGCTTGTAATCATCTCTTATCAATCTTTGGTTCATGTTGTGATTGTTCAAAGCTAGAAAACCATTTTAGCTATTGATAATCATCTATTGTTGTTATTTCTTTGGTTTTCTTCTCAAAAACACCTTCATTTGCACTGATAAAGATCAGTGAGGACCTACAAGTTATGAACCAAGTATTTCTTTCATGGCTGGAGAATCTGGAAATTCAAATAACAATTCATCACGGGGTTGTAGCTTTACAATTCCAAATTCATCAAGTCAGGATGCTTTTTCTGCCGAATCAATGGATGATTATGCCAAAATGATTGTTGCTTTAATTTCATCATCATTTGGTTTGGTTATCAAAAATGTTGTTGATACAAAATTAACAAGGGATGATCTTGATGCTCTTGATGATGATAAATTGACTGGATTGGGTATTGCTTGGCAAAATGCTATGTTGACTCAAAGATCAAAGAGATTTTTCAAGAAGCATGGAAAAACTACTTCTGATTTTAATGAGAAATTAGGTTGACAAGTCAAAGTTAAAATGTTACAAATGTTCAAAGCTTGGAAATTTTGCCAAAGAATGTCAACAACCACTAAGTAGCAAGCCTGGTTTTTCTCAACCATCTTCCAGTAACACAAGCAAGACAACTGCTTTAACAATTCAACATGATGTTGTTTATGATTGGGGTCAGCAGTTTGGGTATGATTCATCAGCTTTAATTGACACCCATGATCATCAAGAAGATTATAGTTCAGATACAAGTTCCGTCACAAGTATAACACCAAGTTCTTATGAATCTGCTGAAAATATGGAAAGCTTGTTGAAAGAGAATGCTTCATTATTGAATAAAATTCAAAAGATTTCTGAAGAATTGAAGTTGGTAACATCTGAGTTAGATATTTCTAAGATCAACGAGAATGAATTTATGTTAAAAATGATTCTTTGATGAAAGAAGTTGATATGCTTAGTAAAGATCTTTATTCATTCAAAGAAGATGTACACATGTTCTTTGTAAGGAATGAAACATTACAGGAAGAAAGGGACACGTTGTTCAAAGAAGTTGAGAAATGGAAGGCTGAAGCGGAGGATACTGCTAATGATTTTCAGAATTTGTTTGACAAGTCCAAAATTAAGCTTGATCTTCTCACAAAGAATGTTAAAGGATCCGCTATGAAGATAGCAGCGTATCAAGTTGATATGGAGAAGTTGTTAGATGAAAAGAGAGAGTTAGTAAGTGTGAACAAAGTTCAAGCTGCTAATTTAGAAATTCAGAAGCGGAATGAGGATAAATTGAAGAAATAATGTTTTGAAGGGATGGAGAATCTTCGAATGTAGAAATTTGAAACACACAAAGTTGTCATAAGATTGATTGCAACTAAGAAGTAGTTAGCTGAAGCACAACAGCAAATTTCTACTCTCAAGATTCAAGTCATCGATGCCAATCGCTTGTTGAACAATGTCTCTAATTCTCAAGTGTTTACAAGCTTTCTGGCTAAGGATGAAAATTTTGAAAAGATGTTTGACAAAACAGCTTCGCCTCCTGCTCAAATCAAAGAAGCATTCAAAGATGAGAAGGAACGAGTGGAAGATTGTGATTATTCAAGGTTTTCATCATCGGTTCAAGAAGAAGAAAAGGTTGTGAAGAAGAAGAAAAATAAGAAGCCTAAGAAGAAGAAAGGCAAGAAATCTGAGATTCCTCCTGCTCCAATATTTGTTTCTGGTTCGTCATCTGCTGAAAATGAGAAATCTGCTACTTCAAGCGACAAGATTCGTTCTCATCCTGATTTTGATGACACAATCATCTATGAGCAAAAGCATATAAATGAAGTCAAAGATGAATTTTCAAGGTTGGCAAAGGATAGACACCAGAATTCTAATTCTGAGGCAAAGATTTGTGGAAAGCATGTGGGTCTAGGTATTAAGGTCAAGAATGTGAAAGCTGAGGAGGTTCTAGCATCTTCATCTCAAGATTTGAAGAAATTAAAGATGAAACAAGTGAAAAAGGAAGTCTTTAAAGCTGAAAAAGTTCAACCTGAGAGGTTTTATAAACTCAAGGGTTCTGATCAATTGTTTTCTGATAAGGAGTTTCCCCTTCACTGTGTTGATCCCAGAAAGATTTCTAAAGTTTTTGTCAAAGATGTTGTTCCTTCAAACATGAAGAATCAAAAAGCTAACGTTTCTTCTGATTATTCTTATTCTTGAAGCCCAACTTCTAAATGGGTCCATGATCATCGTCGACAGGTATATGATTCTATCCCTGATCATGCTCGAGATATTCATGTTTGTGGTTCTTCGCAGGTACCTCAAAAGTGGGACAAAACAAAACGAATATGTTATATTTGCCGCCGAACAGGGCATATGGCAAAAGATTGTCCACTACCTGCTGATACACGTCAGTGGTTTCACAAGAAACCAGTTTTTGATAAAACTGCCAAACACATTTTCTTTAATGAACAAGGCATAGTTTTTGATGAAGTTGAGCCTACATTCTTCTTAAAACAGAAAACGTTTTGTTCCAATCTTTCATAAGCCTCAAAATGTAGGTTCGTCACCACTGTCACCTGTGGTAACTTCATCAAAAACTGATTTATCAAAACCAAAACAATGGAAACCTAAGGTGGTTGCTAAGCAAAACCAGGACATTGGTCGACCAGAAGCGATCCGCTTTGGGTCATTTATGAACTAATCGGTTTGACTAGTGTGCAGGTACTTCTAGAAGACCTATCGAAGATTGCAAAGTTGTTGATGGAGGAGTATTCTGCTTAATTTAAATTTCATGATATATTTTTTTGTAAACCTGCAAATGTTTCTGACAAATCTAAAACTAACAGGTATCCGTGTTGATTGATCAATTTCACTTTCGTTATGTTTTTTTTCTTTTCTTTGATAAAAACCAAAAATAGCGTCTTGTTTTTGTAAAATGAAAATCCAAAAATAGATTTTTCATTTTAAGGGGGAGAAATTGTAAAAATACATATTGTGAAAATACATGGTATGGGAAGAAGGTGAATATATGCCAAATATATAAGGAAGGTGAATATATGCACAATAATATATAAAATTTTGAGAAATTGATCATTGGGAGACGATGGTACATTGGCTTACGTATCTGACTCATGGATATAGTAGATGAAAGGGCCATAAGATCATTGTTTGATATGTTTGGTAGGCTCGGAAAATCAGAAAGTATTCAGATGTGATATACACTAAATACTATTGTTTGACCATGTGGATAACATCTTGATGTGTATTTCATGACACAAAAAGAAAAATAAGTGTGAAATTCAAAATGAGAAGTCACTGTGTATACATGTGTTCATTTTGCAAAGATTTAAACTTGTTTGATTTTCTTTATTTTGTCAAACGATCGGACTTTCTCTGCGTGTCCACTAGATCGACCTGATCATCGTTCATTTGACATTCTGCTTTATTTTCTTTGGTGATTCGTATAACTCATCGGAATTTCTCTGCGTGTACGCGAGTACCGACCTGATTGTTGTTGGGTTATACAATTTCAACTTGTTTTATTTTCTTTGTTTTGTTAAATCTGTGGCCTTATCTGCGTATCGAAAGATCGACCTAAAGGTAGACGATTTAACGTTCTTATTTCTTTTTGCATGGAATACAGTTGATGATATTATGAAAACATTATACTTTGTGACAATTCACAAGTGTAATCACACAAAAAGAAAAACCAAAAAAATGAAAAAGAAAATGTTTGAATATGTCTGATAGTGTGAGATACACTGGTCAAAGAAAATCAAACCAATACCTTAACATATCCAGATGTTATAAGTATCATTCTGCCTTAGTTTAAGATTGATAAATTATACCGGCAATCAGCATGGCTTATGTTCTTCAATTAGTTGAAATTGAAGTGTAGTTTAGTGCGTTATGTTCAATATGATCCCATATAGTGATTTTTCTCATACAAAAAATAGACTTTGTTTCTGTATTGTATTTCATTTCATTTCAAGAAAAGTACAAAAAGATTTTTGGTGTGTTTTAGCCTAAGTTTGAAAAATCAAAAAGATTTTAGGTTTGTTTTGATATAAACTTTCTAGAAGCCAAAATGATTTTGTTTTCGCTTAATTTTCGATCTGATCAACACGTGATACCAAATCAAATTTTCAAAATCACATCTTCGAGTCTCGAAGAGACGTTTTGCGCCAAGAATATTTATATGACTGCGCAGGTTGCTAAAGTGCGAGATATCACAACTTCAAGTCTTCAGAAGCTGTTGATAAAGAGCAGAGATACACTAAACATCGTCAAGTATTCAAGATCAAGCAACATTTTAGTTGAAGAAGAGTTTGTTCAAGGAGTCATTTCGTTTGACGAACGGATTCTACATTTGAGGGGGAGCTTGATTGAAGATACAAATTTGAAGATGTTGAAGTGATACTACACATGACGAGAGGGAGTTTGTTGATACCTAATATGTGCGTCTTGTGAAGTATTGAGTAATACCAAGTCAAGGAACAAGTCAAGAAAAAGATTGTCTGGCTGAACCTGGTCCGAAGCTGAGGTTCGGACCTGCCGAACTCAGGGTTCGGACAGAGATCGGCCAACTGCTATAAATAGCAAGTTTGTGCTTTGTTCTAGATATAAGTGAGAGTATGAGCTTTGTTAAGTGTGTGTTTTTTAAAAATGTTATCTCTGAGTCTGTTTCCGAGTGCATACTGATTGTAATTGTTCTTTGTTGATCAATAAAACAATCGGTTAATTTCGTTTTGATCTCTGAATAGCTAAATTAAGTTGACGATCCTATGCTCTCGCGTTTTCAGAGAGTTTAACCGAATAGAATCAACGTACTATATATTTAAAGTGTGAACCCCAATTATACGCATAAAATCATAAATAAAAATTTATAATTTATAATAGTGATTCACATAAAATCATGGATTACTATGTGTAAATCCGACGATATTTAATCGTAAAATCGTATGTGGTTCTGTGTTACGTTAACACATAAAATCCTGAAATTTAATGTGTGTGTGTGTACATATATAAATATATAAACACATAAAATTATAAATGTAATCGTCATATAAAATGACAGAGCGTTTGCATGAAATCAAAGACTATGACTTATATAAAATCATAAAACATAATCATTCAATTAAGTTAACCGAGTCTAGACTCATGTGCAATGTTCGTGTAACTACTGTACTTAACTTATGTAAAGGACGTTTACTAAAGGATAACACAAGTTATTAACGGGGTTAACCTGTGTGACATCCGAGAATTTCAAGGTTTACTTTCGTTAGACAATTCCGTTAGTTACGTTATAAGTGTTAACTTAGTAACTAATGCTTAAATAGGCCGAATACGTCCACGACCTTTGGTTGATCACCGAACCCGTCCATATGTGTTATGTGTTTAACTATTTATTGTCATTAAGTGCAATGTGATTTAAATACATGATTTAGTATTGTGAATAGCATGACAATTTATGAATCGTGATTATCTTGCTTAGAATGTGAAATTGACCACTTTTGGTAACCAGCGAAACTACCGGGCGAAACTATAGTGTCGCCCGGCAGTCTATTGGCACACTCGTGATCAGAGCCAGTTTCGCCTGGCCAGCGAAACTGCCAGCGAAACTAGCCTCTGATATAAATAATCTTAATAAACCCTAGCTCTCCTATTTGCCTCATTTCACACAAAAACACACACACTCTCCTGAAACTTCTGGACCAGCTGATTCCAACCAAGAACCATCAAGAATCAGCCATCACCCCGAGTTGTGAAGATCATCCATCGATCCTAGAATCAACCGTGAGTCCCAAAACTATGTTTCTTGCTTTTCTATGTGTTTTCTTCTTAAAGCATGACCAAACCTTCATAGAATCACTTGATCTTCTGATATGTTGTTTAGGGGTGCTAGAACTACCATAAAGTTGATAACTTTACGTGTGAAACTGATCCATGATAAAGATTTATGCTATTTAGGTCACTTTAGGGTTTTAAAAGCATTTTGGTGATTTGATGATGAAAATGCATGAATAAGGTGTTAAAACTTGTTGTTTGATGTTGGTAAATGCCTATGTATGCTAAACAATGAATTGCATGAAGTATGGAAGCTGTTAGGTTGATTTTTAGGCTGATCCGTATGTTTTTCGCGACCAGCGAAACTGTTAAGTTCTTTGGGCAAAACTATACAGCGAAACTGTATAGATCTCCCTCCAGCGAAACTGTGCTAGCGAAACTGTAGTGTCGCCCGCGAAACTGACCAAGACCAGCTCGAACGAAATTACCGAGCGAACCAACCTGAACGAAAGTTCAAACCAGTTTCATGCGAAACTAGGCTAGCGAAACTGTGCCAACAGTTTCGAGCGAAACTAGCCTAGCGAAACTGTGTCATCGGGTATTGCCTAGCGAAAGTGCTGCCCGTGCACACAGCGAAACTGACTAGCGAAACTGCTAGCGAAACTGAGACCAGAATCCAAACTTGTGCAATTTGCTTGAATGTTATGCCATGACTTACATGATTATGCTATGATGATACATGCTTTGATTTCTGATGTATATGAACCCTTGTTTATGATCAACCATCGGTGTCGTGTGTCGTTATGTCGAGTCGTAGTTCCAACGTGCTATGTTATGGGCCATAGTAACGTTAAGTAAAGATTAGACACAAAACTAATACTTAAGACCTAAACGTGTTCATAGGTCTTCGTTAAGCAAACTTGGATTATATAACAAGTGTAGCAGTGCAACCAAAGGTGAGTGTCACTAACCCGTTTACTGTGAGCCCGTTTGGGACACACTGAATAACTTAATGGAAAACAATGCTGACAACTTTACGAGTGCTATGCACTACTTGATGAAACTGAAAACTTAGAATGCTATGCATCTACTTGATGAACTTGAAGTGTTTTATGGGAAACACTTGTGAAACTTAACAAACTATTTCTGAAACGAAAACCGTTTTAATATGGCTAGTGTAGGTTAAAGTCTAAACCACATGATATCACATGATTTCTAAGGATTGCCTTTTAAACTGAAAAAGTCCTCAACTTAATTGTGCCATTAATTGTAAAGCGAGGGGATGTTGGGTAGATCTACTGGAGTTTGACAAACTCCGCCTCGTGACACTGGAGGTGCACGGAGGTACAATATCAGCCTATCTGACCGTGATCCCGAGAGGACACGGGGGAGGCAAAGCCGCGATGACGAATGTCCGCAAAACAAAATGGCTGAAGGCTCTGCCTCTACTATACTTAATCGTCAGCTTTGGTACGAACTTCCTTAGTGCATGGAAACAACGGATTAGCTACCCGCGATATCGGTTGAGCACTTTAATTATACAAGACTAGTACATACCTGATAACTTTGTTACGGACAATAACTTTACTAAATAACAAATGTTTATGAATTGACGTATATAACTGAGCATTGCTTTTCACAAACAAATATTACGTATGTATATGTTGACACGAATACGATTATGAGACCGGGCCAATGCATGACATGCCCACTGTGAACTCACCAACCGTTAGGTTGACACTTGTGTGGTTTTCACTTTTGCAGATCGTTGAAGAGTATCCACTGGAGGTTGGCATGGCACAAGAAGATATTTACTTTTATTAAGCTAAATTTGGGAATTTGAATTTGAAACAAAGATTTGTAAAGCACGTGGTTAGTGCTAAGATACTTATGCCTTTATTCCGCTGCGTAACTTTTGAAATTGTTTTGAAATGAATGTTTTGGACTTTACTCTGATTCGTTTAGTATTTGTAACTAATGGTTGTGGTCCTGGTTTGCTCGCACCCCTTAACGGTATAAACTCCGTTAGTGGTTATTTGGGGGTGTGACAGATTGGAATCAGAGCCATAAGTTGCAGAGAACTGGAATCATTTTTTTGAAAAACGATTTGGAAACTGCAACTTGAAACCTTAGTTACAAACGAACAAACAAATTCCCAAAACAAATATTTTTACGTGCCAACCTGGGATACTCGCTCTGCTGTGTAAGTAAATACTCCATATGTAGATATATATATATGTAAATATATATAGAGACCGTGTCTAAGTAGTCTAACGGAAAAGCCTTAGGAAGATTTCACGCACAAATACGAAATGCGAACGATAATACACGCACTACTCTGGGGGAAAGCGACAACGAAACGATGCTACACGCGACGTCCTGATTTCTGCTACGATGACTACGCCGACGGTGACTTTTATGGGGAAGCCGACTTTCGACGATAGTACTCACGACTTACGACGTTCTCCGACGACGCCTCGATTGTGCACAAAATTTTCTGGACTAATAGAGGGATAACGGGAATTGTTAATATACATATTATGGGATATGTATAAAATATAATTGTTACTGAACACTGTCTACTTTCACAATTCAGAAAATGTCTGGAAGAGCGGGAAGGAATAACATTAACTTGACGCCTGCACAATTGCAAGCAATGATCAACGAGCATGTGCAAGCCGCCGTGGCAGCCGTGCAAGCTACAATTGCCGCCCATGATAATTATTATGCCGGTTAAGGCACAAGGCGATATATATTTTGACCTGTTTAAATTTGAAACCCGAAATATTAATTGCATCAGGAAACGTTCAACACTGCACATTTAAGACTTTCATGGACTGCAAGCCGATGACGTTTTCCGGCGAGGAAGGAGCGATAGGACTCCTCAGGTGGATCGAGAAGTCTAAAAAGGTCTTCTCCATGTGTAACTGCCCGGCTGAGAACAAGGTGAAATTTGCGACTGGTACATTCGAAGGAGCTGCTCTCTCCTGGTGGAACGCTGAAATTCAAATGGTCGGGGTAAATGCGGCTAACAACATGGAATGGGGAGCATTTAAAGAACTGATCATGGAGGAGTATTGCCCTCGGGACCAAGTCAAGAAGCTAGAAGGAGAATTTCTGAACTCCAAGATGTCTGGGTCTGAAGTCGAAGAGTACACTGCGCGTTACCACGAGTACGCGGTACTGTGTCCGTCCATGGTTGATGCTGAATTCAAACGCATTGAGCGTTATCTGGAGGGTCTCGTACCCCAAATCAAGAGTTTGGTGACTGCCAGCAACCCAATCACTGTGCAACAAGCCATCCGTCTGGCTCACAAGTTAACTGATCAGGAGGTTGAGAGGGGTACACTTCCTGCAAGAGTTTCTGAGAAGACTGCCTTGAGTGGCAAAAGAAAAGCTGATGGAGAAGCTCCTGAAAATTCAATGAACAATCAGAGTGTTGGAAACAACACGGGGAGATCGTTTAACTCCCAGGGTCAGAGTAAGAGGTCTGGAAACAACAGTGTTAACAATCACCAGGGCGGGAATGGTCAAGGTAACTACAAGGGTAACCTGCCCAGGTGCAAAAAGTGTGGGAAGCATCACACCGGTACCTGCAGAAAAAGTTTGAACTGCGAAAGGTGTGGCAAGAGGAGCCATGAAGCAAAAGACTGTTGGGCAATTCTTCCTGAGCAACAGAACCGCCAAAGGCACAACAACAACTATGGAAACAACGGGGGCAATGGAAACAACAATGGTCAGAACCGTAACAACAATGAAGCTCCCAGAGGAAATGGTAATGGGAACTGCTATGAATGTGGTGCTCAAGGCCACATAAAGAGGGACTGCCCGCAGTTGAGAAGACAGGGGAATGGTAATCCGGGAAACAATGGTGGAAATGGTAATGGCGGAGGTAATGGCAACGGGAATGCAAATGGCAGGGGAAGAGCTTTCGTTATGGGTCAAGGTGAAGCTCGCAACGATGCCAACGTGATTAATGGTAAATTCATATTGAATGGTTTCTTTGCTACTATATTGTTTGATTCTGGTGCTGAGAAAAGTTTTATTTCCACTAAATTTGCTAAGTTGATTAATGCTAAACCGGTTGCCTTAGACGCTAAATATGTGGTAGAACTAGCAAATGGTAAACTCCATGATATAACTCAGATAGTTAAGGACTGTAAGTTAGAACTAGCTGGCCATACATTAGGAATCGACCTTATGCCTTTTCCGATTGGTAGTTATGACGTTATAGTAGGAATGGATTGGTTATCTGAGAATCGAGCTGAAATCTTATGTAAGGAAAAAGTGGTTCGTATCCCACTCGAAGGAGGTAAAGTGTTAACGGTCCAAGGTGAAAAAGGTGGAACAGTAACTGGTATTATTTCGTTTCTCAAAGCTCAAAAGTGCCTTCGCAAAGGTCACTTCGCGATTCTTGCAAACGTCACCGATTCGACACTTCCCGAGCGCAGAATCGACGACTACCCGATAGTCCGCGACTTCCACGATGTATTTCCTGAAGATCTGCCTGGCTTGCCTCCGTTTCGACAAGTTGAGTTTGGAATCGACTTAACTCCTGGAGCCGCTCCGATTGCACGCGCACCTTACCGTTTGGCGGTAAGTGAACTCAACGAACTCTCCTCACAACTTCAAGAGCTACTCGACAAAGGATTTATCCGTCCCAGTTCCTCTCCGTGGGGAGCTCCGGTATTGTTTGTTAAGAAAAAGGATGGAACGTTCCGCATGTGTATCGACTATAGAGAGCTTAACAAAGTTACGATCAAGAATCGGTATCCACTTCCTCGAATCGACGATCTCTTCGATCAGCTACAAGGTTCAAGTTACTTCTCAAAGATTGATCTACGGTCTGGATATCACCAGCTTCGCGTTCGAGATGAGGATGTCCCCAAGACTGCTTTCAGAACTCGGTATGGTCACTACGAATTCCTGGTTATGCCGTTTGGGCTAACCAATGCACCGGCCGTATTTATGGATCTGATGAATCAAGTGTGCAAGCCGTACCTCGATAAGTTTGTGATAGTTTTCATTGATGATATTTTGATCTACTCCAAGACAAAGGAGGAACACGAGGAGCACCTGCGACTTATCTTGGAATTGCTCCGCAAGGAACAGCTTTACGCCAAGTTTTCGAAATGCGATTTTTGGATTCGCGAAGTCCAGTTTCTTGGACACATTGTTGATCAGAATGGAATTCATGTCGACCCAGCTAAAGTGGAAGCTATCAAGAATTGGCCTACCCCAAGAGCGCCAACCGAAATCCGACAATTTTTGGGACTTGCCGGATATTACCGAAGGTTCATTAAGGGATTCTCGCAATTGGCTCAACCCTTAACGGCTTTAACGCACAAAGGAGTGCAATACAGATGGGGTGAAAAAGAAGAACGTGCGTTTCAAACTCTTAAAGATATGTTATGTTCAGCTCCAATTCTCGTGTTACCCGATGGGATTGACGACTTTGTGGTTTACTGTGATGCATCAATCCAAGGACTCGGTTGTGTGTTGATGCAACGGGACAGAGTGATTGCCTATGGGTCCAGGCAACTGAAGGACACTGAGAAGAATTATACAACGCATGATTTGGAAATGGGAGCCGTTGTTCATGCACTCAAGATTTGGAGACATTACCTCTACGGAACAAAGTGCACAATATTTACTGACCACAAAAGCTTACAGCACATCTTTAATCAGAAGGATCTCAACATGCGACAACGACGGTGGGTCGAGCTACTGAATGACTATGACTTAGCAATCAAATATCACCCGGGAAAAGCCAATGTTGTGGCTGATGCCTTAAGTCGGAAAGAATACGAAAAGCCTCGATGGGTACAAGCGCTGCAACTTACCATTCACACGGGATTGCCGGATCGGATCCGCGATGCCCAACAAGAAGCTCTAAAGGAAGAAAACTTCGCAGCTGAAGCACTGCATGGTGTAGACGGTAACTCTGAAGTTAGGTCCGACGGACTCAGGTATTATAATGACAGAATTTGGGTTCCTTTACTTGGAAATCTCCGAGAGCTCGTGATGGACGAGGCTCACAAATCAAGGTATTCGGTGCACCCTGGATCGGATAAAATGTACCAAGATTTGAAGAACTTGTATTGGTGGCCGAATATGAAAGCCGGCATCGCGCGATATGTGGCTAAGTGTTTAACATGCTCAAGAGTGAAGATTGAATACCAAAAGCCTTCTGGGCTATTACAGCAACCAAAGATCCCAGAATGGAAATGGGAGGATATCTCAATGGATTTTGTAACGGGATTACCTCATCGATCGAATCGACCGGATGCGATTTGGGTTATCATTGATCGACTAACCAAATCTGCACATTTCATTCCAATGAAGGAAAGTGACAATATGGATAAGTTGACAAAACTATATATCGACCGAATTGTGGCACGTCATGGGGTGCCAAAGACTATTATCTCTGACAGAGATCCCCGATTCACTTCCCGATTATGGAAATCTATGCAAGAAGCACTGGGAACCAGACTTGATATGAGCACAGCCTATCACCCGCAGACCGATGGTCAGACGGAAAGAACTATTCAGACTTTAGAAGACATGCTCCGAGCTTGCGTTCTCGACTTCGGTAAAGACTGGGAAGCTCATCTTCCGTTGGTGGAGTTCTCCTACAACAACAGTTATCATTCAAGTATCGGTGCAGCACCTTTTGAAGCTCTTTATGGCAGAAAGTGTAGATCGCCCGTGTGTTGGGCTGAAACGGGAGAGAAAGGACTCACCGGACCAGAACTCATTCATGATACAACCGAACGGATTATTCAAATCAGAAAGCGGATAGCCGCAGCACGTGACAGACAAAAGAGCTATGCCGACAAACGCCGTAAACCTTTGAAGTTCGAGGTAGGCGACAAGGTACTATTGAAGGTATCTCCCTGGAAAGGTGTGATACGCTTCGGAAAGCGTGGAAAGCTAAATCCTCGCTATATCGGTCCATTTGAAATCATTAGGGAAGTAGGCCCGGTGGCCTACCGTTTAAAACTCCCTGCTGAACTCGATGGAGTTCACAACGTGTTTCACGTCTCCAACCTAAAGAAATGTCTGGTTGAAGACACTGAAATAATCCCTTTGGAGGAATTGGAAATTGACGAACATCTGAGATTCATTGAGCAACCAGTGGAAATCATGGGACGCGAGGAGAAAACCCTCAAACGTAGCAAGATTCCGATCGTCAAGGTTCGATGGAACTCAAAGCGTGGACCTGAATATACTTGGGAACGAGAGGATCAAATGAAGAAAAAGTATCCTCACTTGTTCGAGCAAACGTCCGCGGAAACTCAAGGTATGATTTAATTTTGGGGACCAAAATTCCTTTAACAGGAGGAGGATGTGGCAACCCTAAAACTTTTGCTTTCTTTCCCCAGCGACGACAGCCGAGGCTGCAAACGCTACGACGCAAGAATAATTTTCGGGACGAAAATTCCAATTACAAGGGGATGATGTGACATCCGAGAATTTCAAGGTTTACTTCCGTTAGACAATTCCGTTAGTTACGTTATAAGTGTTAACTTAGTAACTAATGCTTAACTAGGCCGAATACGTCCACGACCTTTGGTTGATCACCGAACCCGTCCATATGTGTTATGTGTTTAACTATTTATTGTCATTAAGTGCAATGTGATTTAAATACATGATTTAGTATTGTGAATAGCATGACAATTTATGAATCGTGATTATCTTGCTTAGAATGTGAAATTGACCACTTTTGGTAACCAGCGAAACTACCGGGCGAAACTATAGTGTCGCCCGGCAGTCTATTGGCACACTCGTGATCAGAGCCAGTTTCGCCTGGCCAGCGAAACTGCCAGCGAAACTAGCCTCTGATATAAATAATCTTAATAAACCCTAGCTCTCCTATTTGCCTCATTTCACACAAAAACACACACACTCTCCTGAAACTTCTGGACCAGCTGATTCCAACCAAGAACCATCAAGAATCAGCCATCACCCCGAGTTGTGAAGATCATCCATCGATCCTAGAATCAACCGTGAGTCCCAAAACTATGTTTCTTGCTTTTCTATGTGTTTTCTTCTTAAAGCATGACCAAACCTTCATAGAATCACTTGATCTTCTGATATGTTGTTTAGGGGTGCTAGAACTACCATAAAGTTGATAACTTTACGTGTGAAAATGATCCATGATAAAGATTTATGCTATTTAGGTCACTTTAGGGTTTTAAAAGCATTTTGGTGATTTGATGATGAAAATGCATGAATAAGGTGTTAAAACTTGTTGTTTGATGTTGGTAAATGCCTATGTATGCTAAACAATAGATTGCATGAAGTATGGAAGCTGTTAGGTTGATTTTTAGGCTGATCCGTATGTTTTTCGCGACCAGCGAAACTGCTAAGTTCTTTGGGCGAAACTATACAGCGAAACTGTATAGATCTCCCTCCAGCGAAACTGTGCTAGCGAAACTGTAGTGTCGCCCGCGAAACTGACCAAGACCAGCTCGAACGAAATTACCGAGCGAACCAACCTGAACGAAAGTTCAAACCAGTTTCATGCGAAACTAGGCTAGCGAAACTGTGCCAACAGTTTCGAGCGAAACTAGCCTAGCGAAACTGTGTCATCGGGTATTGCCTAGCGAAAGTGCTGCCCGTGCACACAGCGAAACTGACTAGCGAAACTGCTAGCGAAACTGAGACCAGAATCCAAACTTGTGCAATTTGCTTGAATGTTATGCCATGACTTACATGATTATGCTATGATGATACATGCTTTGATTTCTGATGTATATGAACCCTTGTTTATGATCAACCATCGGTGTCGTGTGTCGTTATGTCGAGTCGTAGTTCCAACGTGCTATGTTATGGGCCATAGTAACGTTAAGTAAAGATTAGACACAAAACTAATACTTAAGACCTAAACGTGTTCATAGGTCTTCGTTAAGCAAACTTGGATTATATAACAAGTGTAGCAGTGCAACCAAAGGTGAGTGTCACTAACCCGTTTACTGTGAGCCCGTTTGGGACACACTGAATAACTTAATGGAAAACAATGCTGACAACTTTACGAGTGCTATGCACTACTTGATGAAACTGAAAACTTAGAATGCTATGCATCTACTTGATGAACTTGAAGTGTTTTATGGGAAACACTTGTGAAACTTAACAAACTATTTCTGAAACGAAAACCGTTTTAATATGGCTAGTGTAGGTTAAAGTCTAAACCACATGATATCACATGATTTCTAAGGATTGCCTTTTAAACTGAAAAAGTCCTCAACTTAATTGTGCCATTAATTGTAAAGCGAGGGGATGTTGGGTAGATCTACTGGAGTTTGACAAACTCCGCCTCGTGACACTGGAGGTGCACGGAGGTACAATATCAGCCTATCTGACCGTGATCCCGAGAGGACACGGGGGAGGCAAAGCCGCGATGACGAATGTCCGCAAAACAAAATGGTTGAAGGCTCTGCCTCTACTATACTTAATCGTCAGCTTTGGTACGAACTTCCTTAGTGCATGGAAACAACGGATTAGCTACCCGCGATATCGGTTGAGCACTTTAATTATACAAGACTAGTACATACCTGATAACTTTGTTACGGACAATAACTTTACTAAATAACAAATGTTTATGAATTGACGTATATAACTGAGCATTGCTTTTCACAAACAAATATTACGTATGTATATGTTGACACGAATACGATTATGAGACCGGGCCAATGCATGACATG
Source organism: Deinandra increscens subsp. villosa (assembly GCA_039602395.1). NCBI lineage: Eukaryota > Viridiplantae > Streptophyta > Magnoliopsida > Asterales > Asteraceae > Deinandra > Deinandra increscens. The sequence goes on from JBCNJP010000007.1 coordinate 77,033,805, forward strand.
CCCACTGTGAACTCACCAACCGTTAGGTTGACACTTGTGTGGTTTTCACTTTTGCAGATCGTTGAAGAGTATCCACTGGAGGTTGGCATGGCACAAGAAGATATTTACTTTTATTAAGCTAAATTTGGGAATTTGAATTTGAAACAAAGATTTGTAAAGCACGTGGTTAGTGCTAAGATACTTATGCCTTTATTCCGCTGCGTAACTTTTGAAATTGTTTTGAAATGAATGTTTTGGACTTTACTCTGATTCGTTTAGTATTTGTAACTAATGGTTGTGGTCCTGGTTTGCTCGCACCCCTTAACGGTATAAACTCCGTTAGTGGTTATTTGGGGGTGTGACAGATTGGTATCAGAGCCATAAGTTGCAGAGAACTGGAATCATTTTTTTGAAAAACGATTTGGAAACTGCAACTTGAAACCTTAGTTACAAACGAACAAACAAATTCCCAAAACAAATATTTTTACGTGCCAACCTGGGATACTCGCTCTGCTGTGTAAGTAAATACTCCATATGTAGATATATATATATGTAAATATATATAGAGACCGTGTCTAAGTAGTCTAACGGAAAAGCCTTAGGAAGATTTCACGCACAAATACGAAATGCGAACGATAATACACGCACTACTCTGGGGGAAAGCGACAATGAAACGATGCTACACGCGACGTCCTGATTTCTGCTACGATGACTACGCCGACGGTGACTTTTATGGGGAAGCCGACTTTCGACGATAGTACTCACGACTTACGACGTTCTCCGACGACGCCTCGATTGTGCACAAAATTTTCTGGACTAATAGAGGGATAACGGGAATTGTTAATATACATATTATGGGATATGTATAAAATATAATTGTTACTGAACACTGTCTACTTTCACAATTAAGAAAATGTCTGGAAGAGCGGGAAGGAATAACATTAACTTGACGCCTGCACAATTGCAAGCAATGATCAACGAGCATGTGCAAGCCGCCGTGGCAGCCGTGCAAGCTACAATTGCCGCCCATGGTAATTATTATGCCGGTTAAGGCACAAGGCGATATATATTTTGACCTGTTTAAATTTGAAACCCGAAATATTAATTGCATCAGGAAACGTTCAACACTGCACATTTAAGACTTTCATGGACTGCAAGCCGATGACGTTTTCCGGCGAGGAAGGAGCGGTAGGACTCCTCAGGTGGATCGAGAAGTCTGAAAAGGTCTTCTCCATGTGTAACTGCCCGGCTGAGAACAAGGTGAAATTTGCGACTGGTACATTCGAAGGAGCTGCTCTCTCCTGGTGGAACGCTGAAATTCAAATGGTCGGGGTAAATGCGGCTAACAACATGGAAGAAACTACAATAAATCCAATTTGGATCCATCACATGAACACTAATAAATCCAATTTGGATCAAGGAAGAAACTACAATAAAGACCGCAATATGGATCTTAGAACATGCCGAATTGAAACTATGGATTCCGCTGAAGTACCCTTTTCCCGATATTTGCATCCATATGATACGAGCATACAAAGCAGATAATATAAAAAAATAGGATGTCATCAGAGAATTGTGATCGCTGCGAGATCACTAGAGCTCTGCAGGAAATTTTCCTATCAACATGCGTGAAGTCCGGAAAGGAAACAAAGACATCATCAGCAATGACTTGAAAGTCTAAGGCTAACATAGAGCCAGTAACGTAAGCCAGTGATGAATCGGAAATAAGCTGCAAAGACGCCGATATATCTAAAGATCGAAATTGTAAGGCAATAGATAAATCCACATAGTCATTGCTTAGAACCTTTACGTTAATTTAGTTTTCATCATTATGTAAGAAAAGACGCAGTTTCCACTCTTTAGTAAAACTGCAGGTATGCTGACACACCATCCACGAATGGATACAGAGACGTGTAAAATATTAGATTCACTACACACACATTTCTTTTCCAAACGTTGTTGTGGTAAGACACGATAGAACCAGTATTAAAGATGCAGGCGATCAGAAGAATTAAATTCAGCAAGAGTATTGATCAAAAAGAGATCTTGCCCGTGAAACGATGTGGAAGATTTGAACTAGAGTTCCTAAGATCTAAGGTGAGTTCATATCACGCGACGTGACTCACTGAATTGACTTGATTCGTTTATGTCAGATCCTACCTGACAAGAAATGAAACAGTAATGATAAATGGGACTGCCTGCTCAACGTGAATTTGAAAGAATCGGAAATGTTAAGCTTAACGGTCTAAAAGATTGAGAAAATCTCGTGGAAAGGCTTATTTCAGAAACGAGAAGCACATTGTGCCCGAGATTTGTAGCGAGGGTTATAATTTTAGCACAAGATAACAAGACTGCTGCTAGAGAAGATCTGCTAAGAACTGGAAGTTCGTGAAGAAGATCGTCTACTCAATCAATGATCACAACGAGTAATTCGAGTGTAGAAAACGAGAGAGAAAGAGGTAAATACAAATGAGATTTGTATTATAGACCACAGAGAAATACACACTCAACTCACACGGTAAATTTGGCAAGAGGTCCTGAATACTATACAAGACGATCTATTTATAGTTGCACATATATGCTCGAACCTGGTGCCACCCAAACTGCCACTTCAGGTCAGTTCGTGTGCACCCAAACTGGCAGTTCGGGTCACTTCAGACAGAGACACTTTTGTAGCTCTTATCTTGTACTTGATACTTCACACGCATGCTCTTGATACTTCACACGACGAACCTATAATGCTCTAACAAACTCCCCCTCGTCGTGTTCAGTATCTTACTACGTGTGTAGTATCTATGCAATATCTGCTTCACCACATAAAAGAGTATCTTCAATCAAACTCCCCTTCAACATGATGGTTAGTCTGATCTCGAATACTTGACTTTGGAGCGTGTGTCATCTCTTTATCAACAGCTTCAAAAGACTTGAAGTTGTGGTGTTCTCTTTCCACTAAGCACCTGCCAACATTAATAATCTTGGCGCTAAACATCTCTTTGAGACTCCAAGATATTCAGATTTTGAAATTTGAATTGTATCCCGTGTTGATCAATCAAAGAGAAATTAGAAATAAAATCTTTTTGATTTTTAAAAATCATTATATCAAAACACATCTAAAATCTTTTTGGTATTTTCTGATATGCAAAGTAAATAAAATACAGAATAGGACACTATTTTTGTCTTTTATGATAAGAGATCACGACTTGGGATCATATTAATCATAACATATTGAACTACACTTCATTTCAATTATTATAGCACATAAGCCATGTCGATTGCATATATAATTTGTCCAACTTTAAACTCAGGCATAACCATACTCATAACTTCTGGATATGTTAAAGTATTGAATAAATTTGCATTGACCAGTGTACCCTACACTATCAGACATATTGATATGCTTAGCTTATTACACTTTGTGATTTCACTTGTGGTTTAACACATAGTGATTGAATTCATGATATAGTCAACTGTGTTCCATGCAAAAAGAAATAAGAACGTTAAATCTTCTACCTTAAGGTTGATTTTTTGATACGCAGATAAGGTATCGGATTTAACAAAATAAGAAAATAAAAAAAAGTTAAAATTGTATAATTCAACAACAATCAGGTTAGTCTTCTCGACACGCAAAGAAAGTCCGATGAATTATACGAAACACCACAGAAAATAAAGCAGAACCTCAAACGAACAACAATCAGGTGATCTTTCGATACGAAAAGAAAGTTCAATCATTTTAAGAAAATAAAGAAAATCAAACAAGTTTAAATCTTTGCAAAATGAACATATGTTTACACAGTGACTTCTCTTTTCACATATCCTTTTTTTTATATATATCATGAGATATGCATCGAGATGTTGTCCACTAGGTCAAGCATCAGATTTAGTGTATATCACATTTGAATACCTTCTAATTTGCCGAGCCTACCTACTATATCGATCAATGATCTTATGGCTTTTCTAGTTACTTTACCTATGAGTCAGACAACGTTAGCCAATGTACAATCATTCCCCAATTAAGTCGGATACAATTTCTGATATTTTACTGTTTTTGTCTTTTCCAATTTTTCTACCCCTAAAATGACAAAACTTTATTTTTTAGACAACACACTATTTTTGTATTTATCAAAGAAAGAAACTCCCCCTCAAACTGAGGCGGAGTGAAAAGCAACGAAAAATTGATCAACCAACACGAATACTTGCATTTTAACATTTTGAAAATGATTTGGAAATTCATTTTAAGTTAAGATAGACATTCTACCGTTAGCACCTCTTCAATTACCAATATGTCTTCCTGAAATACCTGCTGACACCAAATAAAACATTAGTTACTTGGGAATCGAACCGATTCAACAGCGTCGGGTCGCCCGGTCTCTTCCACGAAGTCTTTGTTGGCCTTGAAAACTACTTTCGGTTTCCATATCATGGTAGATGAATATTTTGAATCAGAACCTGAAATAGAATCAACCGACGTCTTCGGTTGGGACCAAAACGACTTACTGGTTGATTTGACCATTGGGGACCACGGTTCATCAAAAATGTGACAATGAGAATCCACATATTTTGCATTTTTGTGGACGTCTGCGGTCTTCGAACAATTTGCAGCCATATGTCCAGGTCGACGACATGCATAACAAACTCTTTCACGCAGTTTAAACTCATTTGAAAAATTTCTTGAACTTTTAGAAAATGAAGAATGATCTAAACCAAAAGTATAAAAGAAATCATCAGAAAAATCATACCTCAGAGATTGACTCCGCGATGATACTTTGTAATCCGATGATGAATCTCCAGAATAATAAGAATTCTTGGAATAGAAAGCAGCAAGTTGTTTCTTTAGAGGTTGTGATTTCTTTTGATTTTTGATCTTGAAAACATTCTCTTTCGTCTTTGATTCTTGAACTGAAACAGGCTTCTCTAGATAAACAAATCCTAGTCCTTAGTGCCTAGAATTAAAAAAATTGGACGAATAAGCTTGAGAAATACCAGCAGCATTTCTTTGAGGAGCACGTTTAGTAAAAGTGACCCTGATCTCTGGAGCTTCACCAATCTTTTCCTTCTTCTTTTTAGACTTGGTTTTCTTCTTCTTTGCAGGAGTGACAAACTTAGAATAATCTTGCACTTCAACTTGTAGATCAATAGGAGCAGATGAAAATTCAGATAAATCCACTTGTGAAGAACCTTGTGAATATCTTTTTCCTTTGTATCATCTTTACTTCTATCCTTGTTACACAAAAAATTCAGCAAAGTTGGTGAAAAATTGCAATTCTTGATTTGTCTTTGTAAATCTAGAATCTCCAGCTTCAATTCAGCAATATTATGTTGAGCATCAAATAGCTCTTTTTCAGATTTAATGAACTATTCACTAAACTCATTGAACTCATACTTTTTACCTTTACTTATGTCACATTCAGCAAAAAGCTCTTCTCTAACACTTTCCAATTTCTTTTTGAAAATATCAATGTCTTCTGTCAGAACCTCATTCTTGTCACGAACATTAACATTGTCAACTCTTAACTTTTCAGCTTCATTTTGAAGAATAATAACTTTATCAGAAGCTTCAACCGTAATATCATTGATCCTTTCATATTTTTTTTGAAGTGAATAAGTTTTCTCAAATAAAGCCTCAAAGTCTTCAGCAGCTTCTGTAGCTTCAGCTTGACTTTCTGACATTCTTCAATTAATGCGACTTTTTCTTCCATCAACATTTCATGACTAGATTTCAAAGAATAATATCTTTCTTGAAAACTTTCCAAATCTTGTTTCACCATCACTAACTCTTCAGTTAACAACTTAAGATCTTTTTCCAAAATAGAATTCTTGTTGTTCAACCCGACACACTTATAACACTTGAAATCTTCTTCTTTTGATTGTTCAGCCACATTTGCTTGATTTTCTTCGAATGTTGTTGCTTTAGAACTCTTCCAGAATCAATCAGAATACTATCACTTAAATGACGAGCTGTCAAAGCAATAGCTTCATTATCTGTATCATGTATTGCATTGATATTAATAGTCTGATATGTATGCCTTTTAAATTCAGAATCAACATTCCATGCAAATTTATTTGGATGCCAAAATATTTATATGCCAATCTTTCATCCATAGACACAAAAGAGCATGTTGACCAGATTCAGCTTATTATCAGTAGATGTTGGACATTCATGAGCAAAATGGCCATAAAGTGAAAATTTGTAACACTTGACCTTTGATTTATCCAAACCTATCTTACCACCTTGATTCAACATTTTCTTACCAGTTCTATTAAATAATTTCTTGGTTCTTCTAACCAGCATAGCATACTGCCAATTCAAATCCATCTCTTTAAGATGATCATAATTAGTTTGATCATAATCTTCTTCAGTCAATTCAGCATTGCTCAGTGTACCAGTAATCACTCCAAAATATGATGAGACCAATGCAGACATCAATGCCATGTAAACAACAGTTGTTTTAACTGATATGGCATTGTTTGTATATTAACTTGGAATTGAAATAGTAAAACCAGACGAATAACGAGAATTATCAGCTTTTCCGGCAACAAATGCTGTAGGAGGTGCGGGATTTAAAACATTAGATTTCACAACATGAGTGGTAGAATTGTTCTCACCATGATATACAGTAGGATTTTGAATCTGGACAGGGAATGACTTGTTCACCATCAATTCCATATCCCTAGTTTGTATTCTTTTAAGCAAATCATTGTACGAAAAACCCGGATATTCTTTATCATGAGTAATCATCATCACATAATTCTCTCATTTCTCAGGTAATGCCTCCAACAACTTTTCCTTCAAACCAAAATCTTCCTTTTTAACATTTATCAAAACCATTTCACTTATCAAATGAGAAAACCTTGTAATCAGATTTGGAATGGTCTCATTTTGACAATGCATGAATTTATCAAATTCCTTTTTTTAAACCTTCTGACGAATTTTCTTGTATTAATCTTTACCCTCACATTTTTCCTGCAACGCATCCCATAAATCTTTCGCTGTATGGTAAGCAGAAAACCGATGTAATAATTCCTTAGGTAATGCCATCGTTAAAGTTCCAAAAGCTTTTTGTTCAGCTTGATATGCTTTATTTTGTTCAGAAGATAAACTTTTCTGTAACACTGGTCTTCCATTTCCATTTGTTGGATACACATATCGATCTATATATTATAACCGGATATCCACATCATTTGTTCCGATATATGCCTCAAATCGTTTTAACCAACTATGATAATCTTCCAATGGAAGTAATTTGGGAACTTTCTGACTTGTTCTAATTTCATTATCATAGTTAAGCATACTTTGCATCATGGCCTGCATTGAAGTTTGCATCGCAGCAATGCTTGAAAATCTGACATCTCGAAAATTCTTGATTACTATTTATCCGAACTCAACCGAACTCAAAATTGAAGAACCGAACTGAGCTGAATTTAAATGATCCGAACTAGATCCAAATTGAAACAAATCAACCAAACTGTGACTTCGGGTACACAAACCCAACCGAACTGGGATTAACCAAACTGAATCTGAACTGAACCTTCGCTAAACCGAAGTGAACCGAACTTAGCCGAACTCGCACTTCGGAGCGGTTATTTTTTAGAAAGGCAGTTCTTCAGCCGAACTCATCCGAACTTAAGCATACTCGAATCCAATTTCACAATTTCTAAAGTTTTTTAACAAGATTTGCAGTAGTAAATCAGATATACTCAAGAGGAACGATTTAGGAGTGGAGTTGAAAATGCACTAGAAATGATCAAATAAACGTAAAAATGCATGAATTTTGTCAAAACCCCCACTTTTTGACTCAAAACCCAAAAAACTATTGAGATTTGATCAGTATAATGGACCAAATGCTCTGATACCACTTGAAAGTTCATCAGCAGGATCATCTACTCAATCAATGATCACAACGAGTAATTCGAGTATAGAAAACAAGAGAGAAATATGTAAATACAAATGAGATTTGTATTACAGACCACAGAGAAATACACACTCAGTTTACACAGTAAATCTGGCAAGAAGTCTTGAATACTATACAAGACGATCTATTTATAATTGCACAAATATGCTGGAACCAGCTGCCACCCGAACTGCCAATTCGGGTAAGTTTGTGTGCACCCGAACTGCCAATTCGGGTAAGTTCGTGTGCACCCGAACTGGCAGTTTGGGTCACTTCGGACAGAGACACATTTGTAGCTCTTGTCTTGTACTTGATACTTCCCACGCATGTTCTTGATACTTCACACGATGAACATATAATGCTCTAACAAGAACATAAATACGAAACAAGACCTTAGAAGGTAATTGTGTTGTCTAGGTCAGGGCAAGTTTCTAGGACGAAACCTCTTTAAGAGGGGTAGACTTGTAACATCCCGGTTTTCACATATGCCAGATACATATAATCAATAGAAGATATCTAAAGGCGATAACAACGAGCTGTTGCATATATGAGCCATGTTATAAGACATAACAAGATATGCAACGCCAAAACAGAGAAACGTCATGTAATGAACCAAGCTTTGATTCGCGTATGAATATTCTACACGAGATTCGAGAGAACATATTGAGGTGAATCCTACAGAATATGATAAAGGACGAAAAATGAGTACCGTGGGCAAAAACAGATCTCAAATCAGAGTTATAACGAAGTGTAAAAATGCAAAATAGTGATTCGGTCACGGTTCTGTGTTGATCGTACTGTAAGTCCCGAAAACGGTTCTTAACATGATATCACTACTCGATTGAGTATGCGGAATCAAGTCAATCGAGTGATTCAAGATGCGAGAAATAGAAATTGATGAACACAATAATTAAACAATAAAACCTGGAACGAAGTGCACACGATTAACAATCGTCTGGTACACAGATTCAATAGAAACCGAAAAGCCCCCTTGTGTCTCTCTCTACTGACTAACCCCTAATATGAGTATTAGGATTTGTTTATATAAATAAACAAATCCTAAACCTAATTTTCGGATTTGACTAACCAGGCCTATTAAACTCCCCTTAAACTCTATCTAATTGGGCTCAAACATGTCCAAAATGGCCTAATGACCCAATACAATGAAAACCCAACTATTTTACACCTATTCTATCACATAGGCTTTTAAAATAGTCCGCCAGGTGATGATTTAATACACAAGCCACAAATTATTCCCTTACAATCTTCCCCTTGGCTTGTGATATTAAATGTCTTCTACTTTCAATCTTCAGACTTGCAGTCTTCTCCTTGGCTTGAGCATGGGTTGATGAAGATTCTTTTCTTTAGCAATCCTCATTGGGCAGCATGTGGGATGATTGATGGCTCTTTCTCTTTATCAGCATCAGCTTGAACTGCAAATGATGAACAACTAATGAGAGGAGGATTCTCAAATACTTGCTTCTTCTTGAAAACTATTGAGTCATTGTTGAATCAGTAGTAACTGTCTTTACTTGCTTGTGACTTCAGAGGACAAATTTTAAAAACCTCTGTCTTGGCGTTCTTGAATTTCTTGTTGTGACTGCTCTGCATCTTTTCTTCAATTAGCTTCCCCTAAACTTGAGAACGGTGTCGTTGGAAGCTTTACTTGAACAACCAACAAACTTCCCCTAAGCATAGGGTAAGTCCTTTTCCGGCTGGTTCTTCAACTTGATCAGTAGTAGAGTTCTTTCTTTGGTCAACTAAGTCCTTGACCTTCTTGTCCATGAGTTGTCTTTTCCACTTCACCTGTCATGCACAACATGGAACAAATACTAACTATAAAATGATGACTGGTTATCGGGTTAGCACTATCTAACCAAAAACCCTAACAAAGATTACGGGTTTCCTATAAACACTTCCCCTGAACCCGAGAACTCTTCACATTATCTCCCCCTGAGATTTTGGAGGGGTGATACTTTCTAGCATAACACCCATAAAAACTTAATAGAACCTTTAAATTAACCTGACCATGGTTGAAAAATAAACAATAAAAAATTAAGATGACTCAAAAGAAAAATAAAAATAAAACAAACATACCAAATTTCTAAACCAGAAGGTTTTATTTGGGATCAAACCGTATGAATCTGACTGAGGAACCCTTTTCAGCTTCTGTTACTCGAACACGTCCAGGTGATTGCCAATATACTGTTCCACTTTAAACTGTAACCGTTTTCTTAATCAGGCTGTTTGTCACTTTATTATCTTTTATTGGTGCATTAATTATGAACAGCAAGTGGGTTTCAACAAATCCTAGGTACATGTTATTACACACTATCAAGCATATAAATTCCCTACCACATATCTTCACAACCTGAACCAGAAGTTTGAAACTGAGCTCGAGAGTTGGTTGAGAAAAGAAAGAATAGATCAGATAAATTTTTGGGTATACTATACAAAGTCAACTGAATTTTTGAAACATTTTTAATAATGCTCTCATCAGTGACAAAGTGTAGAAGCATATTCCTATGCTAATGTTGTGTCTCGTGTATTGTATCTAGACAAGAGCATATGTGTGAGTTAGTGGCTATATGCTGTGGTGGCCGGACCAAATGGTCCGCAACTCATTTAGTCCGGGCGTACCAAATGGTACGCTGGTGGTCCGCCAGCTAGCATGTTAGTGACTATAAATAGTTCGTGTTAGAGAGCGCTAGTTAGAACTTCTGTCATTCTCTACATCTTAACTGTGTGAAACTGAGAGTGTCTCTCTCTCTCTAGACTTTGTGTAATCTCTTTGTGAATCAATAAAGCAAAGCTTTATTTACCTTCTCGTTGCTATCCGATTATCGAATCATGCAGTAGTAAGATCGTATCGTGGTTCTACAAGTGGTATCTGCAATTCCGAGTGTTTCAACGATGGAAAATGATTTCTGAGTGTTGCTGGAGTGTTTTCGCATCAAACTACAGAAATTTTCAGCTCCAAATGTCAAATTTCACGAAAATCAGTGAAATCAGCCTCGAAATCAGCTGGTCCGCCGGATGAATTTCTGGTCCGCCGGATGAATTTTCTGGTCCACTGATTGGTCCGCCCGTGTATCTTCATCAGCATTCTGGTCCGCTAATCTGGTCCGCGTAGGCAATCTTCATATTTTTGATCCGTGGCAGTTTCAGCGTACCATCTGATCCGCGGCAGTTATTTTAGCGTATCATCTGGTCCGCCGTACGAAATCTGGTCCGCCGGACGAAATCTGATCCGGATTTGGTCCGCAGGTACAAATCTGATCCGCTGATAGTATTTTGGTCTGCCGATTTGTTTTGGTCCGCTGGCAGAATAGTGACCTTCACTAAAACTTACGTAACTTGCAAACCGTTTGGAGTTACGGAACCCAATACCAGTCAAAACGTTCGTCTTTTCGAGATCTACACTTGTACTAACCTAAAAGGTCTGTACCCCCCAGTTTGACCCCCAAAATAGGCTTGGAAGATCCTCGTTTTTGAGTTCAAAGTTTTGGAGTTTAAGGTTTAACATCAAAATGAGTGATTTCTATGCAATGACTGCTGCTCAAACATCGGTTCAAGCCATGTTGAACTATGATAACGAGATAGGAACAACTCAAAAAGTTCCTAAATTGCTAAGGCTTGAAGATTATCACAATTGGAGAAGTCGGTTTGAATCTTACATTTATTCGCAAGATATTGAGAGTTGGATTCCAATTGAGAAAGAATATGAATATCCGATGATAAGTCCCAACAAACCAAAGATGATTAGTAGTTTCGATGCTGATGAACGGAAATTGTTTGCTCGAGAAAAGAAAACATATAGTTATCTTACTATGGCCTTACCAAAAGATCTAATGCATCAATTTAAGCAATATACAACGGCTAAAGAATTGTGGGATGCTATTGAAGAGAGATGTACGGGGAATGATCAATACAAAAACACTCGAAAGAAAGTTTTAAAAAAAGAGTTTGATAATTTCAGGCACTGCGAGAATGAGAAACTTCTAGATTTGATTGCTCGGTTTTCCCATTTGATAAATGAACTTGATGTTGTAGGAGTCAAGAAAGATAGTGATGAATTGAAAGAGAAAATTCTGGAAGCTTTACCAGAAAAATGGGAAAATTATGTGATGATGTTGACAAATGATCCAAATTATTCAAATTGGACTTTCAACCAAATAACTAGCAAATTACTAGCTCGTGAGATGGAATTGCTTGTGAAGAAATCTGCACATCCTACAGTTCAAAATCCTGAATTGTACTTTGGAGAAAATAACGCTACAGTTCATGCTAAGGCAAAGTCACATTCTATTTCAAGCAGTAATCCGCCGGTAACAGCTTTTCTTGCTGGACATTCTGAAAATTCTGGTTATTCTCCAGGATGTCGTTTTACCATTCCAGATAAATCACCAAACAATTCTCATCCTGCTCAATCAACTGAAGAATTGGCTGCATTGTTATCTGCTTTTATATCTTCATCGTCTGGATCGATATTTGGTCAAGTTAGTGATGCTGGTTTAAGTGGAACTGAGTTAGAACAGCTGGATGATGATCAATTAGCTGAATTAGATCTGCATTGGCAATTTGCAATGATGGTTGAAAAAGGAAGACGATTTATCAAGAAACATGGAATGAATTCTTTTGTTCCAGGAGGAAGAAAACTGGGTTTGGATAAATCTAAAGTAAAATGTTACAATTGTTCAAAGGTTGGACATTTTGCTTGTGAGTGTTCTCAGTCATCCTCTGATAAAGTTAAATCTGATAAGCATGAAACAAAAGCTATGGTGGCTCAAGTTCAAGAAGAAAGAGAGTTTGATGAATGGTCAAAACAATTTGACAAACCATCTATTGCTTTGACTGCTATTCAAGATACTTGTGCCGAATCAGATGAATTTTGTTATATCAACGGTCAATCTGTGGCTTTAATGGCAAATGTTGAAGTTGAATCAAGTGGGTATATGTCTGAGATCACTACATCTGAAACAAGTGATTCTGAAGTTAGTGGGTATGAGTCAACTTGTGAATTTTGTGCTGCAAAGGATAGGAAAATTCGTAAATTGGTTCAAGAAAAGGAAGGATTAATTATTGAGAGAACCAAGAAGGAAACAAAATTAGAAAGTTTCAGGAAGCAGGTTGAAAATTCTGATGAGATTTTCAAGATTAATGAGAAATTAATCGCCGAAAAGAATGTTTTGAAGGAAGAGTTGATGGCCGTTCACGATAAATTGAATGAGTTCATTAGTGTCGATAAAGAACAGATTTTGAAGTTACGAACTGATAATGAAGAGTTAGTCAAAAGTGTTGAGAAATGGAAGAGTGAAGCAAAAGATGCAATTGATGATTTTGATAATTTGTTCACGAAATCAACTACAAAAGTTGATTTGTTGCAGAAGTCTTATGATGATCTCAAGGAAGAATTTGATAAAGTTGTTGCTGCAGAAAATCACCATCAATTGGTTCATTCTGAGTTGCAAGACAAAGTGATCAGTTTGAAAGGAGAAAATCAGTTGTTGAAACGAAATATTGAGATTCATGAGGGCCGAGTGAAGAAAATTACTCAAGAAGTGTATGATGCCCATAATCAGATGCTACAGGAAAAGTTTCGGTTTAATACAGCTTCAGAGCAATTAATTGATTCTGAAAAGGCATTGGGTGAAGCTCAAAAGAAAATATCTGATTTGAATGTTGAGGTGCTGGATCTTAAGAGGCAGTTGAATAATTTGAAGAATTCACATTCTTTTACCAGTTACTTATGCAAAGACGAGAATTTCAAAAAGGTTTTTGGAGGCGAGGAGTATAATCAGATTCCGCATCCAGTTATTGAATCTGATGCTCTTGCTGATTTTCAAGTTTCTGGCATAACTGGTGATTATTCTGAATTTGTTGCTAAGAAGTCTGAATTGAAGAAATCACAAAAATCAAAGATGAAAGAGGTGAGTTTGGTTGATAAATTCCCAACAAAGTTTATTTCGGGTGGTTTTATTTCAGAAAAGGGAGTTAGTTCTGTTGGAAAAGAAGTTGAGAAGGATGAAAAGCTGTTGCATGAAGAAAAGTTTGCTGCTAAGCTGGTTGAAGCTAACAAACTAAAGGATATTAAAGCTTCTTTTAATCAAGCTGCTAAAGCGGGTCCTTCATGTTCTGAAGTCGATTTAACTAAGCTACCGGGTTACAAACGTTGTGGTTTGGGTAGTGAAGGTAAGAAGGTTGCAAAGAATGTCAAGACAAATATGCCCAAGAAAGCTCTAAAAGTAAAGAAAGACACAAGCTTGGAACAAATTTATTATTTGGCTCAAGTCTTCATGTCTACAATGGAAAAGGGGTTCGGTGGAAAGATCCAAAAGAAGGCTTCATCTACAAGTTCTTCTGGTGAAGTTCAAACAGTGAAAGTTTCGTCATCATCTGGATCAAATTCCACACCTCGAAGTCCTACATCAAAATGGGTACATTCTAACCGCTTTCAAGTTTTTGATGATATTTCTGATCATTTTGAATCTGATGATAGATGTCATCCAGTTCGGGGCAAACCACACTCTAAACGATCATATCGTTTGTGCTATCAATGTCGCCGAAAGGGACACATGGCACAGGATTGTCCTGAAACTAGTAAAAGATCATTTTCAAACAAATCTGCCACTTTTATCGATGAATCAGGCAGAATTTTTACTGAGTCAACACCATTAAAATCAAAATCTAAAACGAAACAATTTTTCAAATTTGATTCGAGTGTTGGTGGTTCATCATGTGATGATGACTCAGTTAAAAATGAAAAAGCAAAAATGCAGTGGCGACCTAAGATGGTCAGCAAGGCTGCAAATGATTTTGTAGAAGACACTGGTCGACCAGAAGCTGTGTGCTTCGGGTCATTTGCGTACTAATCTTTAAAAAACAGTGTGCAGGTATTCCTAGAAGACCCGTTGGTGATTGCAAAGTTGCTGATGGAGGAGTATTCTGCGTTTTTAACTTAAATTGAATGATTCATTTTTCAAAACTGAAGGATTTTCTAAAAAGCTTAACCTGAAAAGGTATCAGTATCTATTGGTCAATTTTCTTTCTTTAATGCATTTTGTTTGTAGTTTAGGGGGAGAAAATTGAAAACCAAAAATAGTGTGTTTGTGTTTTTGTTAAAGTGAAAATCCAAAAATAGAGTTTTCATTTTAAGGGGGAGAAAATGAAAAAATACAAAAACATTGAAAAACAGAAAAATACAAAAACATTAAAAAAAATGAGAAATTGTATCCAACATATTTGGGAAATGATGGTACATTGGCTTATTTGTCTGACTCATGGATAAAATAGATGAAAAAGCCAAAAGATCATTGTTCAATGTGCTTGGTAGGCTCAGCATTAAATCAAAAAGTATTCAGATGTGATAAACACGAAATACTAATGCTTGACCAAGTGGACAACATCTTGATGCATATCTCATGATATATCAAGAAAAGATATGTGAAAAATATAATGAGAAGTCACTGTGTATACATGTGTTCATTTTGCAAAGATTTAAACTTGTTTGATTTTCTTTATTTTGTCAAACGATCGGACTTTCTTTGCGTATCGAAAGATCGACCTGATTGTTGTTCGTTCGACGTTCTGCTTTATTTCTTTGGTGTTTCGTATAACTCATCGGACTTTCTCTGCGTGTACGGGAGTACCGACCTGATTGTTATTGGGTTATACAATTTCAACTTGTTTTTATTTTCTTATTTTGTTAAATCCGAGGCCTTATCTGCATATCGAAAGATCGACCTTAAGGTAGACGATTTAACGTTCTTATTTAATTTTGAATGGAACACAGTTGACTGATTCATGAATATAATCATTATGTGATCATATCACAAATGAAATCACAAAGTGTGATATTAAAGCAAAACCATATCTGAGTATGTCTGATAGTATGGGGTACACTGGTCAAAGCAAACCTAATCAATTCAATAACATATCCAGATGTTATGAGTATGATTGTGCCTGAGTTTAAGATGGACAAATTATACCAGTAATCGACATGGCTTGTGTGCTGAAGTAATTGAAATTGAAGTATAGTTCAGCATGTCATGACCAATATGATCCCAAGTTGTGATCTTTCTCACAAAAGACAAAAATAGTGTGTGATTCAGTATTTCATTTCTGTATTGCATTTATGTTTCATATCTGAAAAATCCAAAAAGATTTTAGGTGTGTTTTGATATAAAGTTTCAAAAAGCCAAAAAGATTTTATTTCTTATTTGTTTTCGACCGATTGATACTTGATACAAAATTCAAAATTTTAAAACTATATCTTGGATTCTTGAAGAGAAGTTTTGCGCCAAGATTAAATTATTTTTTTAAAGAAAAGGAAAGCCGCGTTTCTGTCTTCTGAAATTGTAGGTTTCTATGTGACAAGACTCAAGCATGGTGAAAGGGGGAGTATGTAATATCTTTCACAAGTGGATCTTGAAGTTCAAAGTTTTTTTTTTGAAGATTGATCCAGCCATGCAAGCTCTAATTCTGACAAGATGTCAAGTTGAAGATCAGACGCAGAAATGTTGAAGATTGAAGACTGAAGTTTTGTTAGATAGATAGATAACTAGATACGCTACACGTTAAGGGGGAGTCTGTAGAAGCATATTCCTATGCTAACGTTGTGTCTCGTGTATTGTATCTAGAAAAGAGCATCTGTGTGAGTTAGTGGCTATATGATGTGGTGGCCGGACCAAATGGTCCGCAGCTCATTTGGTCCGGGCGTACCAAATGGTACGCTGGTGGTCCGCCAGCTAGCATGTTAGTGACTATAAATAGTTCGTGATAGAGAGAGCTAGTTAGAACTTCTGTCATTCTCTACATCTTAACTGTGTGAAACTGAGAGTGTCTCTCTCTCTCTCTAGACTTTGTGTAATCTCTTTGTGAATCAATAAAGCAAAGCTTTATTTACCTTCTCGTTGCTATCCGATTACCGAATCATGCAGTAGTAAGATCGTATCGTGGTTCTACACAAAGGCTGAGGGTTTTGGACTCTTGAGGGCCTCTTTTGGTTGTGCTCTTTGGCATCTTTTGGGTGTATATTATTTTTTAATTTATTTATTTATTTATTTATTTTATTTATTTATTTATTTATTTTTTTATTGATGATCTAGAAGCACGTATGTATGAACAACTCCAGGTCATTGCTCACGCAAAGCAGAGGAGAGCCTTACATACACGCGAAGCATCCCCAGGTCATTGCTCACGCAAAGCAGAGGGGACACCGACTTTTTGAGCTCAATTTCACACTCTTGGAGACAAGCATGTGTATCGGGAACTTAAACATGCAGTCAAATAGAAATGCAATTAACCTAAGTGTTGTTACCCAACAAACTGCCATACGTTATCTTTAAGTGTGTAACGCATACCTTTTTAGATTAAAGAGTTGAGCCTACCAGCATATCACCATGGATCATGTCTTTCACATTTGCTTTACGCGTATCAGCCATCTCCAAGACGGAAATTTATTTCACTTCCCACCTTCTCAAACACACAAACAAAAGATTAAAAATTAAAAAGCACAATATTTTTGAGGGGTCAACTATTTCATCTTTTCTATTCTTCCCCTTGCGTTTTAATTTTTAATATCAACACACATTTTTTTTTATAAACACACACTGACACATCACAAAATGTCTGCAAAAACTGGCCAAGCTAACCTTCAAAGTTATTTTTTTTTAATTTTTCAGAACTGGGTTTTCTTTCATGCACAACCATACTTCAAATCAAATTAGCCAAGAAACAAACAATTTAGACAAGGTTACCTTTTCTGCTGATCTTTTCACATTTACCTCTCACAAGGAGAACATACTCCCCTTAAAAATTTGCATGTCATGAAGTGAAGTGATGCCTCCTATCCTGTGCCTGGAACAATCACTTTCAAAAACAAATAAGTTAATGGAAATCCTCCTTGACTGTTTCTGCACACTGTGAGAGATTAGTTAGCCATTAAAACCTAGGCCATTGTGGTTCTGGGTGTATCTGAAGAGTCAGTGAAAGAAATTTCTTTTAAGCACATCCCCTTTGTAAAATCGGGAATTGGGGGTGTGGTTGCCTTGGTTTTGGGTTTTACCTGATCATTTTTGGGAACATCTTTGTTCTTGACCTTCCAGGTTTGGTGGTTCGGCTTTTCTTTTACCTAAGGACTCTTGGGTGGATTCTTCTGAAGATTTTGATTTTTAATCTTGACATTTTGAAATTGTTTGGAGTGTTATTTATACACCCCTTTAGGCTGGTAATTCTAGTTTACCACCTTTGACTTATTCCACCTCTCTTCCACACACCTCACATTTGGTTTTGAATAACCAGCTGATTTTGGAAAACTGACTGGTTTTGATTTAGAATGAAAATTATCAGTTTTAAAACCAATTTTTGTTGGTTTTTGTGGTGACTTAGGCTTTTGATTCACCTTCTGTACCTTTGGCTGTTGAGGTACAGACTTCTGTACCTTAGGGTTCGAAGGCGCAGGCTTTTGTTTTGAGCCAACATGTGTTTGAGTCTGTGGGACAGGTCTCTGATGAACCCTCTTAGGGTAATAGGGCTCATATGGTCTGTGCAAACAATTACGAGCAATGTGACCAGGGGTGCCACAGTTAAAGCAAGGCTGCTTCTTCAAGTAGAAGTCAGATGTGTGACCATTTGATATGTACGACTTTGATGAAGAGGCATGAACACTTGGTTGCATTTTTGGGCAGAATCCAGATCTCCAGTTGGTAGAAAATTGAGTTGAACAAGGCATTGCAACTTTTCGACCCACTAGACAGTTTGATGTTATAGCAGGATTGCCACTGCATGACCCAAAAGATGAAATAGGAGACTTTAGAACCCCCTTCTGCTTACCTGTACTGTTCAAAGCTACAGATAGCCCAGTTGAATACGTGATGGTGGTTTTGGGTCGTTCAATCTTTATCAGGATGGAGGTTGGAGGCTTGATGGTGATCTTGGGTCTTACACTCTTAATGTCACATGGCAAATTGTTGACGCATCCCAAGCCTTTGAACTTGGAGGAGAAGGATGGTAGTTCATAACCAGCATCTGGTTCTTGGTCAAACATAGACCCAGATGTCATAAATATCTTCCCCTCGGGTCTTGTTGTCATAATCAACTTTTCCCGCTGCACCTCATCTACAACCTTGAAATAAACAGTATCAATTTTTGGATACTGTTTCAATTTTTCATCTGCAACCGGAGTTTTCACCTCAGTAGCCTTCTTCACGTCATTAGACTTGGAACCTACACTCTCAGAAGCTTCTGTGCCTGTCTTTTTATCTTTACGCACAGGTTGAGGCCCATAAACCATGTTTGCTTCATTAAGGGACTCTTTCAACACTTCCTCTGCAGTTTGGGGCAGTTTGATGTACTCATGTTGTAGTGGGGGAGGAAAGTTTGCATCCCCGAGACCAGATGTTTCTTGCACATTCTTGAGTCGATCTTCTGATTTAAATAAAGCATGGTGAGAGTCCATCATTTTCTTTTGTATAACTTGATGCTTCACCAATGCAATCTCAGTAGAATTAAACTTTGCCTTCAGTTCAGTGAGTTCTTGTGTCAATTCTTCCACCTTGCTTTCAGTCACTCTTAAAAAGGCGCTTTTATCACTCTTATCTTGTTGACACTTAACTAGGTCCTGTTTAACCGCTTCAAACTTTTCTCTATAAACACTTGCAATATCTTTATAGTTGTTGATTTCCCAAGTGGCTTTTGAATGATTCTTACATTCGTTTAGAAACTTGCTCTCCTATTCTTTAATCAAAGCACAGCATGTGGGATTGCAAACCCATGATCCATCAGCATGATTGATCTTACGCTTTTCCTCCTCTTCTTTGGAAATTTTTTCGCGGAATGTTCGGAAAAGATACTTCTGGTGACTGAGTTCTTCATCAACAGCCTCTAACTTCTTTTTGTTGGATTCAACTTGTTTTAGATGATTCTCTAGTTTGTACTCTGCATTGATACGGTCTCTTTGTTCAATTCGAAACAGTTGCTTATATTGTTCTATTGATTCGGAACATGCCGAGTTCGAACATATCTGAGTTCGATCACTCACAAGAGGAGAAGCAACTTGAGTACTTGTCATTGTCTTCTTTGGATGAACTTCTGAATCAAATACGAACTGAAATACTTGAACGGATTGAAAAATCTTAGCATGATCGGAAAGTCAGCTTCTCGATCGGGCAGAGTTTCAGATCGACCGAAAAGTGTAAGCTGATCGAAAAGTCACGAAGGGACTTTCCGATCGAAACGAAGCTGATCGAAAAGTCACGAAGGGACTTTCCGATCGAAAAATGGTGAACCGGGAAGTACTCTTTGATCGAGAAGCACCGAGACCGATCGAAAAGCTTCTCAGCCTAATCGAAAAGCCTCTTGACTCGATCGAAAAGTATCCAAAGGGTCGAAAAGCAAAAAAAAATCGATCGAAATAAGGGTTAAAGCCACAAATTTTGATCGAATGGCTTATAGAACACGGGCTTCTTGCTTCTGCAACACTTGTAACCTGCATAATAATCACACGAAACTCACAGAAAAAAAACGTTAGTAACACCTTTGAAACACTTGGAACAAATAATATGAAAATTAAAAGAATTACTCCACAAGGTTTAGAAACATTCAACGATCAAAACCCCGTCAAAATAAATTTGCACCAACTTAAAATGAGTGGCCGTTTACTGCTTTTGAAAACGGATGATGTGGACCACCTGATTTAATTAAATATGAATGGTAAGTTCGTAATTATAGCAACTTCCAATTTCCGAATACGTGAATTCAATTTTTTTTCGTACGACACTTATTAAATGGATGGCACAACTGTAAATAATTGATCTTCTTCCTTTTGAAACCTGCAACTCACGTTTACGAAGAAATTTGATCAAGACAACAAATGAAACCATAAATCAGTACACACCCGAACTTGAACGAGATCCCGTTCTCGATTGAGAACCTCTATAACGATCGAAACCGAGTAACACGAATCCTTAACTCGATCGAGAAACACAAGCTGAATCGTAAACTGTTGACCCGATCGGACACCTCGAATGTAAATTACGTACTCAAACGTAAAGCTGATCAGGAATGTAAACCCGAACCCGATCGCATAGCTGCTTGTAAACTTGTTCTTAAACCTTGGATGATAGTAAACCTCTGACGATCATAAACCTCCAAACTTTGATCGAGAACCCGTATCGCCGATCGAAAACCAAACAGAATCGTAAACTAAGCTTTTCGATTGACTCGTAAACCAAGCTTGATCGAAAACTTAGAACTCGATCTTGAATACAATCGAAAACCTGATGACTTAAGCGATAATCACAACTCGATCGTAAATCTCTGAAATGAATTGCAAACCCGTTTTCTGAGTCGAAAAACCACCTAGCAAGAAATCGATCCCTCAATTTCTGCGACTGATTTACTTTCCTTAAATACTTCTTGATCGAAAATCTTTATCCAAAATCGAAAACGAGTAACACGAAGTCACAAATAGAAAACTTGCATGACAACCACACTCCCTTAAATTATGCAGAAAATTGATTTTCCCAGAATATTTTATTAAGAATATTTATTAATCGTAAACTTTCCAGAAAATGGTTTGATGATCGAAAACCAGTTGATGAGCAATCGAGAACCTGAAAAACTTATCAAAAACTCAAGAAAATCGTTAGACAATCTTGAATCGATATCGTGAGAGCCTCGAAACTTACGTTTCTTGGCTCTGATACCAATTATAAGTCCCGAAAACGGTTCTTAACACGATATCACTACTCGATTGAGTGTGCGGAATCCCGTCAATCGAGTGATTCAAGATGCGAGAAATAGAAATTGATGAACACAATAATTAAACAATAAAACCTGGAACGAAGTGCACACGATTAACAATCGTCTGGTACACAGATTCAATAGAAACCGAAAAGCCCCCTTGTGTCTCTCTCAACTGACTAACCCCTAATATGAGCATTAGGATTTGTTTATATAGATAAACAAATCCTAAACCTAATTTTCGGATTTTACTAAACATACCCATTAAACTCCCCTTAAACTCTATCTAATTGGGCTCAAACATGTCCAAAATGGCCCAATGACCCAATACAATGAAAACCCAACTATTTTACACCTATTCTATCACATAGGCCTTCAAAATAGTCCGTCAGGTGATGATTTAATACATAAGCCACAAATTATTCCCTTACACGTACTTAATGCGCAAAATATTAGAGATATCACCAAAACAAAATTAGAATATTAGGTATTGCTAAAATACTTGATTAATAATCGTATGAAATGGAAAACAGCTAGCTTCGGCACGTAAAACGATAAAGTCGGTAACCAGTGTTGTTACGCGATATTAAAAAAATCAATTCATTTAGCCGTTCGAGATGGTTTAACGACTCAGTGATATTATAAACCATTATTATAATTTTTACTGAGATTTACAGTCGAGAAAACGTATTCGGTTTGTAAAACAGCCACGATCGCAACACTGATTGGACACGCGCTTTCTACCGCTTAATTAACTGACCATTCACCTGTTTGCATTATAGCCGAAGAATAAATATTATGATTATATTTATTGGACTCCTGTAATACTTTAGATATTCGGGAATTTTTATAAACCATCCATGAAATATTATATTATTTAACAGGTTCAGAATACGAGGTATAATACCTACTACTACACCAAAATATATTAAAATATCTACATGTCTTGGTGTCTCAATATCATTCATTTGAATGATTACTTCGTATGAATCATCATTCAAATTCATTACTCACTACCTTAACTATTGAAAATTATGATTGCTATCATCTACGTGTATTGTATTACACCTCAAGTATCCTATCTATAATTCATGTATACTATATATACATGCATACACTACATACATACAACAACACATTTCAATTACAATTCACTAGAACAGAAAAAAAGGAGAGAAAGCGCGCAACCCCTTCCCCCTCGTCTCATCACTTCGTTTCGATTTTCCGGCGACACCGGGTCTCCACCCACCTTATCCGATTGTTCTACCGACAACGCCACTCTCCCCTCCGGCGAATCCATCACTCCTCATGTCCTCCTCCGACAGCCCTGCTACACCGGCTACCTTCACCATCCGACCGACCCAGCAACACCCAGGAGCAATGGAGCACTGTTTTTTTGCTCATCAGCGGCAAGGGCAGTCCCGACCTAGTGTTTTGGTGACCTTACAGAAGTGGCGAACGACGGCTCTGAGCTCGAATCTGACCTCAGGCGTGAACCCCATTTGTTTCCGCGATAGGTGGCTAAGGTGGTGGTGGTGATTCCAGGACTATGGTGGATGGTGGCAAATGGATGATGATGTTGGAAGCAATTGGTTGATGGTGGTGGGGGTTGTATTATGGTTATTTGAAGTGTACGGGATGCTGGAACTAAACCCGACACAAACCCGTCTACACTTTCGGACAACTTTTCAGTTAGTTAACTTGGTCAAAATGACAAACCGACAACGGGGAAATAATCCTGACGAGAAACCGAGTGGCTAGGACTATTCGATTATCTAATCGAGAAACCTTATTATATCGGTTATTCGGACTCGATACGCGACCCGTCGAAAAGGTATTCATATTATATTATTTGGTATTATCATTTGACTTAAATTAAGTTAAGATTAATATTAATAAAACTGATTGAATGATAATTAATACAAATCTATTAAATTAGATAAAAAAATAAATAAACATATATATAAATGTTAAGCGATAAATAAATCAAATGGATTATCGGATTATAGAATTTTTAATATATATATTTTGAGATAATAGATTATTAGAAGTTCGTACGAACCGGAAGGGTAAGCGTCTATACACTGGGATTTTCTGACAAAGCGAGGGTGTCGCATAAATCCCAACCGGGACCTGGCATACCTTACTGAGCAATCCTGGAGTGAGCGTTTGCTTATAAGAATGTGCGTCTTCATAAGAAGTAGAAATAAACATAAAAAATGTTTATTATATTCAACTTTATATTAACACAATCCAGTACGTGATTAGGTTGAAATAAGGATTATAGTGACGGTTCTTTTAGAGATAATCAGAAAAAGAATATAGGTGAGTCACTCTCTCACTGGGCAATTACTTTTTATAAAACGGGATGTGTTGTTCTGTAATTAAATTATATATTTGACTGCCATTAGTATCTATAAATGTTGAGGCCTGAAGGATTAGATACGATCTTGGAAGAGGGCTCAAGTGACATGTACAAATATGTAGTATGCATACAGATAGACCTAGTTGCTTGAACGAACGTTCCTGATATCGATTCTGTGATCCTTGCCATGGATATACATGTTTATAAGATGTTGTAGTCAAAATTTAATATGTGATTTCAAATGAACTATTATGTTTTTGAAACTCACCATCAATATGTTGCGCCCCAATGTTGTCATTTTCTTTTGGACGCACATCTTAGGTACAATGTATTAGCATGTAGCTACACATGGATTAGACGATGAAGAAGCTAGTATAGAAGTCTAAATTTTGGTTGGATGAAGACATAGACTTCTAGTTTCAAATAGAAATAAGATATTGTATTATTTTAAGTTCTTTGTAGATTCTACACTTTTGTTATCAATAAAAGTTAAAGACTTCCGCTGTAAACTTTGATTTATGCCATGTGCTTTCTGTTATTCGACGCGTAACACTCCCTAGTGCTTATCCTGGGATGCGGGTGTTACAAAATATTCCCCATAAAATAGGAAAAACTATTTAACTATTATTGAAACAACAGAATAATGTTTCATTTTTAGTTTTTAGTGTTACACAGGTCCAAAATCTCAAAAGGAACGGAGAACGAAGAAAACATGAAGAAATGATGAAGTTCCGAACTTCTGGCCTGAGGCACGGCTCGTACCTAGCCAGGCACGACCCGTGCCTGCCTACTGTGAAGCCCGAAGATTTGACATTTTACTCCTGACTCCTCACGGCCTGTTCCGCCAACTCCACACGACCTGTTCCCCTGGAAAATGTCACACACGGCCCGTGCCGCTGAAGCCACACGACCCGTCTCTCCAGCCCATCGAGATTGGCCTGTGCCCTGTCAGGCATGGTCCGTGACCAGTCCTGGACTTTGCCTATAAATACAACCATTCTCCTCCCTCATTTATTAAGCTTTGGCTCCAGCTTCACCCTCTTTTTAATTTTATACCATCTTCTGAGTCTTGTTTTCGATGTTTTATCTATTCGTCAAGATTTTAAGAAATTTATACCATTCGTTCACGAACGATACTCAAGTCGAAATTGAATATGTCTCCATTGGTACTCATATCTACTTGATCCTTAGTCGGGTTAGCGTGCAACACCTTGCAAGATGCCTCAAATGTTTCCTCAAACTCGAGTTTGCCCCCGCCTCATTAATCCCCCCGCAAGCATGACAACGCGCCTTCTCTGGCCCGTTCGACATTTCGCATAAGTCGACATGTGCCCAAGAATCCTTGTTTCTAGTTGTTTCCTTCACCCTCACGCATAAGCACTTGAACTCGCATTATCCCCAACGGATGCTTCACTTGGTGTAAGGAATATCGCTTTGAAGATTTACGGCTGAAAGCTATTTTGATGTGTTCTGGCTGAAATTGAAGCTCAAGTGGAAGTCTCAACTTCAAGTGGAACTGGCAGTTCAAGTGGAACTGGCAGTTCAAGCGGAAGAAGCAATTTTGTCTGTTAGCGAATATTCCGGGTGAACTCGATTATCTACCAGATAATGAGTTCAGCCGGACTTTTTCTGAGATGTCTTTTCAGTCGTCCAATCCTATAAAAGCTTCTCGGTTGCTTCCAAATCTATCAAAGCCGCTCTCCTAAATTAGTATGATGCTGATCACACGCAAGATATTCCAATTGTCGAAGTTTATTCTTTAGGTAGTTTGTATTTGACTTTGTAGTTAACGGTTTAGATTAAATCCTTCGAGATCAATGGCTGTCATTGATCTCATCTGCACTATATATAGCATTAGTTAGCTCTAGTTTACACACACTTCTTGATCATCTTGTAATAGTGTAACTTTGACTTAATGCAAATAGTGCCGAGTATTTCTTACCACAGGGTTATGTTTACAAGTAGAGGGTTGTTGTTTAGTTAAAGTCTAACTAACATCGATCCTACAAGTGGTATCAGAGCTTTGGATCTCACTTTGAAGACTTCTAGTTAGGCCTGTAAACAAAACGAAATTTCAACGAAATGTTCGTGAAATGTTCGGGCGGGAGTTCGTTTGTGTTCGTTCGTTAAGCTTAATGAACAAACACAAACAAAATATTTTGTTTGTTTAGCTTAACAAACGAAAACGAAAAAAGCCCGCGTTCGTTCATTTATGTTCGTGAACGTTCGGTAAATTTGTTCGTGAACGTTCGTTCGTTTGTACTGTTCGTTTGTTAACATTAATATATCTTTAAAATATTTTTGATAAATTTCCTAAATAGTTCTAATTAGCATCAAGGATGATTTCTTTTTATGTAAGCATATATGTGTTTGTTGGTTTTTTTTCCTAGTATTGTTTTGCTAGGTGGTTGTGTTATTTTCTGGTTTTTGTTTGGTTGTTTGTTTATTTCACATACTTAGGGGCATGTCCCTAGTATGAACTAGTAAGGTTTCTCCTTACTACTTATTTCTTTTGAAGGTACATATATACAAATCACCGGGGTAACCCTTTACCAAAAAACAAAATATGTGTTTGTTTGTTTGGTTCGTTGGCTTGTTTGTGACTGTGTTTGTTTGGTTCGTTTGGTTCGTTTTATTCGTTTGATTTGTTTGTCCTGAAATCTACAAAATTAAAAAATAAACACGAAAAAAGTTCTTTGCTTAACAAACAAACACAAACATGAAATTTTGTTCGAATTTTTGTTCGTGTTCGGTTCGGTTGTCTGAAAAATTGTTAACAAACGAAAACAAACATGCCTCGCTCGTGTTCATTTGGTTCATTTACAGGCCTACTTCTAGTGCTTTAAAGTTGATACTCTACTTGTTTACTTTACAAGCTTTGTTGTTTTTGTCTTTCAAAAGTTTTTCAAAATGAATGAACTTAGTTTGAGATGTTCAAACGGTAGTGCTAACAAACCGCCAATGTTCACTCCTGATGACTTTGGTACCTGGGAACTCAAGAAGGAAGGTTTTGTTAGGATCTTAGATCGCCATATATGGAAATCCTTTACTGAAGGTCCTTATTCTCCCACAGTTCCATCTGCTGATGACGCTGAAGTCAAGATACCAAAACCTTTAGATAAATATGTTGATTCTGACTATGCTGCTCTCGAATTTGACTATAAGGCATATAGGACTCTATAGGTTGCACTTCCTAACTCCATTTTAAGTGGGTTTAAGGGTTACGAAACTGAACATAGCCTATGGAATACCTTAAGTGAAATGTATGAAGGAACCAGTGAGGCTAAAGAAAACAAGAAAGAAGTTTTGAAACAGAAATATGAGAACTTTACCGACAAATCTGGTGAATTTATGACCAACCAGTACTTGAGATTTGTTTCCTTACTTGATGAGCTGCAAAAAGTAGATGTAAAACTAGATCCAGTCGATGTAAACAGAAAGTTTTTACGTTCTCTGCCTTCTGTGTGGACAGTAGGCATTGTAAGCATCAGAGAATGTAAAAGTTTGAAAAAGATGAGGCTTAGTGAACTTCATGGCATACTCAGTGCTTATGAAATGGAATTAAATCTTAGGCAAAACTCATCTTCTGAATCAACTCAGCTATTTTCAACTGCTCTAGTAACTACTGATTTTCAAAACTAGAGATCTTCAAACGCATCTTCATACCAGTCACCTATAGTCAGTTTCCCTGAGAAACAAGGTGTCAAGAGAGTTTTTAAAATTCCCTTGATAAGTCTCACAATGCTTATGTAGCAACTGACTCATACCAAGGCTTTATTCGTGAAGACTTAGAATGTATAGGTGCTGATGACTTAGAAGAAATGGATATTTTGACCCAACTTGCTATGGTGTCTGTAAGAGCCCAAAGATTCTACAAAAGAACTGGTAGAACTTACAAAGGAGCAAACGGTGCTCACATTGGCCTAGACAAAAGCAAGGTGAAATGCTACAACTGTCACCAACTTGGTCACTTTGCAATAGAGTGCCCCCAATCAAGAAGGGGATGATAGAATCAAGGTCAAACTTAGATGAAGTATCATGGTGGAAACAACCACACCAATTCAAGCAACAATTCTGCTCATAGTTCAGGACAACAACCCACCCAACCAAAACCAGCCGGAACTCAAAACCATCAGAATGTGGTTGCTGCTGTAGCAAACCAAACTAAATGCATTGAATGGGGAGACTTTCTAGCTGAGTTCGAGCCTATCAACCATGCTTTGATGGCCAAGCAAGATTCTCCTTCTGATCAGGTAAATTCAATTCCTGAAAAGGTTCTAGAAAACTTATGCAGCCTTGCCTGCAATGAACAAGTGACAAAGTACAGAAATCACAACACATATCTGATTGATGAAGTTTCAAACTTAAATGAGTTAAAGGAATGATTTAATAAAACTGAGTCATCTTACATTACTAATATTGAAAACTTCAACAAAGAATTTGAATAGTTAAAGCAAACCAACTCCATTCTTGAAACACAACTGGATGATTTGTTATCAAAACTTGAAAAATCAAGAAAAGAAACCAAAGAAGCTAAGGCTGAGGTTGATGTTCTTGAAATAAAACTAAAAGATGCTTTGTTCACCTGTGATAAGTTTCAAACTGCAAATAAGAAAGTTGAGAAACTATGGATGGGATGGATGTATGGGAAAACTAGTGTTGGCTATAACAGTTTTGAGCCACCAATTGAATACTCACCTGCAATTGAACCAATCAAAGCCCTTTCAACAGAATGTAAAATTACTCTCACTGTTGATGATACCTCATCACAGTCAAGCATTGAAAAATCAGTTGAAACTAAGAAGCCTGAAGTCAATAATGCAAGCAAATCTGCATTAGTTGACCAATCAAAAATTTTGAAACCATCAATTGTTGTCCCATCCCTAACTATTTATTAATCAAAGGATTCAAAAGTTGGAGGGAAACAACCGAAACAACCAAAGGGAAATCAAACTTAAAGACATGGTCAATTAAATTACAAGCAAATTACCAAAAATGAGTCTCCCAGGAAAAATGAGTTTTATGAAGCAAAAAGTCTTGAATGTGTTTTCAGTGGTGAAAAAGGGCACCTTGCTGCCATGTGTTTATTCAACCCATTGAGTAAAGTTCAACATCTTTCAAAACCAAAATTTGCTCAAAAACCAAAAACTGATTTCCAAAGAAAGCTCATAGGTAGAATCTCACATGTGAAAAGCCAAACAATGAAGTATTTTGGATCTAAGTCTAACAGGATTTTGGTGGGAAATGAAAGAAATGCAAGTTTTTCTGTTTTAAAGCAAAATTGTTTTCCGGCTGAAGTTCAACCGGAACAACTCTCCGCTCGAACTTCAGTTCAACCGGAAAACCGAAAACAACCTAGATCAGCTACTGCTACCAAGCAAAGACCGAAAGTACACTTTGCTGAAGGGTTTGAACTTTTTGAAATCCAAGATAGAAGAAAGGGATAATTGCATATATCCCCTTATTATTCTCTTTAATTTCATATTTACCCAACTAAAAAACTAAATTGCATATATCCCCTTCCTTATTAAATTTTTACGTAATGACCAATCTGCCCCTAAAAATTAAAAAAAACACTTTGAGTTAAAAACTCAAATGTAATGTTTATCCTTCTTCTTCAAGAGGCCACCGTCAACCAGTACACATCCACACCCACCACTGAATCCAAAAATTGGAGATGGTGATGATTATGTTCATTTTTTTCTTCCTTCGGTACAACAATTTAATTGGCACCAAACTCTAAACAAGAAAGAATCATGTTTGTTTTTTGAAAGAATGTTGATTTCACTACCAAATCCTATCTTCATCTATACTATTAAATATATCTTGATTTCATTACAATCACAGTCTCGCCCTAATTGAATCTGAAAATCATCCAAAATCCCACATCCATTAATCTTCGCCCAAATTAGGCAACAGAGTAGCAGCAACTAGGGCACGACAATTCCGATAATGAGCGTTGAATCTGGACCGGTGACGGAAATTAGGTTTCGAGGTGGTACAGGGGTGGTCACGACCACCGGCTCTACCGGAATTCAAAATCGATTTCGATGAGATCTTCGTGGAGGAAGAATGGTGGCAAGAGGTGAAGCAGATGAATAACGCGTGACCACAAACCCTATCGGAGCTTTAAGTTTGACCGGCTGTTCTTGCTTCTTATCTTCAAATAATTGAAGGATTAGTTTTGTGTGATTTTTCGAGAACCAACAATCCTTTAGACAAATCTGAACATTTTATTTAACTATATTGGAAAGAAAACTTGTGTTGGAAAGAAAATATAATATTAAATTTTGATAAGATTTTTGGGTTGGTGAATTAAGGGTAGGATGGTCATTATATTATTTCTTTCTAATAATATATATTCAAATGGGTAAATTTGCAATATTTTATCATTAAGAAGGGGATATATGCAATTTTTATTTATCATTGGGTAAATATGCAAATTTTTGATATTTGGGAGGTGATATATGCAATTGCCCCTAGAAGAAATCCCTCAAGAGGAAAGACCACCTCAAGGGAAAGTTTTTCAAAAGGCAAGAAATCTAACCAACCAGAATACTTTGCTAGTTCAAGTGGAAGTTACTGTGTTCCACATCAGGTTGAAATTTTTTTTCAAAGGTTTCCACAATCACCTGAAAGAATTAAATTAGTCAATCAAGCTCACTGTTCATCTAGTGAAATACCAAAGAAGTGACCAATAAACAGAAAAAATTTCGGGAATACCGTGAAAGAAAAATTGCTGAGAGGAAAAACAACAAGAGTGAGAGATTAAGTCAAACAAGCACTCCCTATGAGAGCCTGAAACCTTGATAATGATGATCTGTTTACTGATACTCCAATTCTGAATACTTTATAACTCAAGGAGTACAAGTATAACGATGCTTATGGCAGACCCAAGACCACTCAGGCTTGGGTCCCCTATAGAAACTGATCAAATCTGATATGTGCAGCTGCAAAATAAAGGCGAACATAGCCTATGGGTAGTAGATAGTGGATGCACTTGCCAAATGACAGGGAATAAGCATATACTGGAAAACACAAAAAAGAATCAATGGAGGACCAGTTTCCTTTGGTAGCACTAAAGGCCACATCTCAGCACAAGGAGATGTGAGCAATGGACTGGTAAGTTTTGATAGAGTCACTTTTGTTGATACATTAAATTTCAATCTTCTCAGTGTCTCACAAATGTGTGACAAGAATTTGAATTTGATGTTTAATGAGAGGGAGGCTATAGTTCTTAAACCTGGTGTGAAAATTCCTGATGAGCTAATCATGCTTAAAGCACCCAGGAGAGATGGACTATATATTTTGGATATGTCAGTTGCTGCACCCTTCTGTGGCACTACTTGCTTTATATCCAAAGCCTCATTGGATGAATCTGATTTGTGGCATGGGAGGTTAGGACATGTAAACTACAAACATGAACAGAATTGTCAATCTTGGCCTGGTTAAGGGTCTTCCTGACAAGCAATTTACATGTTCTGAACATTGTGTGCCATGTCTCAAGGGCAAGCAACACAAAACCTCCTTCAAGCCCAAAGTTGAATCTTCTATTTCACAACCTCTAGAGCTGTTGCACATGGATCTTTTTGGTCCAAGTAGAGTAATGAGTTTGGGAAAAAGGTCATACTGTTTTGTCATTATTAATGATTTCTCTAGATACACATGGGTTTTCTTTCTTAAAATAAAAGATGAAGCTGATGAATTGTTAAAAACTCTTGTGATAAATTTAGAAAATCAATCCAATTTCAAAGTGAAAACAATTAGATGTGACAATGTCCTTGAATTTAAAAATCATGTTTTGAATTCATTTTGTGAGGAAAAGGGAATTCTTAGACAATTCAGTGCTCCTAGAACTCCACAACAAAATGGTGTTGCTGAAAGTAGAAATAGGACACTGATTGAAGCTGTTAGGTCAATGTTAGCAGACTCTAAACTCCCTGTGATATTTTGGGCAGAAGCAGTGAACACTGCCTGTTATGTTCAAAACAGGATCTTAATTGTTAAAGGCAAGAACAAGACACCATATGAGCTTTGGAGAAAAAGAAAGCCAAATATTTATTTCTTTAAGCCATTTGGTTGCCCTATCACAATATTGTAAACCAATGAGCTATTGCCTAAATTTGTAGAAAAGGAAGATGATGGATATTTTGTTGGATATTCTGGTGTGTATAAGTCATACAGAGTATACAACAAGAAAACCAAAATTGTTGAAGAAACTATAAACGTGTCTTTTAATGAAAAATCTCCCAGTAATTTTGAGTCTTAGCCCACCTGGTTATTCGATATCGATGCACTAACCACTGCTTTCAACATAACTATTGATAAGCCTGAGAGTTCATCAGTGTATGAACATAATTCTTATAGGCCAACTGATGAACATTGGAAGAGCAACCAAGTTGGAATCAAGAAGCCAATCTTCTTCTCTTCGATGAGTATCAAGCCTATCTTGCCAGGAAATGGAAAGAAATAGTCTGAAATAGTTCAAATGATGATGAGATAGTTCCGGTTGAAGTCCAAGCGGAACCAATCTCTCCGGTTCAAGTTCAACCGAAAAACTCAATTTCAGAAACTGTGGAGAACACTGATTCCGGGTCAAGTGAACCTAAAAACTCTAATGATGCTGCATCTAATGAGTTTAGTTTTGAGCATCTGACCCACAATTCAGAAACCAGTTCTCATGAAGCAGTTGAAGTTTCAGATCTTATATCACACTTTGGTAATGTTGAGCTTGAACACATACTTCATAGGCTCAACATACCATCAAATGGAAGAAGCCATGAGTTCCCTATGCTCATAGATAGAAGAATCAACAAGAATCATCCATTGGATAATGTTATTGGAGATATGTCTGCACCTGTGTTAATAAGGAGTAAATCTGCTAATGCAAATATTTGTGTGCATGCTGCATTTCTATCTCAAGAAGTACCCAAGAAGGTAGCTGAAGCCTTAGAAGATAACAGCTAGGTAGAGGCAATGCAAGAAGAATTATTTCAAATTAACAAGCAGAAAGTTTAGGAATTGGTTGATCTGCCTGCTGATGCAGAACCAATTGGTACAAAGTGGGTGTTCAGAAACAAAAAGGATGATAGAGGCATTGTCATCAAGAACAAAGCAAAACTGGTTCAAGGTTATGTACAGGAAGAAGGCATTGATTATGATGAAGTGTTTGCACCAGTGGCTAGACTTGAAGCAATCAGAATTTTTCTATCCTATGCTGCCTTCAAAGATTCCAAGTATTTCAAATGGATGTCAAAAGTGCCTTCATGTATGGCCTACTGGAACAAGAAGTGTATGTCAAGCAACCTCCTCGCTTTGAGGACCCTCATCATCCAAACAGGGTATGCAACCTAATCAAAGCCCTATATGGCCTTAAACAAGCACCTTGAACCTGGTATGAAACTCTTTCAAACTATCTTCTAGAGAATGGCTACAAGAGAGGAGCTATTAATAAACCACTGTTTGTCAAAACTGTTGGTAAAGACATGTTGATGGTACAAAAATTATGTAGATGATATTATATTTAGTTCATCTAATACTTTGTTGTGCAAGGAATTTGAAACTTTGATGCAGTCGAAATTTGGAATGAGCTCTATGGGAGAATTAACCTTCTTCTTAGGACTACAAGTGAAGCAAACTGCAGCTGGGATATTTCTGAACCAGTCAAAGTATATCCAAGATATGCTGAAGAGATTTGATATGCTGACATGTTCAAGTGCTAAAACTCCTATCTCCACTTCCCACAAGTTAACCAATGACTTAAGTGGCAAGCCAGTAGATGTACACATGTCCAGAGCAATGATAGGATCATTGATGTATCTCACTACTAGTAGAACCTAACATCATGTTCAGTGTTTGCTTATATGCACGATATCAGTCATCACCAAAGGAGTCACACATGCTAGCTGTCAAGAGAATTTTCAAGTACTTGAAGGGTCAACCAAAACTGGGTTTATGGTATCCCAAAAATTCTGACTTCTCTTTTAACGTATTCACCGACAGTGACTATGGAGGCTGTGACATAGACAAGAAATCAACATCAGGCGGATGTCAATTTTTGGGTGAAAGACTTGTTTCCTGGCAATGCAAGAACCAAACCTGTGTTTCTACATCAACTGCTGAGGCTGAATACATTGCTGCCTCAAGTTGCTGCAGTCAAGTTCTTTGGATCCAGAATCAGATGCTTGATTATGGAATCACCTTCATGGAAACTCCCATCTTTGTAGACAACAACAGTGCTATATCCATCATCAACAATCTAGTCAAACACTCCAAAACAAATCACATTGATATAAGGTATCATTTTATTAGAGATTGTGCGAAAAAGAATCTGATTAAGTTATTCAAAGTTCATACTGATCATCAATTGGCTGATCTGTTCACCAAAGCTTTTGATGAGGCAAGATTTTTCTACCTTATCACAGCCATTGGGATGATGAACTTTGAATAACACAAAACTTTTCACAATTTTAATAAAAGAGAGGCATGTGCTCAAGAACCCCGTCTCTTGATACAAAAGGAAAAGAAAAATGAAAAATTTCTTGTGTTAATTAGAAAACATTTCAGTTCATAGACAGTAACTGCTGTTAAACTATGAAAAATTAACACAAATTTTCAAAAATCATGTGTTTTGGTTTTCCGGTCCAAGTTCTGGTTCAACCTGCGAGAACAAAACTTTTGAAAATCTCCGGGTGAACTTCAACCGGAAAAATGCTTTGTAAATTGTGTGGAAAAAGTTTTTGCAAACAATTCTTCCAAGCGGAAAAATTATCCGCTTGAAGTTCAAACGAAAGAAATTTGGGTTTTAGAATAAAGGAGAAAATGGGTTCCGCTTGAACTTCCGGGTCAACAAGTCAAAGTCACTTTTCATTAAATTACCCGGAAGGCACACCTTTTTAAGCGGATACACAGTTTATCACCCATTAAATATTTAACCATTAAATATCCGAGGTTTCAGTAAATATACTTTTGGATAATGACATTCTTTAATGTGTTGTACCGTATAACCCATAAAGCACCAGTCACATCAGTTACTAAACGGTTGGTTTAAAACCTCTCTCCTCCACGTCACCGACGGAAAAGGTAAAAAGCCCTAAATTACCGTCATTTCCCCATTTCTCTCAAACCCCACTCCGAAATTACTCCCAAACTCTCTCCATAACTTCCCAAAAACCGTAAAATTTCTCTCAAATTCGACATCAACAATGGCTCCCGAGGTGAGTTCAAGTGGCAAGAAGCCTACCAGTGATTCAAGGTTCCCTATGGAACACAACCTAGTGGCTTACCTTGAAGCACCCAGTAAAACCAACATTTACAACGGCATGATTGACTTCCTCAAGAACTGTCATCTTCATCACACGCTCACAGTTGAAGCGCTAATCTTCGAAGAAATTATGGAGGAATTCTGGTCACGTGCTAGGGTTGCTGAAGGTGATAATGGTAGGGAGAAGATTGTGTCAACGGTTCAAGACACAATAGTGGAAATAGATGAAGCCAAAATTAGAAAAGCGTTGAGACTACGAGATGGAGATGGCTATGTGTTTGTTGACTCACAAGTATACCTACCTCTATTCAGAGATATTGGTTACGACAGTTCAATGGGAAGCAAAACCATCAGGAAGGGGTAACTGCCATATAAATGGAGATTTTTGGCTCACACCCTCTTGGTCTGCTTAACTCCCAAGAAAGGCGGTTTTGATGAACTCGCTGTTGAACAAGCCTCATCATTCTTTGCTGTGGTCAAAGGTCAAAGTTTTAATTTTTCCAAATTAATTTTCAAAGGCCTTAAAACAAACATCATACCAGATTATTTCTACCTATATCCCAGGTTTTTGACTTGTATTCTTAGGGAGGAATACCCCCAAATTGTTTTGGGAGGTACAATTTTACAACCAAAACTCCTTAATGAGAAAACTTTTTCTAATCTTTCTCAAAATAAGACTGTTTTCTTGGAAGGGACACTGACCATCCCCTGCCAATTCCAAGGTAGTTTCCTGATGAAACTACTCAGGCTGAGGTTCAAACGGAAACTGTTGCTGCAATTGAGCAACCTGCTCAAGATGACAGCACTATAAACCCAATAGTTCCTGATCCCACATTTGTCCCAGCTTCCTCTACTTTAAAAACCTATCATTCCAAAAAGAGGAAAGCTTCCACTTCCTCATCTAAATCCCCACCTGTCATTTTCAAGAGATAGCGAAATGTGGTTTTTAGGTCTCCTCCACCTATTACCACCAACCAACCTGAAGCTTCAAGCCCGCTAAAGGCAAAAAGCCCAAGCGGAAGCTAGTCCAACTGGGATATTCTCTTAGTGTCAGGACCAATTTGGAGCCTTTACTCATCCAATACACAGATCCAAGTGCGGAAATCATGAATCCATGATCCAATAATAGTGTTTGTTGGTTGAAATCCTCAGATTTCATGTCTGAAACTCAAGAACACAAGGGTTTTCACACACAAGTTCTTTCTCTCTTCAAACAGCCGTCCAAAAGCTTATTCTAGGTTATTCTCATGTTGCTATTTATACTGGAGAGAGCACCTGATGTCACAACACTGAAATCAAGAGAATGTTATTGAAGTTAGTAAAAATTATGTCCTCAGACTGACGAGATCGCCAAGAACAAAATGACATCGCCAAGGCCTCTTGGTGAAGTCGCCAACCTTGGTGAGGTCGCCAAGAAAGCAAGACCAGATCTCCAAGACCAAATCCAGGTCGCCAAGACCACTTAGTGAAGTCGCCAAGCTTGGTGAGTTCACCAAGCTTGGTGAGGTCGCTAAGCCTTTGGTGAGGTCGCCAACCTGGTGAGGTCGCCAAGCTTGGTGAGGTCGCCAAGACTAACTTAAAATCGTCAAGTACACTTGTAAAACGTCAAGAATCATTATTGAACCATTAAGAGTTGTTATTATGAAGTCACATTCAATTATTAACATTAGCCAAGTAAATTGTCATGAAATGACTCAGAATATGGATTCAGACTTTCACAGCACATTAGAAATGTATAAGGGCAAATTCCTCAATATCAATGATCAACGCAAGTTATGACATTACATATGAATCATACAAAACATCAAATACTTGAGTAATTAACATAAACATCAAGAGAATTGTCCAAGTACAAAATACAAGTTAAAGTGAAAGATTTACAATTTGAGCACAAACACTAAGGATGCTATGTTTGAGCTGCCACCAACCCTAAAAATCTTACACTTTGCTAGAAATGAATATAACTACCACAACTTCTGTTTCTACAGCACATGATGATGTTTTTCAAAGGGTTAGTCAGTCAGATTTTCTGCAAGACTTGATGAATGCAACACGATCTACAGTTGTTAGCACAACACTTTTAGCAAGTGCTGGTGCTCAGTATGTCAACCAGCCTATGGGATCAACACCCACAACTCATGTGTTCTCAACAACTACAGCAGCTACAGCTTCATCTCAATCAACACCGGAAGTCAATTTCAATCTAGATAAAGGTTCTGTGTCATTCTCTCAGGCCAGTATCCTTCAGGGTGCTTTAACTGATAAACAATCACAGATTGATAGTATGAAATCTAAGACTGAAGAGCAATCGAAGGTGATTACTGAGTTGAGATCAAGTAATGATGAATTGAAAGTTCAAAATGAATCTCAAGGTCAGATGATTACTACCTTGCAGAGAGATTTTCTGCAATTGCAGAGTCGGGAATCGGCTAAAGATCGGGAGATTATACGTTTGAGTACAGCTAGTCAGACCCAGAGTGCTATGCTTCTCCAGATGAGTGAGCAAATAAAATTCTTTATGAAGAAATTTAAAGCTCGAGGGGAGATTGGGTCTGATTCTGGTTGTCAAGAGGATTATATGAAGTATTTGAATGATGATCCTGATCATGAGGATACTCAAGGGAACGTTGGTGGAGGATCAGGCCCGACTGGAACCACTGGTTCGGGTGCTAGGACATCTACATCCCAGGGGGAGACAGATTCAAGAGAAGCCATGCCGATTACCTCGATCCCGTCGAATCAAGCTGTAATTAGTTTGGATAAGTTCAAACAAATGTTGCAAACACTAGAAGAAGATGAATTTGTTGGTGAACATACAGCTGAACAGCTTCAAGTAGCGTTTGATTTAAACGACGAGGAGTTGAAGAGTGCTTCTGAAAAGACACCTCAGAAATTTGAATCATCAAAGCCAGAGTTGGAGGAAGATATGTTTGATGAAGAAGTTGAGGTTGAAGACATTACCGAGGATGATATCCTGGTATGTACTCAAATTTCAGCAACAACAACCAAGCTGGCGATGATTTTGAATTCTTTCCAAATGAAAAAGGTGATGAAGCTGAAGAGAGGTTAAAGAAGAAAGAAGCTAAAATACCTAAAGACCCAGTTGCCAAGGAGGCAGAGGAACAAAGACAACGTCGTGTGTACAATGATTATTTGAAGGAGTTTCATGCCAACTATGTTCCACCTCCTAAACCGATCGAACAGAAAAGGACGTCAGATTCAAGGGTCAAGCTTTATATGAAATTGTAAGCTGGATGTACGCTGAAAGTTTGAGGTGTTATGCAATTAAACGTCAACACGGTATTCAATATTTCAAGAGGTCAAGAGATTTTGAGTCCTTACCAGTCTGGGATATTCGAGAACTGACTCGGAAACCATTTTGCAATTATGGCAATGATTGGAGAGGTTTTTTCTTTAAGAAGTAGATTGAGAAAGAATATGTTGAAGGTTTATTTGATACCTCAAAAACCTAAGAGGCGTGAGCATCCAACTAAGATTCATGAGAGAACGGGAAAGAACTTGATTGTGTTGGTCTTCAACAAAAAGCCAAAGGTTATGAAGAAGGTTCCTTAAATGAAACTGGAATTAGATTTCATCAAAGACCTGAGATGGTGCTATTATAATGAGAAGACTGGAGATGTTGTTATTGTACTGAAAGATGAGAACATAGTTGTGAGGATCTATGATCCAATGTGGTTGATAAACCTATCCAAGGCTGATATTGATGTGCTGTATCATAATCAGATCTTGTTCCGTCCCGATTTCATGAATCAGGCGTTGCAATTTCAGAG
Source organism: Deinandra increscens subsp. villosa (assembly GCA_039602395.1). Classification (NCBI taxonomy): domain Eukaryota; kingdom Viridiplantae; phylum Streptophyta; class Magnoliopsida; order Asterales; family Asteraceae; genus Deinandra; species Deinandra increscens. The sequence goes on from JBCNJP010000007.1 coordinate 77,072,835, forward strand.
GGTGATTCGGATATGCTTCGCGTTCAATATATATGCCGTGAACAATCATCGACTGACATGGACTGGGATGGAGGCTAATGTTCAAGAATGATGAAGAACGGTCCATCATTTGGCAAGGGGGAGTTTTTTAGTACCTGAATGTGGCAATATACTAGATCAGACAAAGCTTTTGAAGAGTTCAATATTTCAACCAAGACCTGTAGGCCGAACCCTGGCCGAACCCAGGCCGAACCTAGGGTTCGGACCAGCTGAAGGGTTCGGACAGCAGGATGTCTATAAATAGTTTGATAGGTTTGAAATTTGTAACCAGTTTTGCTTATGTGTGTGTTTAGTAAGGTGTTACAACTCTGAGTCTCTCTGTAATTCGTACCAGTTACTAAATGAGAGATTGAGGTTTTATTTACACGAATTGTTCATTGATTAGCTTACACAATGATGTCAAACTGATCACGATCCATCTGCTCTAGCGTTTTCACTTTTTGTGTGATTACACTTGTGATTTTCACAAAGTATAATATTTTCATGATATCGTCAACTGTGTTCCATGCAAAAAGAAATAAGAACGTTAAATTCGTCTACCTTGAGGTCGATCTTTCGATACGCAGATAAGGCATCGGATTTAACAAAAGAAGACAAATAAAACAAGTTGAAATTGTATAACCCAACAACAATCAGGTCGGTATTCCCGTATACGCAGAGAACGTCCGATGAGTTATACGAAACACCACAGAAAATAAAGCAGAACGTCAAACGAACAACGATCAGGTCGGTCTTGTGGACACGCAGAGAAAGTCCGATCTTTTGACAAAATAAAGAAAATCAAAGAAGTTTAAATCTTTTCAAAATGAACACATGTATACACAGTGGCTTCTCATTTTGATTTTCACACTTATTTTTCTTTTTGTCATGAGAAATGCATCAAGATTTTATCCACATGGTCAAGCAATAGTATTTAGTGTATATCATATCTGAATACTTTCTGATTTGCCGATCCTACCAAACATATCAAACAATGATCTTATGGCCCTTTCATCTACTCTATTTGTAACATCCCAAAATTCATAGATACATGAGCTTGATTGATAAATACGGTAAGACTATACATTGGATAAGTTGCATGTGTTAGAATTATTCGTTTGATAGCCAATGTGATGAATTGTGCATAAACAAATGTGTTAAACTTTAAATAAATTAGAATATGAGATGACTATGTGTTTATATGAATAACATGATGATACATGAATCATTTGATGGATATATATGTGTAAATACATGTGTTATTAGTTAACGGAAAAAGTAGAAGGGCTAAAAGTGCAACTATTATAAAGTTATAAACGTATAATTATTATAAGTATTTTGAGACTTAGAAATTAGTAAAAATATATACTAATATGACTTATAACATAAAATGATAAGTGTTGTAAAGTTTGAGGGCCTAGAACGTAAATTAGCAAATAATAAAGAAAATATATATGTGTATATATATATATATGTTACCGTACGAATCCCGAGCCTTAGAAACCTTAGAAAATGTTAGAAATATGTCCCTTAATGTTTTGGTACAAAAAAATGAAGAAAGGATAGATGTATAGGGGGCTAGAATGCACCAAACCAAACTACAAGGACCAAAAGATTAAAATTACAAAAATCTGGCTGGACAGCACTAGCTCGCGTATCGCGAGCCATGCAAAGAGGTCCTGCGCGATACGCGAGGATCTCGTCGTCGCAGAAACCCTACTTGGTCCGTTTTTGAGCCACGTTTTCAGCTTGTTTCACACGATTAGCATCTCCAGACGTCAAATTACTTCGGCTAGTCACTCCCTTACGTGTTGCTAGACCCAGACGCCCCTTTCCCCTATAAATACCGGATCACACAACCTCTCAAACTCACCAATTTCTCTGAATTATCTCCCAAAAACCCTAAGAATACCCAAATTGTTCATCGATCGATTGCGAGCAAACCATGAGGATTCAAGAGCCGAATTTCTGCATGCAAGCGTATTTAGGTGAGGTCTAAAATAACCTCTTTCAGTTTTGGCTAAATCGATCTCTAAGTATGTTTTCTAAAAATGTGTTAAAATTAGGGTTCTTGAGCTTGTTTTGCTAAAATCGGGTAATCGGGTGGGAATTAGTATCACACCCCCAAATTAACCACTAACGGAGTTTATACCGTTAAGGGGTGCGAGCAAACCAGGACCACAACCATTAGTTACAAATACTAAACGAATCAGAGTAAAGTCCAAATGTTCATAATAAAAACAGTTTAAAAGTACGCAGCGGAAATCAACATAAGTATCTTAGCACTAACCACGTGCTTTAATTACAGAACATAAAAAGTTGTTTAGTTCCCAAATTTAGTTTTAAATGAAAGAAGAACATCTTCATGTGCCATGCCAACCTCCAGCGGATACTCCTCAACGATCTGCAAAAGTGAAAACCACACAAGTGTCAACCTAACTGTTGGTGAGTTCACGGTGGGCATGACATGCATTGGCCCGGTCTCATAATCGTATTCATCAACATATAAATAAGTAATAGATTTGCAAAACAATGCCAAGTGTTGAATTACCGAATATGCACTAGTTAAGTAAAAGTTAAAGCGGTCAACCGATATCGCGGGTAGCTAATCCGGTTTCCATGCACTAAGGAAGTCGTACTAGGGCTGAAAGCTGACGTAACAGAGTTCGGCATTTGCCGATGGTTGGTGCCTCCAGTTGTGTCCCTTTTGGGAGGCCCACAACTAAAACAGGCTGATATTGAACTCCGTTCGGCCTCCAACCGGTTGGTTACACATTTGTGTACCGCGGAGCAGGGTTTGTCAAACCCTCAGTAGATCTACCCAACATCCCCTCGCTTCTCAGATCAACAGTACTAAATTGAGGACTTTTAAGTTTTTAAGGCATCCTTAGAAATCATGTGATATCATTTGGTTTAGACTTTAACCTACACTAGTCATATTAAAAATGTTTATTCTGGATTTCATTTGAAATAGTTTAAGTATCAAAATGGTCGTTTCCGGATTTCAATTGAAACCCCAAGGATGGACAGTTGCAAGTGCTCCCCATAAAACACTCCAACCTCCATAACAGGTATCCCATTCGGTAATACCTCAAAATGTCAGCGTTGTTTTTCGTTAAGTTCATTCGTTGTGTCCCAAACGGGCTCACAATTAAAGGGTTGGTGAAACTCACCTTAGGTTGCTCAGCTACACTTGCTAGTTAATCCAATTATTGCTTAACGAAGACCTATGAATCTGTTTAGGTCTTAAGTATTAGTTTTGTGTCTAATCATTAACTTATCGTCACTATGGCCCATAACATAGCACGTTGGAACTACGACACGACATAACGACACACGACACCGATGGTTGATCATAAACAAGGGTTCACATATTACAGAAATCATAGCATGTTTCATCATAGCATAATCATGTAAGTCATAGCATAACATTCAAATAAGTTGCACAAGTTTGGGTTTAGGTTTGGTCACAGTTTCGCTAGTATAAATTCGCTAGGCAGTTTCGCTGTGTGCACGGGCAGCACTTTCGCTAGGCAATACCCGATGACACAGTTTCGCTAGGCTAGTTTCGCTCGAAACTGTTGGCACAGTTTCGCTAGCCTAGTTTCGCCCGAAACTGGTTTGAACTTTCGTTCAGGGAATTTCGCTTGGTAGTTTCGTTCGGACAGGTCTGGTTGGTTTACCCGGCGACACTACAGTTTCGCTGCATAGTGTCGCTGGATGAAGATATACATAATTTCGCTACATAATTTCGCCCAGAGAACATGCAGTGTCGCTGGTCGCGAAAAACTCACAAATCAGCCTAAAAATCAACCTAACAGCTTCCATATTTCATGTAATTCAATATCTAGCATGCATAATCATTTACCAACATCAAACAACAAGTTTTAACACCTTAAACATGGGTTTTCATCATCAAATCACCAAAAACACATTTTAAACCTAAAATGACTAAAATGGCATAAATCTTCATTATGGATGGATTTCAAACGTAAAGTTGCAGACTTTATAACAGATCTAGCATCCCTAAACATTATCTCAGAAGCATACACGATTTCATGAAGGTTTGGTCATGCTTTAAAGTAAAACACATAGAAGTGATGGTTGATCTTGGTGTGCCTTGGGGCTGGTCCAGAGATTTCAGGAGAGTGTGGGTGTTTTTGGAGAAAAGGTGCAAGAAATGGGGCTTCTAGGGTTTTATGTCCTTATATAACAGGAGCTAGTTTCGCTGGGAGTTTCGCTGGCCAAGCGAAATTGGCTCTGTAAGTTCATGGTTTGGCTAGCCGGGCGACACTATAGTTTCGCCCGGTAGTTTCGCTGGAAACCAACAGTGACCAATTTACATTTTTAAGCAAGATAAGCACGGTTCATGAATTGTCATGCTATTCATAATACTAAATCATGTATTCAAATCACATTGCACATAATAACTATAAATAAATGAACACATAACACATATGGGCGGGTTCGGTGATCAACCAAAGGTCGTGGACGTATTCGGCCTAGTTAAGCATTAGTTACTAAGTTAACACTTATAACGTAACTAACGGAGATTGTCTAACTGAAGTTAACCTTGAAATTCTCGGATGTCACATCATCCCCTTGTAAATGGAATTTTCGTCCCGAAAATTATTCTTGCATTGTAGCGTTCGCGGCCGCAGCCTCAGCTGTCCTCGCTGGGGAAAGAAAGCAAAAGTTTTAGGGTCGCCACATCCTCCTCCTGTTAAAGGAATTTTGGTCCCCAAAATTAAATCATACCTTGAGTTTCTGTGGACGTTTGCTCGAACAAGTGAGGATACTTTTTCTTCATCTGCTCCTCTCGTTCCCAAGTATATTCAGGTCCACGCTTTGTGTTCCATCGAACCTTGATGATCGGAATCTTGCTACGTTTGAGGGCTTTCTCCTCGCGTCCCATGATTTCTACCGGTTGCTCGATAAATCTCAAATGTTCATCAATTTCCAATTCCTCCAAATGAATTATTTCAGTGTCTTCAGCCAGACATTTCTTTAGATTAGAGACGTGAAACACGTTGTGAACTCCATCGAGTTCGGCAGGGAGTCGTAATCGATAGGCCACCGGGCCTACTTCCCCAATGATTTCAAATGGACCGATATAGCGAGGATTCAACTTTCCACGCTTTCTGAAGCGTATCACTCCTTTCCAGGGAGATACCTTCAATAGTACCTTGTCGCCTACTTCGAACTTCAAAGGTTTACGGCGTTTGTCGGCATAGCTCTTTTGTCTGTCACGTGCTGCAGCTATCCGCTTTCTGATTTGAATGATCCGTTCGGTTGTATCATGAATGAGTTCTGGTCCAGTGAGTCCTTTCTCACCTGTTTCGGCCCAGCACACGGGCGATCTACATTTTCTGCCATAAAGCGCTTCAAAAGGTGCTGCACCAATGCTCGTATGATAACTGTTGTTGTAGGAGAACTCCACCAACGGAAGGTGAGCCTCCCAGTCTTTACCGAAGTCGAGGACGCAAGCTCGGAGCATGTCTTCCAAAGTCTGAATAGTTCGTTCCGTCTGACCATCGGTCTGCGGGTGATAAGCTGTACTCATATCCAGTCTGGTCCCCAGTGCTTCTTGCATAGATTGCCACAGTCGTGAAGTAAATCGAGGATCTCGATCGGAGATAATGGTCTTAGGCACTCCATGACGTGCCACAATTCGGTCAATGTACAGCTTTGTCAACTTGTCCATATTGTCACTTTCTCTCATTGGGATAAAGTGTGCAGATTTGGTTATTCGATCAATGATAACCCAAATCGCATCCGGTCGATTCGATCGATGTGGTAATCCTGTTACGAAATCCATAGAGATATCCTCCCATTTCCATTCTGGGATCTTTGGTTGCTGTAACAGCCCAGAAGGCTTTTGGTACTCGATCTTAACTCTTGAGCATGTTAAACACTTAGCCACATATCACGCAATGTCGGCTTTCATGTTCGGCCACCAATACAAGTATCTTCAAATCTTGGTACATTTTATCCGATCCAGGGTGCACCGAATACCTTGATTTGTGAGCCTCATCCATCACGAGCTCACGGAGATTTCCAAGTAAAGGAACCCAAATTCTGTCATTGTAATATCTGAGTCCGTCGGACTTAATTTCGGATTTTCCATCTACACCAC